>SJXQ01007219.1:0-34126 GCA_006408695.1 Aepyceros melampus | reverse complement strand
TGTAAAATGTTAACCTTGCAAAAGCAGGAACAAATTCATTTCTCTAGAAGCAAGTCTCCCCCAGGTCATCTCAGCCCTCGAAACCTGTCTAGTCACAATGACTCAGCGAATCTGAGTCTAAAGAACTGCAGTCCTTCGCCTTCCTCTCTTAGACCGGCCCTTTCCATTCAGAGCCATTTCCCAGGACTAGGAGAGGCCTGGATAACATGCCCAAAGGAACCCCGGACTCCATCGGACACTTCCTCCTTTTGTCCCAGGGTGGTTTCAGAACAGGGACCAGAAGACATGCCTCCCACACCCACCCAGACTCATGGGTTCCTTACTCCCTATCCCCTAGGAACCCTTCTTCCACACGGGTCCTTATGCCTGTACTCTGCCTGCCAGTTCTTCCTAGAACCTCAGCCAAGGCGTGCTCCCCCCTGCACACCAGGGCCTGAGCGGCGGCCCCGCCTTTGCTGGCTCCCTAGTTTATGGGCCGGGCCAGCCAGACTGGCTATAAAGTAGCAGGCGCTCGGCGGTGGGTAGCACTGGTGACGCCTTCTAGGCAGCAGCTCGCTAAGCAGCCTGAGGACCTTGCCTTCCATCCCTCCCCAGCTTGAGTCACCCGGGCAACCAGCAGACCAGCCAATCAGCGCGCCGCTGGAGCCATGGCTGGTGAGTGTCCGCCCCCCGCCTCCCAACCACTCCAGGAGCCTTGCTGTCCCCAGCCCTCGTTCCTCAGCAGGAGCTTATTGTTTTCTTCCTCTACTTAAAACTAGAAACGTGGAGGCATTAGAATCGCTGGATGATCCCTGACAGATGCCGGGAGAGGAGGGGCTCCTGTGTCTACTCCACCCCCGGAAACTACAACGGAACGGTTAGGAGAGAATTGACCTTGGAAGCAAAAGATTCCTTCCCTCTGGGGTCAGAATCACCTGTCAGAGACCAAACTGGCCCACTTACACACCCTGCTTGACCTTAATAGTATTTAAAATCTTTTGGAATAAGTTGCTAACATTTAAAATAAATATAGGCAATTTCACTTAAAAACGGGGGTTCCCAACTTCTGGAGGAAAAGTGGAAGATCTGGCAGTAGGGGTGCTTAGCTGGGGAAGCTGCTTCCTTTAGTTTGATGGACGTTAGACCCAGCTCCAGGCTGCTGGGCCAGGAAACTTTTCAGACTGTGACCCGTGGAGTGGGCAAACCTGATCTGGGTGCCCCTCCAGGGCAGAGCCTCCCTTTTCCACCGTCAACCGTAGGGGGACCTTGGAGGTCACCACAACTTGAATCTAATGTGGGAATGGCCTCTCACACATACTGGACCAGCTGCAACACCTGCTGGGGCTGGAATCCCTGTTTTCCAGAGAGCCTTACTCTGAGATTGGATAATGAGCTAAAATCTAGATATCTATTTCCTTCCTAGAAGGCAGAATTCTACTTTTTTGTAATTTCCTTCCCTATGAATCTAGTTCTACCTTCTGAAAACACACACACAAATACACAACCTCATCTTGCTAAAAGTAAATGGATGAGGGAAGACATTGCTTTTGGAGCTGACAGACTACTTAGGTGCTCAAGAGAAAAGGGCTAAGCTGGGGACTGGAAGCCCACCCAAGGTTTCAGTGCCTAAGGGGTCGGGCTTGGCTGACAAGGCTTCTGCATACAGGTTAGTGACTGTTTCCCTCTAGGTTATTTGTACCCCAGTTGTCTGGAGGGCATCAATACCCCTCTTGAAACACTAGGGCAAGAACTATTTCCCCATTCTCCAATCCTATAGAATGTTCTGTATCTATGTGTAACAGACCAAAGGGAAAAAAAGGGGGGGGGTTGGGGGAGCTAGTGAGGGAAAATGGGAAGATTTAGATCTTGTGTAACTAGTATTAAGCTTCCTAGGTAGCGCAGTGGTAAAGAATCCGCCTGCCAATGCAGGAGATACAGCTTCCAACCCTGAGTAGGGAAGATCCTCTGGAGCAGGAAATGGCAAAGATTTGTTTTATATTGATATGTTGATATATCCCAAATGCCTAGAGAGGTCCCAGGTGCATCCTAAGTGCTCAGTAAACCGAGGTGGGGGAGGCTGGGTCAGTGAGAACATTAGCATTTCAAGGTGGGAAAAGAAGGCTGGCGAGGTGGATGTGGATTGGAAATAGAAAGTGTAGGATGGTGGGAGAGAAATGAGAGAAATGAGGACGGACTGGGAGCATATTGCTTAGGGATTGAGACCTGAAAAGGAACTGGTGCAGGGAGAGAGAGGCATTAACAAGATGGGCTTAGCTATGTTACATAGTCTCTTCTAGCAGATGGGTTAATCACGTGCAGGACAAGCAAAGTGAAGTGAAGTCGCTCAGTTGTGTCCTACACTTTATGACCCCCTGGATTGTAGCCTACCAGGCTCCTCAGTCCATGGAATTTTCCAGACAAGAGTCCTGGAGTGGGTTGCCATTTCCTTCTACTGAATGGTAAATTAGAGGTACTGATAATAACCCCATTTGTCTTCCAAGACTCAGCTCAAATGCAGCTCCTTCTCGAGGCCTTTCCTGAGGGGCTGGCCCTGAAGTGAACAGTTTTCCTCTGTTAGTTACTTGTGTATATGTCTTATGCCTTTCTTTGAGTAAATTCTGATAAAGTCAAGCTTGTGTAGATAGTTAAATGGCAGGAAGGGAAATCGAGCCCTCTAAGTCCAAAAAAACTCAGATTTGGCCATGGAAAATGACCTGAAAACTAGAGAGGTGGGCTTATCTCTTGCTTTACCCTTACTGCTAGCAAATATGCACAACTGTTCTACTGACTTCCCATTTATAACCTTTGACCATTTTTCTATTGGGTCGTTTTTAAGAAATCCATATATTTCAGATTTTGAACTCTATTGGTTATATTTCTTGAGAATATATTCTTCCTGTGAGTATATTCTTCCTGTTTGAGTCTCATCTTATTTTTTTTTATTTTTGAAGGTAACAGTCATGGCTGTACTGTAGTTAGAAGATGTAAGCTCTTTGAAAGCAAGAGATAGATGTCTTGACTGACTCATTTTCTGGGAATCACCTTTATGTTTTACTACTTATGAAATGTTTGTTAATGTTGGTAAGAAGTGAAACTATATATACATAAATTTAAAAATTAGAATATACATACATAGGTAAGAAGTAAGCAAGAGAATAAAAACTGACAAAGCAGTATTTAGTAAACTGATATGACTAATGCAAAGATAACTCACAAAGAAAATGCATGTTAGAGTTTAATATACTCACGTTGCTCCCAGTAGTGTTCAGTCCATGAGTTGATAAGAAATCGGGTGGGAATTTGTTGAAGCAGCCTCAGGAATTCCTTTCCATTTTCCCAGGCTACGTCAGTTCAGTTCAGTCGCTCAGTCCATCAGAAGAAACTAAATCACTTCTGTAGCATTTAAATCATCACCAAATTTATACCCCACCGAATCTGAGTTTATGGAGTCCAAAAGGCCAACAAGCGGGAACCTAAAGCTTACACATGACTGAGTTTAAGCCAGTGGGATATGCCTACACCAGATGTGGTTAATACTGAAATCAGGGAGAGAACTAAAGGCTTACAGGTGCCTTAATTTTCTTCAAACAATACTATAAGAAGTTGCAGGTGTACTTGCTCCTCAGTTCCACCCACAGTCACTGCTTTTATAGAGTTAGTAAGGTATGAAATTGTAGCTCCAATTTCAGGAGGATGGTGGTGGTGAACTTCCTTTCTCTGTACTCTTCCCCATGCCCTGCATGTTGTTGTGTGGATTTCTCTCTATATATTTTCAAGTTATTCCAGCTTCACCACTTAACAGGTAAATTTGGGTAACTTGCTTAAAGTGTCTGTTTCCCATCCCTAATGATATTTTGTTTACCTCACAGGGTTGCTATAACAACTGAAAAAATACAGAATACTTAGAACAATGCTCAGCGTGTAGTAAGCACCCTTCACATGCTCTTGTTGCAGGAGCAGGCATGTTCTAATGACTTTATTAACACAAAGGATGTTTAAGAAAAAGCTCATCTTCCCCTCTGCGTCTACCCCCTTGCCACCTCTTACTTGCCTAAGAAAACTGTGCCACATCTTTTTCTCTTCAGAGCAATAGACTGCAGATCTACCTACAAATATGGAGTTTCTTTCTTTTTTGTAAAAGTAGATTCACATTCACACTGTAAAGATTTTTAAATGTGGACCATTTTTTAAAGTATTTATTGAGTTTGTTAGAATATTACTTGTTTTATGTTTTGGTTTTTTGGCCACAAGGCACATTGGGATCTTAGCTCCCCCACCACGGACTGAATCCACACTCGCTGCATTGGACGGAGGTCTTAACCACTGGATCGCCAGGGAAGTCCCCATTTTATCATTTAATGATATATCCCGGATATCTTTCAGGGTGACAGTAAATCAATACATGCAGCAAACTCATCCTTGGTAACAGCATATTATTCTGTTCAGTTCAGTCTCTCAGTCGTGTCTGACTCTTTGCAACCCCATGGACTGCAGCACACCAGGCTTCCCTGTCCATCACCAGCTCCCAGAGCTTACTCAAACTCATGTCCATTGATTTGGTGATGCCATCCAACTATCTCATCCTCTATCGTCCCCTTTTCCTCCTGCCTTCAATCTTTCCCAGCATCAGGGTCTTTTCAAATGAGTCAGTTTTTCGCATCAGGTGGCCAAAATATTGGAGCTTCAGGATCAGTCCTTCCAATGAATATTCAGGACTGTTTTCCTTTAGGATGGACTGGTTGGATCTCCTTGCAGTCCAAGGGACTCTCAAGAGTCTTTTCCAACACCACAGTTCAAAAGCATCAATTCTTCTGCGCTCAGCTTTGTTTATAGTCCAACTCTCACATCCATACATGACTACTGGAAAAACCAAAGGTTTGACTAGACAGACCTTAGTCTATCACTGTTTCCATTGTTTTCCCATCTGTTTGCCATGAACTGACGGGACCAGATGCCATGTTCTTATTAGTTTTCTGAATGTTGAGTTTTAAGCTGACTTTTTCACTCTCCTTTCTCACTTTCATCAAGAGGTTCCTTAGTTCTTCGCTTTCTGCCGTAAGGGTGATATCATCTGCACATCTGAGGTTATTGATATTTCTCCCGGCAATCTTGATTCCAGCTTGCACTTCATCCAGTCCAGTGTTTCTCATGATGTACTCTGCATATAAGTTAAATAAGCAGGGTGACAATATCAGCCTTGACGTACTCCTTTTCCTATTTGGAACCAGTCTGTTGTTCCATGTCCAGTTCTAACTGTTGCTTCCTGACCTGCATACAAGTTTCTCAAGAGGCAGGTCAGGTGGTCTGGTATTCCCATTTCTTTCAGAATTTTCCACAGTTTGTTGTGATCCACACAGTCAAAGGCTTTGGCATAGTCAATAAAGCAGATGTTTTTCTGGAACTCTCTTGCTTTTCCCATCATCCAGCGGATGTTGGCAATTTGATCTCTGGTTCCTCTGCCTTTTCTAAAACCAGCTTGAACATCTGGAATTTCATGGTTCACATACTGTTGAAGCCTGGCTTGGAGAATTTTGAGCATTACTTTACTAGCATGTGAGATGAGTGCAACTGTGCAGTAGTTTGAGCATTCTCTGGCATTGCCTTTCTCTGGGATTGGAATGAAAACTGACCTTTTCCAGTGCTGAATTTTCCAAATTTGCTGGCATATTGAGTGCAGCACTTTCACAGCATCATCTTTTAGGATTTGAAATATCTCAACTTGAATTCTATCACCTCCACTAGCTTTGTTCATAGTGATACTTCCTAAGGCCCACTTGACTTCACATTCCAGTAGTATGTATCATAAAATTTATTCAAATGTGCTCCATAAATAGGCAATTGAGGTTATGTCTAATTTTTGCTAATGACTACAAAGGTCCAAGGGTTTAGTACACATCTTTGCTCATCTGTCCTGATGCTTACCCAGAATCCCCAGAGTTGGACAACTAGATCAAAGATTTATGTGTCTTTAAAATGTCTAAAGATTCAGCTTGATTACTCTCACCAAAGGCTGAGGCAATGCATTTTCCCACTGGCAATGTGCCAGTTTTCCTGCACTCTTAATAGCCCTTGATGTAATTTAAGTTGTTTTGCCAATCGATCAGTAAATAATGATGTCTCGTTTTAATCTGTTCCTCCTCACAGGCCTGGCAGGGCACCTTCTCATTTGTTTATTGTTTTTTTGTAATTTCCTTCTCTATCCTTATTTTTCTATGCATTGTCTTTTTCTAATTATTTGTAGGCATTTTGAAGCATCTGGTCCCATCACTTCATGGGAAATAGATGGGGAAACAGTGGAAACAGTGACAGACTTTATTTTTTTGGGTTCCCAAATCACTGCAGATGGTGATTGCAACCATGAAATTAAAAGATGCTTACTCTTTGGAAGGAAAGTTATGACCAACCTAGATAGCATATTCAAAAGCAGAGACATTACTTTGTCAGCAAAGGTCTGTCTAGTCAAGGCTACGGTTTTTCCAGTGGTCATGTATGGATATGAGAGTTGGACTGTGAAGAAAGCTGAGTGCCAAAGAATTGATGCTTTTGAACTGTGGTGTTGGAGAAGACTCTTGAGAGTCTCTTGGACTGCAAGGAGATTCAACCAGTCCATCCTAAAGGAGACCAGTCCTAGGTGTCCATTGGAAGGACTGATGCTAAAGCCGAAACTCCAATACTTTCGCCACTTCATGCGGGCAACTGACTGATTGGAAAAGACTCTGATTCTGGGAGGGATTAGGGGCAGGAGGAGAAGGGGACAACCGAGGATGAGATGGCTGGATGACATCACCGACTTGATAGACGTGAGTTTGAGTGAACTCTGGGAGTTGGTGATGGACAGGGAAGCCTGGTGTGCTGCGATTCATGGGGTTGCAAAGAGTTGGACACGGCTGAGCAACTGAACCGAACTGGGGAGATTTTAACTCTTTTTGGTAAGAGTTGTGAATATCTTCTCCCGGTTGTCTTTTGACTCTGTTTCTGGAACCTTTCATTAAACACAATTTTTAATGTTTCTGGGGCTTTATCTGTCAAGCTTTTCCTTCATGGTTTCTAAAGCCGTAGTCTTTCTTAAAAGGTAGCCTCTGTCCAGAGGTTATACAACTTCTCCCTTTCATCCCATACTTTTTTTTTTTAAGGTTTTAAAAATAACATTTCTTTAAAGTTAACATATGCATAATAGGAAACCAAAAAACACAAGAAGCAAAAAAAGAAAAAAGTTATCCATAATCAGTTTACCTTTGATGTGTCCTTTCTAGGTCCTATTTGCATATTTATACAATTAAACATCCATTTTTTAAAATAATTAAGATCATACAGTTATGTGTCATGCTTTTTTCAAAATCGTGAATATTTACCATTTCAAAGACCCAAAGCTATGAGTATTCTGATAACCAATGATACACTACACCAATTCAATTTAGAAGAGAAAAATTTAATCCTGCCTTTCTTGGCAACAAAAATTTTATAAAAGACAAAAATGACAACAAGCCTCTAGATCGAGGTATTGGCAGAGTTTATAATTTAAATACTATAGTCCCTTGATGTTCAATTAAAAATGAGACATAAAGCAACAGAGTACACAGAGCATCCCATACTAATCTAACAGTTTCAGTTTTTAAAATTTAGATCTTTATAACCTGCCAGTAAGTTGTTGCTATATGTGGTATGTTAGTAGGAAACTTGTACTGCATATAATAGACACACTGGAAAGTGCACAAGTTCTAAGTGAATTTTCACCAACTAAACACACGCTTATATAATCTGCATCCATTTCAAGAAATAGAACAGGGGACTTCCCTGGTGGTCCAGTGGCTAAGACTCTGCTCCCAATGAATGGGGTCTGGGTTCGATACCTGGTCCAGGAACTAGATCCCACATGCCCCAACAATCCTCCAAGCTCTAATGAAGATCATAGATTCCCAAGTGCTGTAATTAAGACCCAGCAAAGCAAATAAATATTAAAAAAAATAGAACACAGACAGCACCCCAGGTGCTTTGTCTCCTTCCAGTTATTATTCCCTGACAGAGGATAACCACTGTACTGACCTCTAACACCTTATATGAGATTTCTAAGGGGATCATTTTATGGGGATGACAGAGGATGAGATGGCTGGATGGCATCACCAACTCGATGGACATTAGTTTGAGTGAACTCCGGGAGTTGGTGATGGACAGGGAGGCCTGGCGTGCTGCAATTCATAGGGTCACAAAGAGACACAACTGAGCGACTGAATTTTATTTTTATGCAGATGTTTGATTAATATGCCAAAACCATTTATTAGATTAGCTACTGTTTTCCCAGTGAGTTAAAAATCACTCCTTTGATCAATGGGACTTATAAGGAGAAAATATATTTCTGGATGCAGTGGATGGATTGCATAACTCAGTGTCTAACAAAGTCATGTCTTCCATTATGGAGCCCAGCTGGGCTCCCCTGCAGCCTGAGCTTTGCTGGTTGGTGACTGATTTTCTCCATGTGCCTTGTGTGTGTCTAAATAGTCAGAAAAGCACTGATCGTACTGGCCCACTCAGAGAGGACGTCCTTCAACTATGCCATGAAGGAGGCCGCCATAGAGGCTTTGAAGAGGAAAGGATGGGAGGTCAGTGTGTCGGACCTGTATGCCATGAACTTCAATCCCGTCATCTCCAGAAAGGACATCACAGGTGGGAGCGGCTCTCCCCTTTAATTAGGTCTTTGTGGAACTTCTCCCTTGTGGGCTTTCTGGCCCCGCCTTCGCCCTCTGGCGTCAGCTTCTCTTTTCCTCTCTGCAGGTAAACTGAAGGACCCCGGGAACTTTCAGTATCCTGCCGAGACTGTTTTAGCTTATAAAGAAGGCCGTCTGAGCCCAGATATTGTGGCCGAACAAAAGAAGCTGGAAGCTGCAGACCTTGTGATTTTTCAGGTGTGGTAAGACATCAGAAGGGGTGTTGTCCTAGACCTGACACCTAATTAGGTATGTGCTCTTAGGAAAGTCATAGCCCCTTGATCATACTCTTCTTAAAGAAGGATAATTACTTCAAAGGTGCAGGATTACACAGATTTGTGGATGTTATGAAGACTAGCTGTGTATTCTTTGAAAGTATGACTGTGACTGCAGAGATGACATGTGAGCCTTGAGCTCTTTTCCTGGGAATGTTTAGTCTTCAATTAGTAATTTCTCATGGAATCACTCAGGGTTGCAGAGTTGCAGTTCTCACCCATCTCCATAAGCATCCTGAAAACAGTTTGTAGAGTGAGGCATAAGAGCTTGGCTTCTCTGCGATGGGAGCTCCCAGTGCAGTGGCACTGCCCTGCTTAATGTGTTCTAGCAGCAAAACCATGGCCTTTCTCTTCCTGGAAGCTGCCTCACCATTTAGCAGTCAGTACTGAAACTGGGTATGCTTCTTGTAAGTCACCTTTCCTGACAATGGTGGACTGTAGTCAGTGACTTTGCTGCTACCAATCCCAACCAGCTTTTTGGTATTAAACATGAAATGTATGTGACACTGGAAACTTCATAAGTTTGATACTGACTGTGATTTTTGCAGTTATTCAATCAGCTGCAAAGACTCTAACCTTTGAAGTCCCTTATTCTACCTGTTGCTATGAATCAAAGCCACATAACATTAGCCAGTGCCTCAAAGGATCCCTTTTTGGTCTACATTTTCCACTCTTGTTGCCGTACAGCCAGGGCAGTAGCAGTAGCAACTTTCAGTTCTGCTTCTAAGAATTACTATATTTTAAAATTGGAAAGGATGGCCTTTAAATTCAGCTTCTATCCAATGCATATGTTTTCTTTACTACCAGCACAACTGTATAGGTTGAGCACTACAAAACAGCAACACAAGGAAGGGCAATGTAAACTCCACAGATTTGCATATTTATTATATCAGTTTTGCAACAGATGACAGGAAGAGTCTTATTCCAGCAAAAGCAGTGTGCTAGAAATGATAGTCTGGCAACATTAAAATAAATGTCCTGAGGAAAGACTGCCCGCATTCATACCAACATGCCACAAGGGCTAGGCCCCACTCAGCTGTCTCACTTCTCCAAATGGAACCTGAGAGAGTAAACTTTTAATATCAAGCAAGCCAACCAATTTTATTTTCAGCCCTGACTGTAGAACATTCACAGGGAACCAAATCTACTTGCCTGAATAACCTACACATCCTAAAAGCAGATATGCCCTTCACAATTGGAGCACCTTAAATGTGAGAATATGAGAAGCTACCAGAGACCCCTCAAGCCCCTCTTTTTACAGATGAGGAAGGGCCTTGTGTTGCACAGGTCATGCCTCACATTATTGGCAGATTCAGGGTAAGAATCAGGTCTCATTCTCAATCGTGTCCAAAACTTTACCTCCTTACTCTCTTTCCAGTGGGTCAACCATTCTTCAAAGAGAGAACTACCAAGTCCTACAAATTTCTTCTCTGTCCTAGCTTTTTAACCTCTGGGCATGTTCCTGTCATCATAGCCTTTAAGTGAGTCAAGAAGAAATACTGGTATGGCCTTGCTCAACTTTTACCAGGACAAGAGCCCCAGCAGGTCTTTCTTGTGAGAATTCCCTGATAAACCTTGGTTACACTGATCATTTGATAGCATTTGTGAGTGGTTCTGTTTATTCTAAATGATAGGATTTTACATCTGTGAACACAAGGTACAGGTCTCATATTTGTGATACTACACCCACTGAAGCAAGTTCTTGAGAAAATATTGATTTAAGTGTCACACACTGAGGCCAACTTTGCCTCCAATCCTTGCTGTTTAGACTTTGCTGCCAAAAGAGATTTCACAGAAACAAGTCTTTATTTCATATGGCTCTCTTCACACCCACCCGATGATATTTGTTATTTGTATGCAGGAACAGGAGTGTCTAGTTGACTGACCAAGGGCAATGATTTTCTTTAAAATTTTCTTTTCTTTTCTTGAATGTTCTACCTTCTTCTAGAGGAATGACAGGGCCTGAAGAAAGTTTGCCCCTCAGTGATATCACGGACATCAGCTAAGCACTGACTCTTCTGTGCTGGGGTGTTCCCAATCTAACCTCTCTGTCCTCTGTCCCTCAGTTCCCCCTGCAGTGGTTTGGAGTCCCTGCCATCCTGAAAGGCTGGTTTGAGCGGGTGCTCGTAGGGGAGTTCGCTTACAAGTATGCTGCCATGTATGATAAGGGGCCTTTTCGGGTAGGTGGATAATTGTTCTTGGTTTTCTTTTTTCTAGTGCCTGGATTTTAGAAAGACTGTCTTGATGCAGAGTTTTGAGTACAGTTAGATACCACAATCAGGCTCTAGGTCCCTTTGGGATAGATGTGTGGAGATTAGATAAACCTAGAATGGCAAAATACTGAGAGTAAAGCAGGATGGTGAATGTATCATTACACTATTTTCTCTTTATGTACTGATATGAACTTTATGAACTTGTCCATTAAAAAAAGGAGTCTGTCTTCATTTTCTTGACACCCAAAACTATACAAGCAGCATTTTTGAGACCTAGATCACAAGCCTCGATACCTGCCTAGTACTGTGAGGAGACAGATTTTAAAAACTCCACCTAGGCACCAGCAGTCAACACTGATTTTGCGTTACTGTGACAGCCTTCACATGCAAGAGTATGGAATCCTGGGCCTGCCCCTCTGCGTACCACTTTCCAGGCTAGTACTTCTGCAGAGTCATACTGCATGGCTCAGAAGAGCCAATGTATGAAGTAATATAAGGAGCAGATCCTGGCAGCAGGGGGTGGGGGGTGGAGACTTTTATATTCTTTTCCCTGGGGCTGTTTCATTAACTTCCTGTCACCAAAGAGATGTGGATGATAATGACTTTTGTTTTACAGAATAAGAAGGCAGTGCTTTCCATCACCACTGGTGGCAGCGGCTCCATGTACTCTCTGCATGGTATCCATGGGGACATGAACATCATTCTCTGGCCAATTCAGGTATCTTTTTTTCAGTGACCCTTCAGGGGGATTAAATGAATTTTCTATTGGGTCCAAATGCTCCCGATAGCATCTGGAAACAGACCTGAGGTATGAAGATCAAAGAACTATAGAAGGGGCTGCCTTTTAGGGCTGACCTGTCTTCCCAGGACCCCAGGTTTATAGAATAATTCGTGTGTACATGGTCAAATACCACTCTCTCCTCCTAGCCAGAGGATAGCGTGGATGACTCCCCCAGGTTTGTACAGCCACGTGACTGGCATCTCTCGCCAATCTCCCTGTCCTCCAAATTGCTGCTACAGTTTCACAGACTATCAGAGCCCAAGAAAAGTTAAGAAATTATTTAGTTCAGCTAATAAAACTGAAGTCTGAAGCAGGTTTTTTTGGCAGTCACTGGACCTTCAGGATAATCTCCTAAGGCTGGCAAGAAGAGCATGTAGGTGGCCATCTACAGAATGAGGGAATCAATATTAGTAATAACATTGGAGAACAAATGGCAAGAATACTTTATGAAGACTCGTCTGGTAATGTGGAGAGGCAAAGAAACACACCTTTGCAGGTCTTGGCAACAGTTAGCTGCTGAGAAGCTGAAACCCTCCTTGAGGTAACAGAACTTTGGGCACTTTTGGAAGATAGTGCCAGGCTGGGGCAGTTACAAAGGCTTTATTCATTAAGAGAAGAGTACAGCTGAATAGGCGAAAATAGGTAACAGCTAGGTACAGAGAGCACAAGGTGGAGAGGATGGAGCTATGAACTAATTCTCGAGGCCTTCACATCAGGCTGTCCTATTGGGAAACCCAGATTACCTTTCACTGTCTGTGGTACAAGGCGTGTGGCATTTGACCTGTGACTCACCTCTCTGCTTTGTGTATCCTCAGAGTGGCACCCTGCACTTCTGTGGCTTCCAAGTCTTGGAACCTCAACTGACATATAGCATTGGGCACACTCCTGAGGATGCCCGAGTTCAGATCCTGGAAGGATGGAAGAAACGCTTGGAGAATATTTGGGATGAGATGCCACTGTATTTTGCTCCAAGTAGCCTCTTTGACCTAAATTTCCAGGCAGGATTCTTAATGAAAAAGGAGGTGCAAGATGAGCAGAAAAGTAAGAAATTTGGCCTTTCTGTGGGCCATCACTTGGGCAAATCCATCCCAATGGACAATCAGATCAAAGCCATAAAATAAGATTCACAAGACTGGACTTCCTTCTAAGAATGTAACCTAATCTTGGTTTCTATTTTGAGCTTCCTTGATTTGCTTTAGTTTTTAAGATCTGTGTTTTTCTTTTTTCATGAGGAATGAATAGAAGAGAACAGACTAAATTCATACATTTTTGGATAGCTTTATTAAATAATGTAACGAATTCTTATGATTGCTATCATGGCAAAATCTGATTAAGCTCAAAAGGGCTCTTCGGATGTAAAGCCAGACAGAAAGGTAGAAAGATGCCAGACAGTATTCTTAAGGCCCTCTACACAATTTAATTCCTCTCTCTTTAGGGATATATTTTTAGGAATAAATCTGGCTAGAGAGCATCCAACTCCTCAATGATCTGTTTTTCTTTAATTACCTCTCTGTGGTTTATGGCAGAAGGGAATTGCTCAGAGGAAGAAATGACGGAATCTGTCTGACCTAAGGGACTTGTTTAATAATTGCTACTCTCTGCTTGTTTGTGATATATATTAGCTTTATTACTACACAATGACTACCATGCCTGTATGAATGTCTTCCTTCCTTCAACTTTTGTTAGTTAACACAGATACCTTGAAATGAAGTTAATAAAAATCTTTTTCACTTCAATCTTCTGATTTAGTATCTACAAATAAACCAAGACATCTATAACTACATCTGCTATAATGAATGAATTCACAAAAAGAAACAGTACTCCTAATACCTAAAAACAGCCTTCCACAAATAGTACTTCATTTTTTGATCCATATAACTAAACTGGAAATTTTCCCCATATCATTTATAAACTGCTGACTTTCCTTTTGAGGATGTGTTTTGGTTCCATGAATCTGGGGGCAAAATTGCAAGCCTAGAGTTTCACTAACTTTGGTAAACAATTTTGGCATTCATAATCTAGCTTCCTGTTTAAATGAGGTGCATGTCTACTAAGTGTTGGTATAATCCAAGTTGAAAATGATGAAAGAATGCCCTCTTGTGGTCCAGAGAAAGAAAACATGAGAAACGATGCAAAGGTTGCCTCTTACCTGTCAAGGAAATGATGGCGTCAGGCAGGAGAACCTCATGTGCCAGATGCCAGCAAGCACTGGGTATTCTTTCCACAATATCCACAATGGCAGATGGCTGGGTGTTTCAGTTTGAAAACATGAAAATGTTTTCTGTTGCCTTTATCCTCACTGCAGTTTTATGTATATTTCTAAAAGTTCCAAATAAAATCCATTTCTATAAAACAAACTCAAATTCACTGGTTTCAGGCAAAAGTGGAATCTACCAGGGAAGGGATCAGAGGATTCAGTATAAACTCTGGCCAGAAGCCTAAACAGTGACTTGGCTTGAGAGCTTGCCCAATAGGGCTGCTTCATTCTTTTTTGGCGGGGGAAGGGTGCTGCTTCATTCTGAATGGTAATGGAACCAATTAAGATTCTCTCAGGGGATTTAAAGGACATTTAAGATAATCCAGGAAGGAGTGCTCAGTCGCTAAGTCATGTCTGACTCTTGGCAACCCCGTGGACTGTAGCTGGCCAGGCTCCTCTGACAATGGGATTTCCCAGGGAAGAACACTGGAGTGGGTTGCTATTTCCTTCTCCAGGAGTCTTCCCAACCCAGGGATCAGGAGAGTGGTATAGAAATCAAGAAAAACACAGAATGTAATAAACAGATGCCAAGGGGCAATATTTATTGTGACTTGACTGAATTATCTTGATTACAACAATGGGGCAGGCATTTTTCTAGGCACTGGAAAAATACAACAGCAGACAAAATACCTATCCTCATGGAGGACTGCATTCCATGACAGAACAACAAATGTCAGTCAGGTGATAAATGCTAGAGAGGAAGCGCAGGTAAGAGGGTTAGAGATGGGATCAGAGTTTTATACAGGGTGATCAAGAAAGATCTAATAAGGTTATATTTGAGCAAAGACTTGATAACGTTAAGAGACTGAGACATGTGGAACCCTGAAGGATAGGCATACCGAGAGTGATGTGAGCACAGACCCATGAGGTAGCAGCCTGATCAGTCTGTTTTAGGGAGGGAAAGGAACTTAGTGTGACCAAAGCAGAGAAAGCAAGAGAAGGACTGGTCAGATACACAGATGGGACAGACCACAAAGGGCCTTACAAGCATTGTGAAATGCAGAAACAGGAAGTCAGTCACTGGGTGGTTTTAAGCAAACGTGTAACATAGGACTTATGTTTAAATCTAGCTGGTAAGTGAAGAATCAAGTATGATGACCAATGAGAGAAGTAGGGAGAATTGTTGGGAAACTGTTAATGACAATCAGGGCAACAAATGCTTTGGTTCAAAGTGATAACAATAGTGTATTGAGAAGTGGCTGGATTCTGGATATATTTCAAAGGTCAGAGTAACATGATCTGATGACAGATTGTATAAAGGTCAAAAAACACAAACCCTCAGAGGCATTTTGGCTTAAACAACTGGAAGAATGGAGATTTCATTTTGCTTAAATGAGGAAGAATCTGGAAAGAGTATTTGGGGCAGAAGACGGGGATGGGAAGGGGAGAATCAAAATTTGACTTCAGACATGTTATGTCTGAGATGCCTGTTGTGACTGTCAAGTAGACAGTTGGGTAATAGGAACTTGGAGTAAAGTCAACATGTAGAAGTACATAAAGCAATGTGACTGGATGGGATCAACTGGAAATTGAGTTACGATAGAGAAGAGATCTAATGATCGACTTCTAGAGATCTCCAACGTTAGAAGGTCAAGATGATGAGAAAAGGCCAATGAAGCAAGAGAGATGAGTGTCATGTCCTGAAAGCCAAGGGAAGAAAGTGTTTCAAAGACTGTCAAATACGGCTGAGTGAGTGAGTGAAACAGGCATGGGAATTGACTTTTGAGAGGCCATTGGTGGGGCTGACGAGCTATTTCTGGAGAGTGGGGTGATAAAACCTGATTGGAATGGGTCTAAGAGGGAATGGAAAGAGAGGAAGTGGAAATAGTGTGTATGTGGGATGTGTGGTCAAAGAAAATTGTTAATTTTGAGATGAGGAACATTACAGAAAATTCATATTCTAGTGGGTATGAGAAAAGGTTTTGATGCTGGAGAAAGAGGGTAATTACATATATATAACTGAATCCCTTTGCTGTTTACCTGAAACTAACACAACACTGTAAGTCAACTATACTCCAACAGAAAATAAAAATCAAATAAAAATAAGAATTAAAATTAAAAAGTAAATTACAAATAAAAAAGAAAGGATAATGAAAGGACCATGTATTTGAAAAAGCAAAAGGATATGGATCCAGTGCACCAGAGGCAGCAGAACAAAGCAGTATCAGGACTAGTATGACTAATACAAAGTTAACACTTACTAGGCCTTAGCTCCTGTGTACCAGAAACTAAGTAGTTTCATGCTGATTAACTTATGTAATTTTTATAACAACCCTTAGGGGATCATTCTAGTTTTCTTTCCACTTTATAAAGAAACTGAGGAATGGAGAGGTTAAACATTTGGTATAGGAGTCAGAACTTTACCCTAGAGGCAAACTCAAGAGACTATGCTTTTAAATACTATTGTGCCTCAGTACAGGCAGGGACAATGACACCATGAAATAGAGCACAAGTGCAGTAATCAGCTGTCTTCCTGAAAGACCATAAGTACTGCGACTGGGAAACTATAGCAATTTTTTAATTGGAGGATAATTGTTTTACAATGTTGTGGTGGTTTCTGCCATATAACAGCATGAATCAGCTAAAAGAGTGTGTGTGTGTGTGTGTGTGTGTGTGTGTGGTATCCCCTCTCTTTCGAGCCACCCTCTCCCTGTCCCCATGCCACCTGTTATCACAGGGCGCCAGGCCAATCTTCTTGTGTTATATACAGCAGCTTCCCACTAGCCATCTAATTTACACATGGTAGTATATATTTGTCAGTAGCTGCTTTTACGCTTCTAAAGTCCCCCTATGTCCCTAAGCAGGGATAAATGATGTTCAGTTCTCTGACAGGCCTAATTTTATGTATATGGCTGCTGAGAATTGTTTGCTCCTCACGAGATGACAAAGCAGGACTCTTATCAGCTTGGAGTAAAGCAAGAAAATTCTCTCCCTTGTTCTGGACACTGTAACTTAGATTATGTAACCCAGGACCACATCAGCCTTTCTGGCAGCCACTTGTAGTTCCATCTTCAGATCAAAATTACCCAAATATTTTTGATATTTATACTTACTAAATTGCATTTGGTTATTACTTCTTTCCAATGCTGAAGTCCATAAATGCTAAAAGACAACTTTTAAACATATTTAGAACAATGGCAGCAGTGTTATTACTTTAGACCCCTAAAGTGAAAACTTATTTAGATGGATTATATACATTTGGATGTTAAAAAAAATTCAGTCACTTTCCAGAATCAACAGATACAATCTATATTTGATAAGAAAGTATAAGAATGTTGTTTAAAGCAGCATTACTGAAGCTTCAGTTATTTATACATCACATACACAATATTCATTTATCATCTGTATTAGTATTTATTTGGAATTTTGGCTTTGACTCACATTTCCCCATAGTCTAGTAGGTAAACACATTATATGTTTTTCTAATGTACATCCAAACACACACACATGTATGTTTAAAAATAATGTTTACCCATGTAAATCACCTAAAATCATTCTGAATGATTAACTTACAGAAGAATAAAAAGAGACTGCCTCTGGATGTGGGACTGAGGGTTGGGGAGACTGTTTTCATCAAAAGCACCTCCACAATTCATAATTTGTCACCACATGTATGTATTATTTTACTAAACACAAAACACTCTAAGTAAAACAAATAAAAATTCTATCACACTAAGTCACTTTTGTACACTACCTGGTAAAACAGTAGGTACAAAGTCACTATTAAAAATATTTCTGTATTTCATACCTTTTCCTAATGACTTTTTTTAAGTTCAGTCACATATTCATGTTGTTCAAAACTGACATTCTTAGATATGACTTCATTCGCAAAGTCTGAGGAAAAAAGACAGTTAACCACTACAAAATGAAAACTTTCAATGTTTTATTTTTGACTGCAGCTGTTTACAGAAATATAGTTGCGAGTATACAAATGTTCCAATAGAAGCAAAATATCTTTTTAATATTTAACAAGTTATCACAGATAGCTAAAAACATAGATGCAAATGAAGTTCCCCCAGAGAATAAACTGAAGTATCTGGTGTCAGTGCTCTGAAATACCAACTATGAAAGCCATATACACAAAAATGTAACCCTTATATCATTGCAGGACAATGGAAGAAGGCAGCTCAGTGGTTGATCAGTGTAGCAAATAAAATTAAATAAAAAACTTAAATGGCAGAATGGTAGCTAAACCACTTGAGAACAGGTTAATGAAATAACTGTAGTATACTTATTAAAAGACTAAGTAAACAAATGAATGAACTCAGTAAAAAGTATCCCAAAAAAGTAGTAAATACTTGGAGCTTATCAATTCAAAGTAAGGGAACAAGGTGAAGCAGATACATTCATTAGATCAAAAGAAATTAGCTCAATGTCACTGGAGTCAGTTTGTCACTGAAAGTCATAAACACTTCTGTGCAGGACAGTTCTTTAATCTGATTCCAAAGTCACTCTCAAACATCTGAGAAGGCATGTGTGTGTATGTGTGTGTGTTTGTGTGTGCTGTCCTGAGGCTCATTAGCTAAAATAATAATAGTTATACAAACTATCTCAAATTAGGCAAATTAATTCTAGGAAAAGAAAGCATGGTAATATGGTTAAACACAGAACTTTTAAAGAAAATATTACAAGTTGGAGTTGAATAATATTGTGGTATGGTAGAATGCCTTATGTAATAAGAATATAGTGTGAAATAAGGTGGTAAGGATGGTAACAGGAACAAGAAAGCAGGAATGTAGCTAGATCATCTCCCAACAGTTTGCCTATGTATTTCCAGCACCGAAGTTTGTAGAGTAAGCCACTTACATTTCCACTGCTACTATTAAGCAAACACAGCAGTGGTGATTTTTATTTTGAAACGTGCATTTTTCTTTCATGAATTTATTAATTGGTGATTTGTAAACACCAGCAATTATGGAGGTACTGAATTATAGAGGGAGATTAAAATGAATAAATAAATCTATTTATCTTATGGTTAGTGAAGTGAAAGTGAAGTCGCTCAGTGGTGTCTGACTCTTCATGACCCCATGGACTGCAGCCTACCAGGCTCCTCTGTCCATGGGATTTTCCAGGCAAGAGTACTGGAGTGGGGTGCCATCGCCTTCTCCGATATCTTATGGTTAGTTGCATATAATTGGAAAGGGAAAAATGCCTAAACTAAATAATACAGTGTCTTGTTTAACATCTCATCTGAAGCATAAGTTCCAACCAAGGGTAGTTATATTTCCAGTGCGTCAGTTTTCATATAAAGCAAGCTATTTTAAAAGATTTACTATTAAAAAAAAAATTAAATAAGGTGCTTTGTTGACCTGGCTAGCCATGTTGTTTAATAGCTCAGATACAAATGTAAATATAAGGAATGACAAATAATTTTGTTCTGAGAGTTGGTCTAGCCAGGACAAAACTGTCGTCTGCTGGTAAGGTAAGAGGCAATGAAAATGAAGCTTGTATTATCACTGCCCATAATGTACCCATTTTATGGATAAACAGGAGACTTTAGCACCCGTCAATTTTGTTAGCTACTTAAATGTCACCGTAGTTAAAATAAAAATATAGACCATTGCACCTATATATTTAAATCAGTCATTTAATGTAAACTTTTTGGTATGTGGCAGGAATACACCAAACTAAGTTAACTGAATTATCAATAACTGGACTAAGTGTATATGTACATAAAATATATTTCTATAGGTAGTACTGAGAATAAATTATTGTTACCAGTAAGTGATTATGGATAACCATGTTAAACTGAATTTACATTTAGAACAATGTATAACTGTGTGAGTGGGAAAAAAGCCCTTTCTATTAATAAATTTTACTGTATACACTATAAACCAGTGGTTCTCAAACTTTGGCATGCATCAGAATCACCTTTAACAGAAGGCTTGTTAAAAACAGAAATTGCTGAGTCCCACTCCAGAGTTTCTGATTCACTGTGTCTGGAATAAGGCGCAAGATTTTGTATTTTTAACTAGTTTCCAGGTGATACAGACATTGGCTGGTGGGCTGAGGACCACATTTTGAGAACCACTGGTTTATACATACATGTAGAAAACTATATACTATGTTATTAATATGAAACAAAAAATATAGGAAGAAAGCTGGTTAAAATAACTCTCAAACATACAGATTAGCAAGCTGAACATTTTAATGTTTCTAAAATGATTTTCTGAAGTGTAATTATTTCCCTTTATAGTCAGTTACATCTCAAAGCCTTAGCAAGTCCTACTATACAGTCATTTTAGAAAATATTCCCATAACATACCACGTTGGCTATCCAAAATAAAAAGGGACTAAATATTCTAAACAGTTAAAATGTATTCATCAAAAGGAATCATCACTATACAGCATTTTTTACTTCTTTGGAATGATTAAAGTGCATAATATCATTAGGGTATTGAGAATATTGCATAAAGATCTGCAGTCTTTAGAGCCACCAATAGTCATGGAACTACTCACATAGGGAAAGCAGCTCTATCTAAGTCACTACTATCCTGACCTGTTTGCTGCTGATGGCCCTTTCTTTAGGCACCACTACTATGGTGAGGAGCTGGAACATAGGCAAAATTAATAAAACAAATAGAGGGACACCCTATCCAACTCTATCTGGCTGCAAGGAATTATTTTAGTTCTGGGGGACTCAGATATAACTTCATTTCTTTTGCAACTATTTTTCATGTGCAGATTACTAAGGTTCTGATGGGCAAGAGGCACAAACAATGAATTATTTGACTATCATTAGAAAAACTGACATTACCAAGCTTTACCTAAACTATGTGTTATTGATTTATTTTCATCCATCTTATAAGAGCAGAGCAGGTGCTTCAGCTTCCTTTCTGAAATTTAACCATACACATTTGAGCCATAGTCTCACATATAGTAAAATTTTTGACAGTTGGTCAGGATGAAGACAAATTTATCTAATTTATATAAAGTCTAAAAGAGGATCTTTTACTTATCCTCTTTCAAAGAAACAATCCTAGCTATATATCTTTTCTGTTCCTCTTCTGCCAATGGGCATTAGGAAGGTTTGAAACTTTTCTATGGTGATCAAGAAATGGAGAAAAGAATTACCAGAAAGAAAAAATGAAAGTCGAGACTATTAAAGTCATTTGCCTATGTGTTTTTGGCAACAATGAAAAATGAAATTATAAGAAAGGGGCACTATCATTGTAAAAAGGCACTTTTCCATAAGCATTTAATCTAGATATAAAATATTAATTTAAAAAATTTCCTGAAAGAGAAAGTGGAATAAAAATAGATTTATATTAATAAATGAGGCTAGAATGACACAAAAACAAAGGAGGATTAAAGAATAATTAGAATGCTGTGACAAGTCACAAATGATATTCTAGGTATTATTCTGGTATTTACTACATTATGAACATCGTCTTCACTATTTAGCTCTAGTGACACAAATAAGCAGACAAGAAAACCTCTTTTTAATACATGTTATGAGATTATACGACACCATTCACTGGGGTATATGTATTCCGAGTCATTTTTCTAATAAAGCCACTGAACTATACACTCGCTCTTTTATTGAGTCCCTCCACAAAACAAAGGCATTCAGATATAACATAGCTGTCTGGCTAAGGGAAGAAGCCTGTGGTCAGGAAGCAGAATGGTCAGAAGCTAATAGGTCTAATATAATTTTCAATTAGTTAGAAAATTATCAACTAGAAAACAAATACTAAAACAGAAATTCTTACCAGAAGGATGAAAAAATTCTTAAGTACTCCCTGTGAGTATTTATAAAACCATGTTGAATTTTGAAGCTTTGATTAATTTTAATTTAAGCATTTAATTTCTGGTCTATAATTGCTGATGCATCTAAACAGGTTATACTTTCCCCAAATAAACATTTTATATAATTGCTTAAATGGTCAAAAGGAATTATTCTATAGTTTCTTTCTCATTCCCTTTGACACAGTTTTTCCTAGGTGGATTAACTGAGGTTCTGATGGGCAAGAAATGCACTGTAATGAAATTCCCAACTACAGCATAAACAATAGTACAAAAAAGAAAGAAAGGAAGGTCCCTCGTAATACTGCTTCTATGATAAACAAAGCTCTTTAAAAACCTGTTCTAGGGAGACTGGCGAAAACAAATTTGCATTGGTTATGTAACAACATAATACTCTAATTACACAGGTAACAAGATAGAGCTAAGAAGCAAAATACAACTTCTAATTGTTGTATACAACTTCTCCCATGTTGGTGTGGATATATAATGGAATGACAATAAGGAATAAAGGACAAACACACACATACACACACAATCATGCAGACATACAGATAAGCTCCAAGCATTCATGTGAGTTCCTAAAGGCAAGAACATTGAATGTAACAATATAAAGGAATAAAATGTGGTTTATAGTTCACTTAAGTCCTTCTGCCATAAGTAAATTTAGTAAATTGTTTCCAAGGACTCTGCTGGCTCTTGGAATCTCTCCCATATATAGATGTAACTTGTAACAGTAATCTTGAATCTGTATTGTTAGCACAAGTATCAACCACTGACAACTAAGCTAGCTCTTCAATAAGAAGACAAATACTTTTTTTAAACCAAATAATATGTTCTGAATGCTGTACTTAATAACATTGACCTTTTAGCAGTAAGGAACATTTAACAATGTTAAGAAAAATAATCATTACTGAATTAAGAATATGGTATCTTAGCACAGCTCTTGTACAAATAACCACAAAATTTATGAAAATAAAAGTTGGGTTTTCTGCCTCCATCCAATAAAACCACTACAGTTCAGGTGTATGTTCTGTTCTAAACTGAGATAGTACAAAACACAAAATTGGTCCCTGGTGACTTGGCATTGGCAATCAGCATTTTACAATGATAAACTTCTTGCTAAATAACAGAAGTCAGCACACAAGCCAGTCTTCTTGCCACCACTTCATCCATAGAGCAGTGTTAACTGTGGAATTTGATAAACAAATAGACTTTCCTGAGTCTCCTGTGTAATTTCTTGGCAAAAAATTCAGAAAACTCAGAAATAAACTTACAGCATTTTATTTCTACTTATTTTTACACCACTAGATAAGCTTTCTAACATCAGTCAATCCTCTGTAATTAGTTATCCATTTTAAAACTGAAGCACTGGATTGTGTGGCTGGTCCTTCTCATAACCTGAACTATACTGGGTAATTTTTCCTGATGGGGTGGGGAGATACATACATATATATATATATATATACACATACATATATATATATATGAAAATGCTTTTGGTTTAGAGAATTTATAAAGTAGCTCTGGATATTACAAGATGGGGGAAAATGTTATTAAAATTACAAACATTTTTTTTTTAGTGTCTTTATAAATAAAAGGCATAGAATACAGAAACCAATTAATAATAACAATAACAACAATAATAAAATATTAAATATATAGTGAGCAAAGACTGGATGGCTCATTCTTGTGAAACACCATTTGACACAACTGCCTAGATGGGTTTCCTTACTTGAACATTTTGCTGAGTGTAAGATCCAGCGAACACACAGTAAGCTGACTTTAGCCCACTAATCACATCAAGGAACTGCCTGATGGAATGGCCACAGATGAACAGGTCATTTGTTTCAAAAGATACTTAAATACTCAATAAAGACATAACAAACCCCCCCCCTCACTTTTATCAGACGCCACGTTGTGGTGGAACATCAGACAAACTCACAAATTTACCACAAAAATGTGTGGCAAAAAAAGAATAGTTTATATATATGTATATATATAAATTTCTATATTTATGCCAATGTACTCACTCAGTACAAATAGCAAAATAGTATACCATTTCCTAAATACAAAATATAGCTTTCCAAAAAAATGAAACACACATTAGATATAAACCATCCAAAACTTGAACGATTGAAAACTGTATTCAAAATTAAATGACCCAGAGTAGGTCTCTTTCTGAAAAGTTCCCTTCATATCGGCAAGAAGCCTGTACTACTGAAAACATAATTCAATGCCTCTCAATCAGAGAGAGAAAGAAAGAAAGAAAAGGTTGGGGGTGGAGGGAAGAATAAATGATACCAAAGAGAAAAAAACAAAAAAGAGTACATTCAAAGAACCAAGGAAGACCATCACAAAAAGGGGGAAAAATCCGGCTGCATAAACAAAACCAACACCACAATTCCACAAAGTTCAACTAAGTGTATAGGATAGAAAAGACAAAAACAAAAAACAGAAATGTAGCCTTGAACGAACAATTAACAGGCTATTTTTTGTACATTTAAAAAAATAAATGAAACATACAAGAATGCCAAAACATCTTATCTACATATAGAAGCCACACACAATTTGGCCTTAAACTGTATTAACAGCTTTCTACATGCCAAAAGGAGAATAAGACGTAAGCATATGTCCAGCAACAGGTTGTAGTGAGAAGCAGGCATCCCATGGGTGGTGACAACACCCAAATCTGTATAACTAATACTACAACTGCAAGTTCTGGAGTGTGTTATTTTGTTCTCTATAGATGTAACACAAATGAATTCTTCACTTTAAGTCAATGATATGACCCTGTAAAGCCTAAGGCTTTTGGGAACCATCAGGTAAATGACCACTTCAAACTGTAAAGCACTGAGGTGACAAGTGAATTACACTCACTACAGCTCAGGGAGAAGTGATGTTTCAAGAAATTTTAGTTTCTCTCTCTTTTTTTAATTAACATTTACACTGCTTCCTATAAGAGGGAAAAATTTGAAGACTCAGAACAGCACCGTTCATGCGGAAAAAATGCATTGTTTCTTATTTCTCAGGAGCCAGTTCCCCTCATTCCTCAAAGGGTACCCCCCTGCCTGTGCTGCAGGAGTTGTTGTGTAACCCTATATCAACATGGTCTTTTTATTTAAGTTACTACAGGGTCACAAAGCTAGTAGCATATTACTAATTGTCTAAAATAAAGTGAAGAGGGGAAGAATAACATAGATGAACATAAAAAGGGAATACCAGTCCAAGACTGGGATAAGAAGAAAACAGACTCAAATTACTGTCAGTTTTAACTACTGTAGGAGGCTATCAGAACATAATTTACCCATACATCATCCCCTTCATTTTTTTAATAAAGCAAGATATTTCTTTTTCTATGCACAGTTATGGCTAAAACCCTTAACAGAAACATAGAGAATTAACGACTCTCTGAAAAATAAAATCAATAGCATTCCAGCTGTTCCCTGTTTGTAAGTGTGTTTGTTGTCTGTGATAAATAGAGGCCTCTTATCCGTGCAGAGCTCTTAATACAGCCTACTTGTCAGAATGTTATCCCTTCAGTTTCTCCATAAAAACTGAGAAAAGATTCCTTCACTATAGCCAATAGCTGTGCTTTTTATACTGAAAAATCACAGCCTTAGTTATTATTTGAACTTTTTCATAAGCCACTACTTGACTAACAATGCAGAAAAGAAAATACAAAGGAACAAAAGTAAACATGAAACATGAATTATTTTCTAATAGCAATAATAACTGAGTGATCCAGCTTGTCAATTTAAACTGTACTTTTAAAGAAAGAGTGCCTACGAAAATAGCAATAATTAATTTTGTCAGCTGGAAACTCAAATAGATTCTCAGTCATCACTGTTATTAGGAACATAAAATATAAAGATGTTAACAATGGTGGTTAATCACTGCAATAGGTAGCCAAGGTGTGCTCTTTTCCAGCCAGAGTAAAATCTATCCATTTACTCAATCACAGTTTTTCATATGTTTTCTTTTTAAAGTAACAGTTCGATAATCCTCATGGAATCACAAGATCTCAGGATATCTTGAAATCAGGATTTTCTTCATGGAATTTCTAAAAAAGAAGACGTTTAATTTAACTCACTAGGGAGGGAAAGCATTTACAAAGTTGCTGTTGCCCTGAATGATCCCAAAGTATATTACCGTACTATAAATGATACTTTACCACATTTATACTGTCATATTTTTTCAGATTCAAGGTTTACTTCTTGAGGAAGTGAAATATGAGATGTAATTATACCCAATATATAGTACATTCAGCAGATGTTCTGTCATTTCAAGGGCAAAGAAACTTAAGAGCCAGAAGGAATGCCCAGTATTAACAATATGACTGTAAGTTATCATTCAGAACAATCAATCCAGGGTAAAAAAGGTACCATTTTGTGAGAAAGCCATATTTTAAAAGATCAGACTCTAAACAGTATTATTACTTAATCCAAATATGCTAAGAATAATAAAATTTATTGATGCTTTTCAATAAGAAAGAAGCCAAAATGCATTACTTACATATCCAGTTAAAAGGAGCCAGTTAAGTTGTTCCCTTGGTTTTGCAATGAAACAAGCAAATCAATCTTTTCAATGTTCTGGTTGGTGTTTATAGAGGATGCCATTGGAGAATTCTCTGGCATTTGCTGAGAAAGAAGTGTTGTCACAGGTGGTTGGCCCTCGTTTTGTGCTGGCCTGGTGGACTTATGGCCATCAACTGATCTGGCAATGTAGCTGGTCCAGAAGTTAAAAGCTGACTACAGTCTGCAGAGACATAGAAAACAGAGAAGCTACCTGATTAGTTATTTTCTGTTAAGATTCATAAGAAGGTATTTACTAGTGGCTGGGGTATATAAATGCATTATTTTGTTCACTTGTTAGAGACTTAAAAGTGAGGAACCTGACAGCCTCCAAAAAAGTTTTCATCAAACAGTAGTAAAATTCATCCTCAGTTTTCTCTAAGCAGTATAACAATACAACACTGCTTAGTTATCAACATAAGTCCTATATAATTTCCTTGGTACATTAACATTAAAGAAACGTGGGTTTCTATCTCCTTGGAAACTACTTACTTTAACAGGCTGAAAATTTTTCTGTCATTTGTACTTCATCCTCCTTTCAACGTTATATCTCAAAATGGCAGACACATATATTTATATATATCATCACCTTTAATTCTCCCAATATCCTTGTCAAGTTTGTAATATTACCACCATTTCAGATGTGGAAATCGAGGCTCATGTATGTCAAATAACCTGTCCAAGGTCTCAGTCTATAAGTGGTACAGCTGGGACTCGAACTCAATTCTGTCCAACTACAATCTATGCTCTTAAAACCACTGTGTTGTGCTTTCTCTGGTAACAATAACGTGACCATTTCAACCGACAACATTTAAGAAATGGGAAATTAGAAAGAGTTTCTTACTATTCTGAATGCCAAATAAGAACATTCCAGATGTCTGTTGAGAAGAGCCAGGAGAATTCTGTAGCTGGTTCATTGTACCTCCTGTAGTGTTGTGAAATAAAGTAGCCTGTGGCTGAGGTGAAGATGTGGCTCCCTGGATTCCAGGCATGTTGTTCTGAGGGGAATAAAGGGGAGACTGTTGCATGTCTTGTTGGTTTATATTGGTCTGCAATGCAGACATGGATGCTGGAGAGAGGAAGAGTGTTACTTGCTGCTCTTGAGAACTGGATGACCCTTGGACCAACTGATCTGAGGCGAGCTATGGAACAAGGAGGTCTGTGATGATTCGGGTTGGGCAGGGCCTGGGTTCTGAAGTGAGGAAACTGTGGTCTGGTTCTGAAATTGCATGGGCTGCTGCTCTTGATTCATTGGGGCCATATTATTTTGTTGATGGAAAATTGATTGGTTCTGCTGCTCCTGATTAGCCACTGGATTTTGAGTTGGATTGAATATCATGTTTGGTGGTGGCTGCTTTTGAGATGCCATCGGTGCCATGGCATTCTGATTACTAAATAAAATGCTCTGTTGTTGCTGCTGCTGTTGCTGTTGCTGCTGCTGCTGCTGCTCCTGGGATGGAGAGTTACTCTGGATGGCAACTATTGAGTGCTGTGACTGAAAGATTGTTCCTTGTTGGTTTTGAGGCATTGGGTTAGGAGGAAGGGAGCCCAGGGAAACCTGAGGCTGAAATAGACCTTGCTGGGAGGGTTGTGCCTGTTCCTGGGAAAGCATAGGGGTCTGAATGTGTGATATTGGAGCCTGCTGCTGGAAAGCAGCTTGCTGCTCAGTGTTTGATGTTGACTGAAGCGGAGAAATTGAATTCTGAGCTGCAAAAAATGAAATCTGTTCTTCTTGGGCCACTGTGTTGCTTTGGAGATTATTCATTGGACTTTGGGAAAGAAACATGTTGGCTGACTGTTGGTCTTGAGGAACAGAAGAGCCTTGCAGCACAGCCATGGTATTTTGAGAGTGAAACATTGGAGGCTGCATTTGTTCAGAGGAGGCTGTAGAAGTCTGACTGTGGACAATAGGACTTGGACTATGAAAAATAGAACCTTGAGTTTCCTGGGAAAGGTTCTGAGCATCAGCAATAGGATTCTGAGGATGAAAAAGCTGGGCCTGTGAATGAGAAGACTGCTGCAAAAAATTCCCTGATTGAAGTGACATCATCTCATTACCTTGCTGGAATAAACCACTGCCTTGCTGCTGGGTACCACTATTTTGAACACTTATCATACTTTTTGTAGATGAAAAAAGGCCAACTTGAGGCTGATGTCCCCACTATGTTGCATTTGGACCATGGTCTGAAAGACACTATTCTGAATCTGTTTTGCTTGTGCTCCAGTCTCTTCTCCATCTCCTGAATTTGATGTCTGAAACAGGGTAGTGCCAGAAGTTGCAACTTGCTGTGTGGTAGTTGTGGTAGTTGTATTTCCAGAAACTGCCGGAGGAGAAGAAAACAATTCACATTGCATTTGCATGTCCTCATTGGCTGATAATGCGCTCATCATATGAGAAGTCTGCTGGTAAACTGGAGACTGCTGAAGGTTTCCATTTGCTGAAGCAGATGAAGGAAACAGCTCTGACTGAATCTGGGCAGCTGCCTGGCAGATACTCTGTTGCATTTCTATCACCATTGCAGCTGAGGATTCCATCACTTGCTGTTGCTGCTGTTGCTGATTAGACAATGTGTTTTCATTCTGGGGATGAACACTTTCAGCTCTTCCAGCTATTAAATTATCTGGTCTGGTATGGACTGCTGGTTCTGTTGAGGAAAACATTCCAGGGCTTACGCTATTTTGAATTTGACTGACTTGTTGAAAAATGTCTGCACTAAGCTGCTCTTGAACATTCTCGTTACCATCTGGAGCAGAAAATAAAACTGAAGATAACTGTTGTTGTGCCTCTAAAACTTGTTGGACCAAGTCAACATTTCCATTGCTGCCACTGGCAGTACTACCTGTAAAACTCCCTGCTTGCAAGTGTTGTATCGTACTTTGTAGTTGCTGACTCACGCTATTTGGTGATGGGAAAATATTCGATGAAATCTGCTGCTGTAAAGTCTGTGCTTGTTCTTGCAGTGGAGACTGCTGCTGTTGCTGTGATGTCTCAGTCAGGTGTGACAAGTTAACCACTGTACCATCTGACTGTAACACCTCTCTAGACTGAGTTTCTCTTGTTTGAAACTGTGTAGCCTGCTGTAATAGTGCATCACTGCTGGGCAGCTGACTAGACGCAGAAACTGCTGGAAAAGTACCAGGCTGTGAAATGTCCTGTGTTTGAATAGTTGTCAGGTCTCTGGGTTGTATGCCTTGGGCTGAATCTGTTGTTGCTTTTCATTTTCAGAAGTTAAGTGGGAAGATGATGATGAAAAAGACCCATTTCCTGCTATATGAGAGATATTTTCTAACGTTTGTTGAGTTGATCCAACTGTCTTTGTAGTCTAAAAAATAAAAGCCAAATAATATGTATATGTATAAATGAGCTCATATGATTCTTCAAAAATTATTATTATAAAAACATACGCAGGACCAATTTCTCAGTCTATATTATTATTCAGAAAACAAGTGTAAGACTATGATTATCAGTGATAACATTATATCTTACTGTCGTCAGGATTTTTAAAGAAGCATATAAGTAAAGACAGTCAAACAATAGAAGCAGACACAGAAGAATAATCAGCTATTGATATGCTTAGGACAGTAAGTACACATTAATTCTATGGTTCATGAATTACTAGCAAATTTTAAAATATCTCCATTTGTGTATCACTTATAACATTGTTGGGAAGGGGAAATAAGAGAAAAATGGAAAAGGAAAGAAGAATCTTTCTTGGAAAAAGGAAAAAAGAAATAAGAGAAAAAGGAAAAAAAAGGAAAGAAGAAAAAGGAAATAAAATGTCTCTAGTTTTGAAAATGTTAAAGCTGTACTTTCATTATACCAAACATCACAAAGGTCCAGCTAATTCATTAATTCCTCTCTTGTATAAAATGTATATTGGAAGTTGCTCTGCAGGCTATTCTATTTGAATATAAAATCATTTACTCTACAAAGCAAAATTCATTAAGTGCATCCAAAGAGAAACAGCTATAAAAGAAATAAATAAGAAAAGTAAAAAGCATAATCAGGGAAAAGAAATCAAACTATTCAAAATATAACTATTTTTATATCTGAGGTTAAGATGTGACAGGGCACTCACTAATCAATGTAGCTCACCTTAAAAATAGAAGGCGATCTTTTCTCTGCTGTTACTTCCATTGGAGTAATGTCTTCACTCTTAATCATAGTGCTTGATATGAGCGGAGTGATCAGAGCATAGGAAGCATATTTACCTTATCTAAGTTACATCCAGTAGTTTTCATTGCTGCACACACACCAAAAAAAAAAAAAAAAAGTTGAAACTCACTGAAATCAACTTTATCATTCTACTGTGTGTTGATACCTTAGTCATGATTTAAAACATTAATTTTTTGATGCTCTGATAGTAGCATGAGATACAAAATGTGCCCAAAGTATGTCCTCCCTCTTTTTAAGTAGCAGTGCCTTGAGGACTCCTGGCAGTAGCCTGAGACTATAAGTTAAATATCAACAAGCTTGAGCACTCAGTTATCAAGTTATACCTCTCAGCACTCTTCAAAAGGCCCTTGAATTATACTGCTTAACATGACCATGCAGCCTGGAAATCTCCAGGAGGTTAAAGCTGCTCAGTTACAACTGTTATATTCTCCTCTTAGTATCTGGCTGCTGGGAAATTACAAAGTCAAACTTTGGGGGATTATAGGATTGCTTGAATATCTCTCTCTCCTCAACAAAACTCAAGCTTCTCATTAGAATGCCATCAGCTGATCAAATAGATTCACTTTTCTAAATTAATGTCTTAGAAAACCTGAATTTGCCAAGTTGACATATGAACACATTTTTCAAGACAGGACTTAATATTTCTTTTCAAAAATTTAAGTATGATTGATATTTTAGGTTTACTAATTAAATTTCCAAAGCAAAACCAGCAAGTATTTTTCTACTTCCATCTACTTCCATTTTCAGAAGTAGTTACAGATTAGAAACCAAGGAGGCAATATGTAGCAGATAGATAGGTTCTACCACTTCATTCTATCTACTTTTCCCCCTTGATTCTCTTTCTTCTTTTTTATCTATTTAAGCCTGCCACTGGCACTTATGGAGCATATTGATGAAGCATCACTGATGGCAGGCTTCTGAATGAACACACAGCCAAATTCTGAGCTAAGGTTTACCACTACTTTGAGACCCTGTGTAAAGAAATACAGATTCCTTAGAAAGCTTAGCTGTTAAACTTTTGTTTTTAGCTGGAAAACTAACAAATATTTTATTAGCTTCAGGTGTACAACAAGATGATTCAATATTTTAATACATAGATTTCTTAATTTGATATTGAAAAAGAAATCCTGGGTACAAAGAGGGTTTTAAAATGGAATATGGTATATAAGCAGGATAGTTATTTTTGTAAATATTTTGACTTAAAAATATTAGAAATCTTCTGGTCTTTATTCAACCTTTCTCACAGCCAACTGGCTAGAAATAATCACTATGAAAACTGATTATACTGGGGGAGGATTAAGTGCCCACTTTTGATATTCTGCTTCTATTACTCTAAGAAATCAATCATTTACGCATGAGTTCTCTGGATCTATTTTCACCTAGATTCTATCAATACCAACACAATTCAACTTCAATTCTGACTGAATCAAAGCTTCAGATAATTTGAAAGACAATTAGTATTGTCTTATGTTGATCCTGTAGCATCAACTGCCATTCTTGCTTTTGGATTCTATTAGAATGTGAGTTTCATGAAGACAAGAGATTTTGTTGTTGTTGCCTGGTGCATACTAGGGAATAAATAAATATTGCTGAATGAATGAAGAAACGAATGCTTTCCCTGTCTGTACATAAGGTCACCTTTGTGTATCAAGTTCTAAATTTTATTGTAATTGATGGCTATTTTAAAGGATGTTATATGGAGGATTATGCCACAACACAAATTTAAATCATTTATGTTGGTAAGACCTCATCATTAAAGCATAACTAATAAAATCTCTAAGAAGGACACTTCGGTGTTATACTAAAGCTCTGATTCCGAGGAATCACAAAAATAAGCCATTTGTCAAGGGAAATTCCCTTTTGAAAGCGACTATCTTTTAAAAACTGATCAGGGATTTCCAATTAATGATGTTGTATTTAAAAATGACAAATGAAAAATTTAAACTGATAGAATAGTTTGAAAGTGAAAGTCACTCAGTTGTGTCAGACTCTTTGTGACCCCATGGACTATACAGTCCATGGAATTCTCCAGGCCAGAATACTGGACTGGGTAGCCTTTCCCTTTCCAGGAGATGGTTCCAACCCAGAATCAAACCCAGGTCTCCAACATTGCAGTTGGATTCTTTACCAGCAGAGCCACCAGGGAAGTGCAAGAATACTGGAGTGGGTAGCTTTTCCCTTCTCCAGCAGAATTTCCCGACTCAGTAATCCAACTGGAGCCTCCTGCGTTGTAGGCAGATTCTTTACCAACTGAGCTACCAGGGAAGCTTGATAAATAGTTTAGTATTCAATTTAATTTTATATCTTCATAAAATTATTTTACATGATTTCAGCTGATAAAATTGTCAAAATAAGGTCTGAATTGTGAAAAAGAATAATATCTGTGTGTCTGTTTCTTATTCATTTTTTAACCTTGTAAGATTTTGATTAAATGATTATATCATTTTATTACCAAAAATTAAACATAGTGTTTAACACTTTTTAACCTTCAATCTGTAATCTTGTATGAGAAATTTCACATTGGATGAGATTAGCGTCCCTGATACTCTAGGAAAAAAGCATCTAGGCATTTTTGTAGAAAAGCATGAACCCATCAAAGCTGGCAAAGGAAAGATCACAAATGTCCCTAACTTTCTTTAATGATTGATTAATTATGCTATTATTAACCTAATGAACATGGTTTGAATTATTATTGCTTAGATGTTACCTTACACACTAAAATTTGATCCATCTTTTAAAATCCTAGCTAAGTGACCTTCAGCAAATTATAGAACCACTCTGGAATCTTGATTTCCTCATCTGGGAAATGAAAATCATAAATTATCCACCTCAGAGTTTGGCTAAACGAGATAATGCTGGTAAAGAGTGTGGCATGCTGACTAGCACTTAATGTATGTTCAAGAAATATTCAGTTCAGTTCAGTCGCTCAGTCGTGTCCAACTCTTAGCGACCCCATGAATCGCAGCATGCCAGGCCTCCCTGTCCATCACAAACTCCCAGAGTTCACTTCAGACTCACGTCCATCGAGTCAGTGATGCCATCCAGCCATCTCATCCTCTGTCATCCCCTTCTCCTCCTGCCCCCAATCCCTCTCAGCATCAGAGTCTTTTCCAATGAGTCAACTCTTCGTATGAGGTGGCCAAAGTACTAGAGTTTCAGCTTCAGCATCATTCCTTCCAAAGAAATCCCAGGGTCGATCTCCTTCAGAATGGACTGGTTGGATCTCCTTGCAGTCCAAGGGACTCTCAAGAGTCTTCTCCAACACCACAGTTCAAAAGCATCAATTCTTCGGCGCTCAGCCTTCTTCACAGTCCAACTCTCACATCCATACATGACCACCAGAAAAACCATAGCCTTGACTAGACGGACCTTAGTCGGCAAAATAATGTCTCTGCTTTTGAATATGCTGTCTAGGTTGGTCATAA
>SJXQ01007218.1:277957-555793 GCA_006408695.1 Aepyceros melampus | reverse complement strand
ATGTGCACCCATGATCCTCTCACCTTAGACCTGTCTGTACTCCCTTCCAGAGCAAAGCACAATCTCCAGACCCAGTTTGTCCCCACAGGATTCAAATAATCTTAGGGCACCCAGAGAATGCAGGACATATTGGGATGGAAGAGCTTTGCAAAGCTGGCTGGTCTACACTTCTCCCATTGTGGGGGTTCCCACCTCTGGCCTCGGACCTTAGAGTCACCTTACCTCTGGGAGGCGGTACCTTCAGAGGAGCAAATAGAGGGGTTAGGATTGGTCTCAGAGTGGAGATGGATTGGAGGGGCTGAACAGTAATGAGGATACTACAAAGAAAACACATCCCACTGGCAGTGTGCTCTGGCACTTATCGCTCACATTTACAACCCAGCAAACCAATTCTCAAGAAGGCTCTCCTTCCCCAAATAGAGGGTTGAAAATCAGGAAGTGCTGCCGTCTTATGCCCGTTTCTCACAGCAACACCACTCAACCTGGGGCTTCTGGGAACTGAATACTCAGAAGGCTTAAGGGGTTGTAAGTAACACCTGCCCTCAAGCATGGCACTTGTACTGGATACCAACCACAAACTCCAGGAGGGACAGGCTTTCACGAAGCACTTTTCAGCTGGGAAATGTTACTCACTCTATGTATAAAAGGAAAAATATAAAATCACAGGGAATTAGGGCAGCCAGAACCCAACACTTGTCTCTCCACGAATGCAAAGAGCATTCCAAGGAGGAGTCACCTGCTGCCAGTCAAGGCGGTCTACATCAAACACTCTGCACACATTTCATATTGGGGAGGAATAAAACAGAGGGATCGCTCCTAGCACACTCTTAGGTGGGAAGCTGGAATCAGGCACAGTGGGGAACAGCATGGGGAGACCTAACGCCTGAATAACTGAGGTAGCCTTTGATGCAGCACTCCTCCCCACTATATGTATGCTTGAAGACATCTCTGGTACAAAAGACATGTGAATCCCAATGAATCCTGCCGCCCTTTTTAAAAGAGGCAAGCTGTGAGTCAACCATATGTCTCTGACAGATGATCGCATCCAGGAGATGTGATGCCCAGTTATAAGTGGGTGTAGCTCAGCCATAGGTCAGAACGAAATGAAACCATCTGCAGCTACAGGGATGGGTCCTACTAAGTGAAAGAAATCAGACAGAGCAAGACAAAGACCACACACTATCATTCAGAGGTGAAATCAACCACTTGAAACAGACAAACTCATTTTAAAAGGACAAATAGACACAGAGTTAGCAAACAGACTTAGTGTCATTCAGGGGACAAAAGAGCAGGGATAAAACAGGAGGATGCACTTCCCATGCACACACTCACATATGTAAACTAGGTCTGCTTTCTTTAAGGTCCAGCTCTCATACCCACACATGACTACTGGAAAAACCATAGCTTTGACTAGATGGACCTTTTTGGGCAATATCTCTGCTTTTTATTATGTTGTCTAGGTTGGTCATAAGTGGCAGGAGGAAACAAACTACAAGTGTCAATTTTTCCCTGCATTGGGTCTTTTCCAATGGGTCAGTTCTTTGCAATAGACAGCCAAAGTACTGGAGCTTCAGCTTTAACATCAGTCCTTCCAAAGAGTATTCAGGGTTGATATCCTTTAGAATTGACTGGTTTGATCTCCTTGTGACCAAGGGACTCTCAAGAGTCTTTTCCAACATCAATTCTTCCATTCTCAGGCTTTTTTATTTTACAGATCTCACATCCATACATGACTACTGGAAAATCCATGGCTTGACTATACGGATCTTCACTGGCAAAGTAATGTCTCTGCTTTTTAATTTGTTATCTAGGTTTCTCATATTTATTTGTTCAAGGAGCAAGTGTCTTTTAATTTCAAGTGAAAGAGCACAGTGGAAAAGTTGGCTTAAAACTCAACATTCCAAAAACTAAGATCATGGCATATGGTCCCATCACTTCATGACAAATAGATGGGGAAACAATGGATACAGTGAGAGACTAAATATAGGACTGGAGTAGGAGATAGATTGAAACATAGTAATAGCAGATACTCTGTAGCAATTTAAGTATAATAGATGGGGAAACAGTGGAAACAGTGTCAGACTTTATTTTGGGGGCTCCAACATCACTGCAGCCATGAAATTAAAAGACGCTTACTCCTTGGAAGAAAAGTTATGACCAACCTAGATAGTATATTCAAAAGCAGAGACATTACTTTGCCGACTAAGGTCCGTCTAGTCAAGGCTATGGTTTTTCCAGTGGTCATGTATGGATGTGAGAGTTGGACTGTGAAGAAGGCTGAGCGCCGAAGAATTGATGCTTTTGAACTGTGGTGTTGGAGAAGACTCTTGAGAGTCCCTTGGACTGCAAGGAGGTCCAACCAGTCCATTCTGAAGGAGATCAACCCTGGGATTTCTTTGGAAGGAATGATGCTAAAGCTGAAACTCCAGTACTTTGGCCACCTCATGCGAAGAGTTGACTCATTGGAAAAGACTCTGATGCTGGGAGGGACTGGGGGCAGGAAGAGAAGGAGACGACAGAGGATGAGATGGCTGGATGGTATCACTGACTCGATGGAGGTGAATCTGAGTGAACTCCGGGAGTTGGTGATGGACAGGGAGGCCTGGCGTACTGCGATTCATGGGGTTGCAAAGAATCGGACACTACTGAGTGACTGAACTGAACTGAACTGAACTAATGGTGGCTAAATGGTAAAAGAATCTGCCTGCAATGCAGGAGATGCAAGGGACTCGACTTCAATCCCTAGGTCAAGAAGAACCCCTGGAGAAGGCAATAGCAAACCACTCCAGTATTCTTGCCTGGAGAATCCCATGGACAGAGGAGCTGGTGTGCTACAGCCTGGGCTGCAAAAAGTTGGACACGACTGATGCAATTGAGCAACACCAGTGTAGCCCAAGAATTAATATACAGCTAAAAATCCAAACATACAGCCACATATACATGTTTAGTACACACACTGTGGTTTGTCCATGTATGAGTATATAAGCACTTATAACCATTTTTCTTTTTTTAAAGTCACTCACTCGTGTCTGACTCTTTGTGAACCCATGGACTATACATTCCATGGAATTCTCCAGGCCAGAATACTGGAGTGGGTAACCTTTCCCTTCTCCAGAGGATCTTTCCAACCCAGGGATTGAACCCAGGTCTCCTGCATTGCACACAGATTCTTTACCAACTGAGCTATGAGGTAAACATATAATCTACACACATATATACATACAAATCTGACAGACACCTCATAGACATGTGAAATGTATTCATCAATATGAATGAGGATTAAACAGTGAAAAGGACAGCACTCCCACAGGATCAGCTCTTATGGCTGAATGGTGAAGAGTTGATGCTTTCAAACTGTGCTGTTGGAGAAGACTCTTGAGAGTCCCTTGGACAGCGAGGCAATCAAATCAGTCAGTCCTAAAGGAAATCAACCCTGAACACTCTTTGGAAGGACTGATGCTGAAGTTGAAGCTCCAATACTTTGGCCACTTGACGCAAAGAGCCAACTCATTGGAAAAGACTCTGATGCTGGGAACAATTGAAGGCAGGAGGAGAAAGGGATGACAGAGGATGAAATGGTTGGATGGCCTCACAATCTCAATGGATATGAGTTTGATCAAACTCTGGGAAATAGTGAAGGACAGGGAAGCCTGGCACGCTGCAGTCCATGGAGTTGCAAGAGTTGGACACGACTGAGTGAATGAACAACCAACAGGCAATATTATCTAATCATCAAACCAACGGTTCCCCTAAATCACCTGCCATGACTCAGCCTCTTCACCTAAAACCAAATATTTTCTACAAAATGTTTTCCAAGTATGGTCTGCTGACGGGCCCCCACAGGAAGATGTGTGGGTCCCTGTGCTCCCCCATGGTCATGGACACAGCAGGCTCCCATCCAGATCTGTCCTGGGACTGCAGCCTTCTCTCGAGTGTTAAGGAGGCCCCCTCCTGAATGAGGATGAGGGGGGTCTAGTCACCCCGGAACAGAGATTTTCATAGACTACAACTCCACTCCTACTGGGACTCCTGGAGACCCCAGTCCGGGCTGTCAAGACTGAGGCCCCCCTCCACCAACACTTCCTCAGTGAGTCAGGGAGTCAGAGTCGGTCTGAGGGCACAGTCTCTTGTGGACAGAGGGAGGGGCTCACGTCCTGCAGAGACTCAAGGTGAGGACAGAGGGTCCCCAAGGGATGCATGTGTGGCCCTCCCAACAGCCATGGGGGACCACGGGGTGTGGCGTCCAGATGTGACGTCACTGACCCCACTGGGAGGGGAGAAATGACGGCCTGGGTCACGGAGCTTGTGTTTAGGTCAGCGAGTGAAGGAGCCCCGCTCTGCTAGGAGTCAAGGTAGAACCCTGAGAGGGGCGCTGGGAGCCCAGGACATACAGGTCGTCACTGCTTTTAGCCCTGTGAGACCCCAACAGGCTTGTGGGAACGAGCCCCCTCTCCTGCTTGCCTCTCAGGGGTCCTGGCTTGGGGGATGCTGGCTCTAAGGCGAGCAAAGTTGGCAGCTGAGGGCGGTGCCTAGGTGAGCTGGGAGTCAAGGTGACAAAGAGAAAGAGGGTTGAGGAAGCCCTGTGGGATCATCTCAGCTCTGGGAAGCCCTGGGCTTGGAGCCCTGATATCATGTCCACAGTCTCCTCCCGGGGTCTCAGGGCAGTGACGGCCTTGATGTGAGGGTCCTGCTTCGGGTCACATAGGGACACCCCCGGACCTGCCAGGGCTCAAGATGAGGACCTTGAGGGAGGACACAGGTAACCCCACAGGTCCTGGCACCTGCTGTCATCCCTGGGAGACCCTGGTGGCGGCATGAGCACAGGGTCGCAGAGACACTGGAGACTTGATATAAGGGGAGGGGCCTCAGAGGGTGAAGGGGAGGATCTTAGGTTCTGAAAGAGTCTGGGTGAGGACCCTGAGGGAGGACTGCGCAGACCCTGGGTCTGGGATAGGTTGAGCCCAACATGCGTGGTCTCACTTCCTGATATCCGGGTCTCAGCCTGGGGTCCTGAAACAAGGGCTGACTTCCTGACTTCCGGGTCTCAGACTGGGGACCTCGCATATGGGGCCGGAACTCAGGTGCGCCAATCCCCAGGTCCTGTGGTGTGTCAAGTTGAGGACACTGAGGGAGGACTAGGGTACCGTGGGCCACAGAGGAGACCTCAGAGTAGCCCGTCTCTGTTATCAGTCCGGGGTGTCCGTGGCATAGAATGAGCGAAACAGGCATGGTCCGACTTCCTAACATCCGGGTCTTGGAGAGACTGGGGCCCTGGTGTGAGGGGCGGGGACTGCAGCTGGCGAGAGGCGAGAATCCCAGGTCCTGACTGGAGGCAAGGTGAGGTGCCTGAAGGAGGACTGAGGGGTCCCTGCGTGAGGACTGACAGAACCCCAGAGATCTTCGCCCCGGTAGTTGGCCCTGGGAGCCCTTGTGGTGAGAAGAGCACACTAAGCCTGTCTGACTTCCTGACACGCCGGTCTCAGAGAGACTGGGGACTTGGTGTGAGGAGCCGGGTCTCAGGTAGGGAGAGGACAGAGTCCAGGTCCTACCAGGAGTCAAGGTGAGGACACTGAGGGAGGAGGGGAGCCGGACCCCAGAACAGAGCGGACCCTGGTAGTCCCCGGCGGGATGACCATGTGCAGGGTTTCCTGACATCCGGGTCTCAGAGCCTGGGGACCTGGTGAATGTGGCAGCGTTTCAACATGGCGGACGGGACAATCGCGGACCTGCCTGGAGTCTAGGCTCTATGTGGGGAAGGACTGAGGCTGTTAGACCCCAAGGCAGGGAGGGATCCTTGCTCTTGCGCGGGACGGGAGGGTGGTGTGGCAGTCTTGGAGGCTCCAGAGTGGGGTGAGCAGCTTATTCACCTCTTTCTTAGGGGCCTTAAGGTGAAGTGTTCTGGTAGAGGGTGGAGGCTTCGGGTCTGCAGAAGCTGGACTCCCCGGATACCGAGGGAGGACTGAGCAGACACCCACTCCTCTGTTCAGTGCTGGGAGGCCAGCCATGAGGAGAGGTGACCCAGCATCTCCCGAGCCTAGGACCCACGGGAAGCCCTAGGCTGGTGCGGCCATATATGGGGCCCCTCAGCACTTTCTAGACTTGGCTCTTGTTCTGAGTTTCCCTGCACGTCCCCAAAGGGGGAAGGTCCAGGCCATTCCAGTGGAAAAGTGAGCACTACATGTGAGCCCTGATGGGACTAGCCACCCCAGATCTGGGGGGAACTCATAGAGTCAACCCCTCCTACCAGCACAGAAGGCTTAGGTCTGTGCCACAATCTACCTCTGAGGTGCCCCCTCCAATTGTCTCACAGGGGTTCCAGGAACCAGGAAGCGACAGTGGAGGTCTGAGGTCTGTGTTTGAGGTCACGGGAGTGCCAGGAGTCAAGGTGAGGTGGGGGTCCTGAATGTGCACAGGGTTTCCCCATCCCAGAACAGAGGGGACCTCAAAAGGCCCTAATTCTCCCACCTTGTCAGCCCCAGAACCTCGGGCTGTACCAGCTGCACCCTGAGCCAGAATTTCTCTTCCTCACTTGACAGGGGACTGAGCACCAAGGAGGAGCGCCCCTGTAACGCCCAAGAGCAGCCCTCAAGGAAGACCAGTAAGCGGCCTCAGTCAGAGCCACCCATGGCACATTTCAAAACTGAGACCATTTACACTTTTTCTCTTTCCTAGGTGAGTGGTCTCCATTTCCCCCCTGCCACACCCTCACTGGGCACAAGACCCCAGTCATCATGCCTGTGGTCCAATGAATGAGCTCTGTGCTTCTGAGGAAGACCTTCAGGGCCAAATCCAGGCCCAGGGCCCAGTGGAGGTGCAGCTCCTGGGGGCTGAGGCGGAGGATGCCTCAACCCCTCTGGCCTCCTTCCCTCCAGACTCATCTTCCTCTGCCGCCGTGGATGCGGAGATCTTGTTCACGCAGGCTCTGAATGCGATGACGGTTGGACTACTGGAGTTCCTGGTCCTCAAGTATGGCACCCAGGAGCCTATTTTGCAGGCTGAAATGCTGAATACGGTCCTCAGGGATAACCAGGCCCACTTCCCAGTGGTCTTCCGTAAAGCCACACAGTGCCTGCAGCTGGCCTTTGGCGTGGATATGAAAGAGGTGGACCACAGAGAGCACATCTATGTCATGGTCCCCACCCTGGGCCTCACCCTCAATGAGATGCAGAGGGATGGGCAGAGCGTGCCAAAGGCTGGCCTCCTGGTGACGGTCCTGAGCTTGATTTTCCTAGGAGGGGACCGGATCTGCGAGGAGAGGGTCTGGGGGGCACTCAGCAGGATGGGGGTATTTACTGGGATAGAGCACTGCATCTATGGGGAGCCCAGGGAGCTGCTGACCCAAGTGTGGGTGCAGGCAGGGTACCTGGAGTACCGTCGGGTGCCTGACAGCCACCCTGCTCGTTACGAGTTCCTGTGGGGTCCCCGCGCCCATGCAGAGACCAGCAAGCAGCAAGTCAAGGACTATCTGCGCAGGGTCAATGGAAGGCGCCCCAGGTTCTTCCCAGCCCGGTGTGCATAGGTGTGAGGGAGGAGGAAGAGGGGCCCTGAGCCAGAGCAGCAGCCAGGCTCCTTTCAGGCCCACATCCAGCAGCTTGTCCTGGGGGTAGGAAGGGAGGCTGATCCTTCCCTCTGTGTTTGAAGAGGGAGCATTCAGCCTTCTCAGTCGTGACAGCCTGGGGCCAGGTGAGGGAACAGGTGTGTAGCAGCTTTGGCTTCCCCTTCTCTACAGTGACGTGGAGATTCATTTCTGTTTCCTTTAGAATTTTCCAAATGTTATTCCTTTTAATAGGAGGCTTAATAAGCCTCAGTGTCCAACTGTGTCAATAACGTTGATCACAGTGTGTTTGTGCTTACCAGTTCAAGAACAAGAGTTTTGCTGTTTTGTAAAAGTGATTGTGAATACTTTCATTTTGTTTTGTCACCCTGAACAAGATTACATGGACTTGGAATATAACTATTTTGGAAATATGATATTACTTAGTAAGAATTAAATGAAATATATTTGAGGTGAGCTCCTCTGTACTTCTTGTCTGTCATTTTATACAGCTAAACCATCTCTGTTCAATTGTAGTTTTTCAAGTTATTATTTAAGAAAGTACAAAAAGCCTGATCCGACGTAATAAGTGTCCCGCTCTGGCTCATTTACTCCAGACCATGGAGCCTGTGCTCTGTGGAAGGCCCTGTGTTAACAGTGGGGACACTAGGAGAAGCAGGACACCCCAACACCTAGAGTGATGATCTAAGAGCTGCAGTCACATCAGGAAGGTGGACAGACATCCCCTAGTTCCACAGAACAAGGCAACCAGGGGCAGGGTCCAGGGGGAGCACTTGAGTGTCGGTGCCTGGTCCAGGGTGGGTTGGGGCTTCGGGAAGCTGGCTTCATTCTGTGGGAGGTGATTGCGATGAGGGTGAATGGTGGCAGCAGCCAGTTATACACAGTGTCTTATGGGTGAGAAGAAAATCTGAAATGGGACATACACATTAGAAGATCCACTTCTGTCCTAGATGAATCTCCTGGGGCAGGAAGGGAAGTTACACTGTGATCAGGAAGAGTTAGACACCTGTTTATGCTGCTTGATCAAGGTATACCAAAAATTTGCAAGATGGGGAGGGGTGAGTGCACTTTGGTTTGCTGCACAATCTACTCAGTCTTGGAGAATACAGTTGAAGACGTCTTGATAAGCATCCCCAAACTTTTGGTAGGATTTTAATGGAGTGTCTTCTTTAAAACTGGTGGCTGTGCACTTAATGTAATGGATCAGCTTATCCAGGTGGTCAGGCCATAAAGCATAGATGAGGAAGGATTATGGAAACCACAGTGGCAAAATCTGCACTGAACTTGAATTCACACACCTCAGAATTCCCCTTGGAGGTGAAAAGTGCGGCATTGCACATATCCTAGCTAGATTTTATGAATAAACTCCCACTGCCCTTGTCCTCTCACTGTCGCTTGTCTGATACCTGCCCTCATGAAGCTCATGGCTGTCGGGGAGCCTAAGGGCACCTGTGGAGGTGCGCAGGCAAGTCCCATCGTGTGGAGGCAGCCAGGACTCCCGGGTGAGACTGTGTCTGGCATCAGGAGGCAGGGGAACACCCTCAGCTCGCTGAGACTGTGGGCAGCATCACTGCAGAGGGAAAGGCAGAAAGAGCAGTGGAGGGAGCCAGGGGACCCCTCCCTGACATTCCCAGGAGCCTTGGAAACTAAATCAGATGTTGCCTTTGAAAGTGCCAGCACAGAGGGGTGACTAGAACAGTTGGGGATTCAAGGCACCTTTGGCTTTCTCAAAAACTCCTCAAACACGAAGGGAATCGTCTTCATCACAAGCTACACCTGCCGGCTGCTGACTGTTGAGCGCCCAGCACACTGCAGGGCTGGGGAGATGCTCCAGGTCCTTGTCCACATCTCTTCTCCTCTGCTTCCTGGAAGCTGCCTGCAGGGAACATGGGATCCTAGGTAAATCTCCAACAGTTTGGGAATAAATACATGATCAACACACCAATTTAAATAGACAAAAACAAAAACACGTTTCATATAAATAACAATAGCATGTTGTTTGGGGAAAAAGCATCCCATTTGTGCTGATATCTGGGGTGGTGTGGAAAGATATTCTGAAAGAAGGTGGTGCCACATGCATGGGGCTGAGGTCCCAAGAAGCAGGAAAGGCTCCTTCCTGCCTGACTGATGGAAGCTCTGGCCAGGCGCCCTCCATTCAGGGCCAAGGTGAGGACCTGGGCTCCTCCCAGTGGCACTGATCTCGCGAGGCAGCAGGGAGCGGTTGAGTGAAGAGATATCTTAATTCCCTGCCCAGGATTAAACCTGGATAGCCTGGATGAGAGACAGGAATCCTAGCCAGGAGACTAGCAAGAGGCTGAAGGTTAATTTTTCATAGATCATTGCCTCCAGTGAAAAGTGCATGTATCACAGAGGTAGAAACTGTAAATGCAGGTACAGAGTTTATTATTAGAAACATAGCACAAGTGGGAGAGCACAGAAAGAAATGGTTTAGTTGAGACGGAAGCAAGGCAGAGATGCAATCCTGGAGAGAAGAGTGTGGATGTCACCCCTGGTGAGCAGGAGCACAGTCAAGAGGTGGTCAACTCATTTATATGAGGCAGTCCTTCTGGATTTTTGCCTTCCTTCAGGCCTATCATCTGGTTTCTTTTTCCACACCTGACCTCCCTGGGACACTGCCCTGCATTCATACACACATCCCTCAGCCAGGATGGATCTCGAAGTGAAGGTTTCCATGAGAAGCAAGACTCATTATGGTCTGGCATTATCCCTTGACTTTTGACCCACAAGAAGCCTTTTTTTTTTCACATGTCTGGTGTCTCCCTTGTCCCAAAAGATGCGGAAGTGGAGCTCCCTTTATCCTTTACTCAAACAAGGTTTTGCCCCTCTTTCTCCTTGCCATGACTGTTACTTTAGGTATTTATAAGAGACAAACACTGGCTATTTACGCTGTCTCTATTGTTTTGTTCATTTCAGAGAGTAAACAGGAGGCTGACTGTAAGTGCCTCAACTGTAGCTGACCTATCCCTTGTCACAGGGGATACTAACATTTGTAGCTACCCAGCCTGAGGCCCCTTCTTTGTGCTCCATGAAATGCAAACAGGAGGACAGCTGAAAACGTCTAATTTGGAGTCCATCCATCCTTACTCCTCTGCCTTACTGTGTGATGCATAAATACTTTAATCATAATAGTAGTGGTTGCTGCTGCTGCTAAGTTGCTTCAGTCATGTCCAACTCTATGCGACCCCATAGACAGCAGCCCACTAGGCTCCCCCGTCCCTGGGATTCTCCATGCAAGAACACTGGAGTGGGGTGCCATGTGTTCTCGAATAGTAGTGGTAAATGGTTACTAATTCTGTTCCATTTATTCTCTGGCACAAGAAGATGATCTGACTTGCCAAAATAACCATCAGGGCACAGAAGCCTTGAGATATAGCTTTGTGATTGAGTCCAACACAATAGGTAAACCTCCAACAGGTTAGGAATAAATACATGATCAACTCACCAATTTAAATACAAAGACAGAAACATAAACACTCTTCATATAAATAACAATAGCACATTTTGGGGGGAAAAGCATCCCATTTGTGCTGATATCTGGGGTGGTGTGGAAAGATATTCTGAAAGAAGGTGGTGCCACATCCATGGGGCTGAGGTCTCAAGAAGCAGGAAAGGCTCCTTCCTGCCTGACTGATGGAAGCTCTGGCCAGGCGCCCTCCATTCAGGGCCAAGGTGAGGACCTGGGCTCCTCCCAGTGGCACTGATCTCAGGAGGCAGCAGGGAGCGGTTGAGCGAAGTGACACCTTAATTCCCTGCCCAGGAATGGAACCTGCAGAGCCTGGATGAGAGCCCGGAATCCTAGCCAGAAGACTAGCAAGGGCTAGAGGATTGTTTCATGGATCATTGCCTCCAGTGAAAAGTGCATGTATCACAGAGGCAGAAACTGTAAATGCAGGTACAGAGTTTATTATTAGAAACATAGCACAAATGGGAGAGCACAGAAAGAAATGGTTTAGTTGAGACGGAAGCAAGGCAGAGATGCAATCCTGGAGAGAAGAGTGTGGATGTCACCCCTGGTGAGCAGGAGCACAGTCAAGAGGTGGTCAACTCATTTATATGAGGCAGTCCTTCTGGATTTTTGTCTTCCTTCAGGCCTATCATCTGGTTTCTTTTTCCACACCTGACCTCCCTGGGACACTGCCCTGCATTCATACACACATCCCTCAGCCAGGATGGATCTCGAAGTGAAGGTTTCCATGAGAAGCAAGACTCATTATGGTCTGGCATTATCCCTTGACTTTTGAGCCACAAGAAGCCTTTTTTTCACATGTCTGATGCCTCCCTTGTCCCAAAAGATGCATGTCTTCCTTCAGGCCTATCATTTGGTTTCTTTTTCCACACCTGACCTCCCTGGGACACTGCCCTGCATTCATACACACCTCCCTCAACCAAGATGGATCTCGAAGTGAAGGTTTTCGTGAGAAGCAAGACTCATTACGGTCTGGCATTATCCCTGGACTTTTAGCCACAAGAAGCCTCTTTTTCACATGTCTGATGTCTCCCTTGTCCCTAAAGATGCGGAAGTGGAGATTTCTTTATCCTTTACTCGAACAAGGTTTTGCCCCTCTTTGTCCTTGCCATGACTGTTACTTTAGGTATTTATAAGAGAGAAACACTGGCTATTTACACTGTCTCTCTTGTTTTATGCATTTCAGAGAGCAAAGAGGAGGCTGACTCTAAGTGCCTCAACTGTAGCTGACCTATCCCTTGTCACAGGGGATACTAACATTTGTAAGTACCCAGGCTGAAGCCCCTTCCTTGTGCCCCATGAAATGCAAACAGGAGGCCAGTTGAACATGTCTAACTTGGAGTCCATCCATCCATACTCCTCTGCCTTATTGTGTCATGCATAAATAGTTTAATCATAATTGTGGTGGTTGCTGCCGCTGCTGCTAAGTCACTTCAGTCGTGTCCAAACCTGTGCGATCCTATAGACGGCAGCCCACCAGGCTCCCCGATCCCTGGGTTTCTCCAGGAAAGAACACCGGCTTAAGGTGCCACTGCCTTCTCCAATAGTAGTGGTAAATGGTTACTAATTCTGTTCCATTTATTCGCTGGCACAAGAACATGATATGACTTGCCAAAATAACCATCAGGGCACAGAAGACTTGAGACATAGCTTTGTGACTGAGTCCAACACGAATACTTGGGATTCATACTCCTGGAATTTCTGACAGGGCACAGAGATCGCCCTTGCCCATGACTTCAACCTCCAAAGGCTAAGTCTCTGTGTCTAACTTGCCTTTCATTCTGTTGCTCACTTCTGGTGCCATTTCAGAGTTTGTTGGTCATAGTCATTTTCAGAAGGCAGACATGAAAAGGGAAGACTCTGCAGAGATCAGCTTAATCCAGGTGAGGGTGTAAAGCCGCTGTATCCTCCCCACACTGATCCTGTGAGTAGTCTCTCATGACGAGCCGCCTCCAGGGAGGCAGTCCCCTTCAGTGGAGGGCGATTTTGGAGAAAACTTTTGCTCTGAGTCCTCAACCATCACACCAGTGGGCCTGGGCAAAAGAGTGGGCTAGTGACAAAGAGGAGAGTGAGGGGGTCAGGCCGCTGTATCCTCCCCACACTGATCCTGTGAGTTAGTCTCTCACGACGAGCCGCTCCAGGGAGGCAGTCCCCTTCAGTGGAGGGCGATTTTGGAGAAGACTTTTACTCTGAGTCCTCATCCATCACACCGGTGGGCCTGGGCAAAAGAGTGGGCTAGTGACAAAGAGGAGATCTGGGTGGTACCACAGCATGCACTCTAATCCACCCCTCCCAACACTCACATGCACTCCTTTCATCTGGAGAGATTGCCTCATCTGAGGACAGCTCCTTGAGGATTCTGGTTGGCCTCCTCTCCTCCTATAGAAGCTCAGAGAGAAAGACTGGACAAATGCTGGGCCCTCACAGTTGCAGCAGCTGCTGCATCACAACTGATGGGCACTCTCTCTTGCCTGAGATCCGTTCTAAATCCCCTGTACTCTCAGCCAGGCCCTCGGCCATTTCCAGTGGCTTCCCTGGTGAGGCAGGATAGACTTTGTCCCTCAGGGTTCTGAAGCTCTGGGCCCTATGCCCTTCTCAGACCCTTGCTCTTGGACTTGTCAATACACCACTGAAAGACAAGAGAAGACTCTTTTCTTCACTGCAGGAACACAAGACACATCACCTGTCTGTCAGAGATGTTTCCTCACTGTTCCCCCTTTGCCAGAGTAACCCACACACTCCTTAGGATCGAGGTCAGCACTGCCTGCTGGGATGAGGACAATTCTCTGTTTTTTCTGGTCCCCTATCAGGAGGAGCCCAAAGTGCCCAGGGGGCAACCATGGCTCATAGGCCAGTAGGACTACTATCGTGTCTCCTGGGGGAAAGTTCTTGCTTTGGGAACAACCTGTCGTGTGTCACCACCAGCAATAGGGCAACCAGTAGCCACGTGAGGCTGGGTATTGTGAACTCAGATGTGCTTAGTGTGTCCCAGGGCCTGGCCTTCTACCTTAACACAATGTGAAGTCAAATGTAAATAGCTAGATATGGCAAATGTGGATAGCCCTGCTGTGGAACTATAGAACCTATTCTTGGGAGACTGGAAGTAGAAGTTCCCTGTGGGTCACTGGGAGTGATGGATGGTAGGTGGGGTCATGGGCAGTGGGTTCATGGGTCAGTCGGAGTGGTGATCTGTGGGGTTACTCTACCTCCGGTTCAAGGTCCATGTATCTTACCTTGTGGGGGAACTAAGGATGGCAGATGTGGAGTGTGTCTGGTCCCTGGAGGGTAACACCCTAGCACCATGGGCTCTCATATCCAGTGTGCACATCACGTGTGCTTTGCAGAGGTCATTCCATTGCTCCAGAAGGCCAGCAGCTTCTGGAAAGTGGGGGCTGAGGTAGTGACTTTGGATCCCATGGCCAATTGCCCTCTCAGTCCCTGGTGAGCTATTAGGGGATTTCGTGGTCCTGGATGGTTTTGTGAAATATTCTGTGTCACTCAGTCCTGCATTCTGTGAGCCCTCAAATAGTGGCACCAGAAAATGCACTGCAAGCAGGAAAGCAAAACCCCATCGAGTATGTGTACCTATCAATTTCAGCAAAGATAGTCCTCTCTTCCTTCAAGGATGGAAGTGAGATATTGTGATCAACTCACCATTGATAGCTCAATGGTCTTCTTGAAGAACAGTATGACACTGAGGATTGAGCAGTAGTCTGTGATGAAAATAATATAATTTTATATATAGAAATATATATATATGATTTAATATGCCTAGAATTATATATTTATACACACACACACACACACAAACACACACACACATATATATATACACACACTAGAAAGTCAACTACATCAGGATGAGTAAGCTGGGTAGACTCATGGTATAGTCAAGAGCCATACCCTCAGTGGACAATGCACACATGGAGGATAATCAGCACTGCCGATGTTCTTCCCAGAAAGTGAGGGGTCTGAGCCCCACGCTGGGCACCTAGCCTGTAGGTCATGCACCGGGAACACATGCTCACAAAACACTTGGCTTGAAGGGAAGCGAGTCTTACGCTAAGGAGAGCCAGGCAGCTTTAGCAGCTAGAGACTCCGCTCTTCAAGTAAACACAGAAAATCTCACCCACTCCAAGACTCTGTGTGGATGCAGAAATTTGAGAAAGCCTGCGTGAGACGAGACAATGTGCTGCAAGCAGGAAAATGAGAACCACATCGAGAATGTGTACTTATCAATTTCAGCAAAGATAGTCCGCTCCTCCTTCAAGGATGGAAGTGAGATAATGTGATCAACTCACCATTGATAGCTCAATGGTCTTCTTGAAGAACAGTATGACACTGAGGATTGAGCAGTAGTCTGTGATGAAAATAATATAATTTTATATATAGAAATATATATATATATGGTTTAATATGCCTAGAATTATATATTTATATACATACACACACACACACACACACACACACACACACATATATATATATATACACTATAGAAAGGCAACCACATCAGGATGAGTAAGCTGGGCAGACTCATGATATAGTCAAGAGCCATACCCTCAGTGGACAATGCACCCATGGTAGGATAATCAACACTGCGGATGTTCTTCCCAGGAAGTGAGGGGTCTGGGTCCCATGCTGGGCACCTAGCCTGTAGGTCATGCACCGGGAACACATGCCCACAAAACACTTGGCTTGAAGGGAAGCGGGTCATACGCTAAGGATAGCCAGGCAGCTTTAGCAGCTAGAGACTCTGCTCTTCAAGTAAACACAGAAAATCTCACCCACTCCAAGACTCTGTGTGGATGCAGAAATTTGAGAAAGCCTGCGTGAGACCCACCTGCTCATCTCTGAGAGCTCCTGGAGAGGTAGTAGGTACATGGAGCTCACACAATGCACCGGGACCACATGCCCACAAAACATTTGGCTTGAAGAGAAGCGGGTCATATGCTAAGGATAGCCAGGCAGCTTTAGCAGCTAGAGACTCTGCTCTTCAAGTAAACACAGAAAATCTCACCCACTCCAAGACTCTGTGTGGATGCATAAATTTGAGAAGCCTGTGTGAGACCCACCTGCTCATCTCTGAGAGCTCCTGGAGAGGTAGTAGGTACATGGAGCTCACACTGGGGCAGAACTACAGGTGGCAGCCACTTGAGGGCCCACGTTCTACCAAAGGACATGGGTGCTGGTAAGTGCCATTTTGAAATCCTCCATCTCCCTTATTACCACGATGTCTCAGCCACACCAGGCAGCTTGTTGGCATCAGTACTGGGTTGACTCAGACCAAGCAGATAGGTGGGCATGGCCACAGCCTGACCCACCAGCAGGGCATTTGCATTAGGACCCTCAGAGTCCCCTGCCGACACAGGACCTGGCCCTGCCACCAGGGTGCCCAGGATGGTGCTTCACCCACCAGTGTGCCCCCACAAGCCCGGGAACCCACAGCTCCACAGCCAGACGTCCAAGCCCTGCCCCATCCACCAGTGGGCTGGCGTCAACTTCAGCAAACCCAAGGCTGGCAGTCAGAAACCCTGGGACCAGCTCCGCCTACCAGATGGCTGACACCCATTCCAGGAACACATGCTCTGTAGCCACGGTCGCCAGGATTGGGCTGCACCCAACAGTGACAAGGAAGCAGCCCCAGGTCCCCTGTAGCCTTACAGCCTGCCGTATCAGGTCCAAGCCCACCGACTAGCAGCCCAGCAGCAGACCCGAGACCCCATAGGAGCTGGATTTCCAGACAAGAATGAGGAGACTTGAATCAGGACACCCTGGACTCTGAAACCAACTGTGTCAGGAATGAGCCCCATACAACAGCAGGCTAGTACTAGACCTGGGAACCCTTGGCGATGTAACCATCCACCCCAGAACACTGCTCCACCCACCAGTCGGCTGGCACTACCTGGGACCACCCAGGTCTCAGCAGCCAGACACCTCAGGACCTAACCTCACCTACCGGTGATCATCAGCCTTTGCACAAGGCAAGGCCTGGGTACTAAGCAGACCAGGGGTCAGCCATGCCTACCAGGCTGCCCAACCAGTCAGCGTGCCACAAGAGAGGGGACCATGCTGTCCCATGGGCTGGCGTCAACTTCAGCAAACCCAAGGCTGGCAGTCAGAAACCCTGGGACCAGCTCCGCCTACCAGATGGCTGACACCCATTCCAGGAACACATGCTCTGTAGCCAGGGTCGCCAGGATTGGGCTGCACCCAACAGTGACAAGGAAGCAGCCCCAGGTCCACTGCAACCTTACAGTCTGCCATATCAGGTCCAAGCCCACCCATTAGCAGGCCAGCAGCAAACCCGGGACCCCACAGGAGCTGGATTTCCAGATGAGAATGAGGAGAGTTGAATCAGGACACCCTGGACTCTGAAACCAACTGTGTCAGGAATGAGCCCCATACAACAGCAGGCTAGCACTAGACCTAGGAACCCTTGGCGATGTAACCATCCACCCCAGAACACTGCTCCACCCACCAGTGGGCTGGCACTACCTGGGACCACCCAGGTCTCAGCAGCCAGACACCTCATGACCTAACCTCACCTACCGGTGATCATCAGCCTTTGCACAAGGCAAGGCCTGGGAACCAAGCAGACCAGGGGTCAGCCATGCCTACCAGGCTGCCCAACCAGTCAGCGTGCCACAAGAGAGGGGACCATGCTGTCCCTACAAGGGCAACACTAGAGCATATATATCTGATTACAAGAGGGCAGGGGACTGCTGGGATGCATAGGCTGTCTCCTTCCAAAGACCACTACTCCAAGATGAAGAAGTAAAACCAATCTTTCAAAGATATAGAGATAAAAATAGCCAATGAGGAAAAATGAGGGAACAGAAGAATATGTTCAATTGAAGGTGAAGGTGAACGTGAAGTCACTCAATCATGTCCGACTCTTTGCGACCCCATGGACTGAAGCCCACCAGGCTCCTCAGTCCATGGAATTTTCCAGGCGAGAGTACTGGAGTGGGTTGCCATTTCCTTCTCTAGAGGATCTTCCCAACCCAGGGATCAAACAGGTCTCCCACAGTGCAGGCAGATGCTTTAACATCTGAGCCACCAGGGAAGCCTTTGTTTTTTTTTTTTTTTTTTTCCAATTGAAGGAATGAGATAAAACCCCAGGAGAAAAACTGAGTGAGATGGAGAAAACAATTTACCAAATACAGAGTTCATGATAATGATCATAAAGATGCTGAACGAATTTGAGAGAAGAATATATGTACATAGTGAGAAGTTACATAGTGAAAGTAGGGAAAACCACCAGACCATTCAGGTATGACCTTAATCAAACCCCTTACAATTATACAGTGAAAGTGACAAATAGATTCAAGGGATTAGATCTGATAGACAGAGTGCCTGAAGAACTATGGACGGGGAGGTTGGTAAAGGAGGCAGTGATCAAGACCATCCCCAAGAAAAAAGAAATGCTAAAGGGCAAAATGGTTGTCTTAGGAGGCATTATAAATAGCTGAGAAAAGAAGCAAAAGGCAAAGGAGAAAAGAAAAGATACACCCATTTTAATGCAGAGTTCCAAAGAATAGCAAAGAGAGATAAGAAAGCCTTCCTTAGCAATCAATGCCAAGAAATAGAGGGAAACAATAGAATGGGAAAGACTAGAGATATCTTTAAGAAAATTAGAGATACCAAGGGAACATTTCATGCAAAGATGAGCACAATAAAGAACAGCAACAGAATGGACCTAACAGAAGCAGAAGAGATTAAGAAAGGGTGGCAAGAATACACAGAACTATACAAAAAAGATCTCATGACCCAGATAAGCACGATAGTGTGATCACTGACCTAGAGCCAGACATCCTGGAATGTGACGTCAAGTGGGCCTTAGGAAGTACCACTATGAACAAAGCTAGTGAAGGTGTTGGAATTCCAGTTGAGCTATTTCAAATCCTGAAAGATGATGCTGTGAAAGTGCTGCACTCAATATGCCAGCAAATTTGGAAAACTCAGCAGTGGCCACAGGACTGGAAAAGGTCACTTTTCTTTCTTATCCCAAGGAAAGGCAATGAAAAAGAATGTTCAAACTACTGCACAATTGCACTCATGTCACACGCTAGCAAAGTAATGCTCAATATTTCCAAGCCAGGCTCCAACATTTCGTGAGGCTTTAGAAAGGATCACTATGAACAAAGCTAGTGAAGGTGTTGGAATTCCAGTTGAGCTATTTCAAATCCTGAAAGATGATGCTGTGAAAGTGCTGCACTCAATATGCCAGCAAATTTGGAAAACTCAGCAGTGGCCACAGGACTGGAAAAGTCACTTTTCTTTCTTATCCCAAGGAAAGGCAATGAAAAAGAATGTTCAAACTACTGCACAATTGCACTCATGTCACACGCTAGCAAAGTAATGCTCAATATTTCCAAGCCAGGCTCCAACATTTCGTGAACCATGAACTTCCAGATGTTTATGCTGAACTTAGAAAAGACAGAGAACCAGAGATCAAATTGCCAACATCTGTTGGATCATTGAAAACACAGGAGAATTCCAGAAAAACATCCACTTCTGCTCTGTGGACTACACTAAAGCCTTTGACTGTGTGGATCACAACAAACTGTGGAAAAGTCTTCAAGAGATGGGAACGCCAGACCACCTGACTTGCTTCCTGAGAAATCTGTATGCAGGTCAAGAAGCAACAGTTAGAACTGGACATGGAACAACAGACTGGTTCCAAATCAGGAAAGGAGTATATTGTCACCCTGTTTATTTAACTTATATGCAGAGTTCAGTTCAGTTCAGTTCAGTCGCTCAGTCATGTCCGACTCTTCAGGACCCTATGAATCACAGCATGCCAGGCCTCCCTGTCCATCACCAACTCCGGGAGTTCACTCAGACTCATGTCCATCGAGTCTGTGATGCCATTCAGCCATTTCATTCTCGGTCATCCCCTAGTCCTCCTGCCCCAATCCCTCCCAGCATCAGAGTCTTTTCCAATGAGTCAACTCTTTGCATGAGGTGGCCAAAGTACTGGAGTTTCAGCTTTAGCATCATTCCTTCCAAAAATATCCCAGGGTTGATCTCCTTCAGAATGGACTGGTTGGATCTCTTTGCAGTCCAAGGGACTCTCAAGAGTCTTTTTCAACACCACAGTTCAAAAGCACCAATTCTTCGGCGCTCAGCCTTCTTCACAGACCAACTCTCATATCCATACATGATCACAGGAAAAACCATAGCCTTGACTAGACAGACCGTAGTCGGGAATGTAATGTCTCTGTTTTGAATATACTATCTAGGTTGGTCATAACTTTTCTTCCAAGGAGTAAGCGTCTTTTAATTTCACGAGCTGAGGAAGGCTTTCTTATCTCTCCTTGCTATTCTTTGGAACTCTACATTCAGATGCTTATATCTTTCCTTTTCTCCTCTGCTTTTTGCAAAGTTGCATTAAACAGTATCTTTTTGAAAGCAAACTTGGCAAACTAAATACATGCAACTCACAAGATGTCAAAGTCTTTCTCTTGAGTAATTAATATTTGGGCATAGGGACCACCTTGGGAATCTGATAGAATCTGTGAAACTTTCCACAGAGAAATGTACATTTAAACATGTACACACATTTTATTTATTATTTCAGGAGGCCACATACTCTTCGGAGAAGAATTAGGACCTTTGGTTGATGGACACCATTTTGAAGATTAATTTGTTACAAATACTATTACTCTAACTGCATAAGTAGCTAGATAGGCATTCTGCTCTTAACGAGTGGAGTTTTTTAGTAGAATGCTTGCATAAGAAGCTTGTTACAGCATGTTTTATAACCTAGAAGTCAGAATCTTACCTCTGGCAACATGATAAGGCTGAATGTCAGGATAAAGAGAACCATGTTTACTCCATACATCCATCTCAAGAAGAGGAAGTATGAAGCCACTGATGAGCCAAACTGACCTATTAAAAAGAAAATACAAGTTAGAGAGAAAGGGCAAAACAAGACAAAAGCCGAGTCGTGGTGTCTTCCAAATTGAGTCGTCTCATTGCAACACATTGATTTTTTTTTTTCACTTTTACAGGCTCTAGCATTTTTCTTTCTATCCAGTAAGAGAAAATGTTAACATGATGAGAGTAGATGTGCATTCTACACGATGACTGCATCTTCAGAGTCCATCTTCCTGCCTTTTGCTCAGCAGCCAGAGTTGCCATTTGAAGAGTTCATTTTATTCTTTGAGTTAACACAGTTAAGTGAGAAAAGGTATATAAACTGGTTATGTTATTGAGCCCAAGCTCATACTTCTCACCACACAACAGGCCAATAAACCAAGAGATGAGTTGTTGGGGCAAGAGATAATGACTTTATTCAGAAAGCCAGCAAACAAGAAGATGGTGAAGTTACACCCCCAAAGAACTATCTGGCCTGGTTTATAAGTTAGGCTTCCTTTATACTAAAAGGGGAGGGAAAAAAGTCAGACATTTCCTAGTTCCAACTAGCTTCCAGAAGGAATGTGTTAATTTCTTCCTTCCTTTAGTCATTCATAAGTGGACCTGGTGAGAATGTTCCTCATGAGCTAAACAGAGATATTTTAGCTTGATGCTCATTACCTGGAAGGCAGGATTCCCAGAAATGGGCCGTTACGTATAATTTAAACTTACAGGCAACATCCCTTTGGTGGTTAGCATAACAGAACACAAAAATTCCTCCCTATTAAGTTACTACAGTGCCTGGCCAGTAGTTAGCTATCATTATAATTATAATTACTGTGCTTCTTCCTCTTTTTTTCTCAACAACAATATTCTTTCCAAAGTTAACCACATCTTCTATGGAGAGGAGCCTGGTGGGCTACAGTCCATGATGTCACAAAGAGTTGGACATAACTGAGTGACGAACACACACACACACACATCCTATAGGCCATCCCGTGATGTTCTGAGCAGATGGGGCATTTCATAGATAGTGCAGAAGCTGAAGTCCACTCATTCATTTTTCACATGTTTACCTTCCGTCAGGAATTATCTTAGATGTGAAACATAATATCAGAGACAGGATCGCTGCCCTAATACAACTTATATTTTACTGAGGTGTCGAAACAAGAAATATACAATTATTTAAAAAGACATAAAGAAGTATACATCCATCATAATATATACTATATTACATTATAATCATATATTTATAAAAGTATATATAATTATTTATCCAGATCAGTCCTAGAGGGAAGAAGGTAAAATACTGAGAGAGGTTGCTTCTGAGAGAGAGGTTGCTTTAGATGGGTTTGTAGAGGAAGGTCTGACTCTCATGTGAGCTTGGCCTCATCTTAGTAAGCAGAGGCTGAAATGAAAGAAGGTAACATGTGAGCAGAGATCTGAAGTTAAAGGAACAGGCAGCAATGCCCAGAGCGGGGAAGAGCAGCTCAAGCAGAGGAAAATGCAGTGATAAATATCATGAGGGAAGCCAGAGCTCAGGACAACTGAGGAACAAACCTAAAGGCTTCCGGTTGGAGTACAATGTATAAAGGAAAATGGAGATGAATGCAGATGAAGAAACCAAATGACAGTGTGTCTAGGGCCTCTTAAGGAAAGGTAAAAAGTGAGCGTTTTATTTTAAATGTGATGAAAAGTCATTGACAAGTGTTAAGCAGTGGGGGTGGGCAGGGAGATTTCACATTTTAACACTTACTTCAGGCCTGGAGAATTAATTGGGAGGGGACAGGCAAGAATGTGCTGTCAACTCACACCTCAGAGAAAGTAAAGTGATCTGTTCAATTCTTATTGACTAAGAAAAACCAAACAAAAGCATTCTCTTATATCAGAGAATGAAAAAGGAAGAAAAAACTGAATTTGAGTCTCAGGTTGAAATTTCACAGATTAATAAAAGCCAATGTCCTTTGATAATCATTTAAGATTCAATAGGAAGTTGCTAGTTTCCCCAGTCTTCCTAATTTTCATTTTCATTGCCCAAGAAAAACCAGGGAACACTCTCAGCTACTCTCTGCCTCAGGCCCTTTGTCCTGACTCATTCAGGAAAGCACCTCCTGGGGAACACTGCTTTTCTTGGGGTCTCTAGCTTTGAAGCATTGCTGATGGAGAAGCATTATTACAGGAGGAGGGAAGTTAATGTGGAGCAAATTTCAGCCTCTGCTTACTAAGATAAAGCCAAGCTCATATGAGAGTCAGACCTCTATTTCCAGAATTTAGTCCCTTCTTTAGGTACCATCTTACTCTCAGAACACAGTGACAGTTTTTATAGAAACTTAAAAGGAATTAAATGTCTAATTGGACATTGTGCATGCATGAATGCATGTTAAATTGCTTCAGTCATGTTCAGCTCTTTGCAACCTTATGTATGAACTGTAGCCTGCCAGGCTCCTCTGTCCATGGAAGTTTCCAGGCAAGAATATTGGAGTGGGTTGCCATGCCGTCTACAGGGGATCTTGAATCCATGTCTCTTATGTCTCCTACATTGGTAGACAGGTTCTTTACCACTAGCACAGCCTGGGAAACCCCAGTTGGAGATTTTGTATTTGGATTCATTTCATTTTGTAGAGGGGTACTGAGTTCTATAAAATTTCTAAAAGTGTGTGCTGTTGATAAACATGCCCCCCAGGTGTTGTAACTGGAGGCACTGGTCTACCTGCAGAAAGGCTGGGGCAGTTGTTCCTCTCCTAGGACATCTGATCATCCACCTGGCTCCCAGTGATTTCATATCATTTCATGGTTGTTATCTATGTTCTCTGGTAACAACTTCCCAAGGGCTGCCTCAGCCAGGTTTACTCATGTTTTATTGACAGCAGTGGACTTCCAGCTTATTAGTCATTATAGTTATTCATTAACTGGAGAACATTTGTATCTAGGTTTCCATGGCAAGCTTTTCCCTGAAAACACATGTGAAACCCTCTGATATAGAGTTCTGAGCATAGGATACTGACCCATCCTTCCCTCCCTCCTTTTTTCTTTCCTTCCTTCCTGGCCTTTTATGCTTTTGCTATTCTTATTAGCACCATGGCCCACCCTTTCCCCATCCTCCATACACAATCCCTGGCAAATAAGTATAAATATACCTAAAAGCAGAAAAGAGAAGCAAATTAAAATATTTCAAAAAATACCCCTTACATCATATATGGGCTTCTCTGGTGGCTCAGATAGTAAAGAATTTGCCTGCAGTGCAGGAGACCTGGGCTCAATCCCTACCTCAGGAAAATCTCTTGGAGAAGGAAATGGCAACCCACTCTAGCATTCTTGCCTGGAGAATTTCACAGACAGAGGAGCCTGGCAGGCAGGCTACAGTCCACAGGGTCGCAAAGAGTCAGACACAACTGAGCAACTGAAGATGCACAAACACATCCACCCTATGTATAATCCATATATATTATGGGTGAAATATACATTTGACTCCAAAGCTTATAAACTCAAGTTTTTAGACTTGAAATTGGCTTCACCACAATTTTTTTTTTTGAGGTAGAGAAGTGACAATGAAGGTTTTCTCTGCAAAATCCTAGGTATAAAAAAAATGAATTGTAGGAAAAAGCTAGAGTGATTGTAGGAAAGATCCAGACACAGGCCAAAGAGACTGAGAAGTCCAGAAGGCAATTATCCTTCTGTGTGACACCTACCAATGGCAGAGGAGGAAAGAACACTAACAAAACAAGAACAGATCACAAAGAAGAGAAAACAAATCAATGCGTTGACATCAAAGTTCCATATGCCCTTTCCCTTCTCAACACAAAAATGAAAAAGAAGACATTTTCCCTCTTCATGTTCACTTAGCCCAGTGGTTCTGTCCTCCTAGAGATTGTTGATGGAAACTGGCATTTCCTAAAAAAAAGGAAAGAAAAAAGAAACTTTTCTACAGTGTAGCTAAATGAGCATAATTAAAAGAATAGTCATTTCCATGTGCTTAGTCTCTCAAATAAAACTGACTTATTCTTGTAGAGAACAGTTAATAATAGTAATAGCTGATGAAAGTGAAAGAGGAGAGTGAAAAAGTTGGCTTAAAGCTCAACATTCAGAAAACGAAGATCATGGCATCTGGTCCCATCACTTCATGGGAAATAGATGAGGAAATAGTGGAAACAGTGTCACATTTCATTTTGGGGGGCTCCAAAATCACTGCAGATGGTGACTGCAGCCATGAAATTAAAAGACACTTACTCCTTGGAAGAAAAGTTATGACCAGTGGAGAAGGTTGAGTGCCGAAGAATTGATGATTTGAACTGTGGTGTTGGAGAAGACTCTTGAGAGTCCCTTGGACTGCAAGGAGATCCAACCAGTCCATTCTAGAGGAGATCAGCCCTGGGTTTTCTTCAGAAGGAATGATGCTGAAACTGAAACTCCAGTACTTTGGCCACCTCGTGCAAAGAGTTGACTCATAGGAAAAGACTCTGATGCTGAGAGGGATTGGGGGCAGGAGGAGAAGGGGATGATAGAGGATGAGATGGCTGGATGGCATCACCGACTCAATGGAAGTAGTTTGAGTGAACTCTGGGAGATGGTGATAGACAGGGAGGCCTGGCGTGCTGCGATTCATGGGGTCACAAATAGTCGGACACGACTAAGCAACTGAACTGAACCGAACATATTTTGATGGTCAGTTACATATACTGAGAACTTTACTAGCATCAGTTCATTTTACTGCCTTGATAGTTTGGTAAGATTAAGTATTATTAGTCCAGCTGTGTGGATGGGAAATCAAAAACAAACACAGCAGTTGACTGATCCAAGACTTGATTAATAATAATAATCACTAAAGTTTAATGACTTTGTTCCAGTCGTCTATTTTATCTTTGCATATTAATTCATTTAATTATTATCAAATCCCTGCCAGGGAATCTATTGCACTCCCATTTTACAGAGACTTAACTCCATAGTTACACATCTAGTAAATGATGGAGCCAGGTTACACTGTATTTACATAAGTAGTAAATGATGCAACCAGTTCTAAATCAGATAGTCTTTATCTATAGATGTCTGACTCCAAATCAACATTTCTCTTATCCACAGTGCAATATTGCTCCTCAAGTATAATCACAGTTGCATGCTAATTCACTTCATTTGTGTCGGACTCTGTGCAAACTGCTGGACTGCAGCCCACCAGGCTCCTCTGTCCAGGGGATTCTCCAGGCAAGAGTACTGGAGTGGGTTGTTGGGCCCTCCTCCAGGGGATCTTCCCAACCCAGAGATCCAACCTGCAACTCTTATGTCTCCTGCATTGGCAGGCAGGTTCTTTACCACTAATGCCACCTGGGATAATCATAGTTAAATTCATTTAAAAAATTAAAAAAAAAAAACTATTTTATGCTCTATATAATAAATATGCAATGAATGTGTATGAGAGAGAATAGATATAGGTAATATCCATCAAACAGCTAAGGCTGATCAAATTTACAAATCTGGATTATGCCCATCAATGACCAATTCCTTTCTCTTTAATCTGATGAATAAAATTCTGTTTCATTAGTAAATTATTAATATATTAAAATAGTCTTTGGTTTAACTAAAATTAAGTCTAAACCTTATGCAATATTCTTTTTCCTGAATTTTCTTGTGTATCTTTTAAATTAATGTTAAAGTTTCATATCTCACTCTGGATATTTATTATTAAGACAGAGTAATTTGTAGTCTGTCATCGTGTATAATTTCCTCTTGAACAGATGGGTAATAAGACAAGCAGATAAATATGAGCATTTCTAAATGGGAAAAGACCAATTAAATTACCTGCTGTAAAGTACAATATAAATACCATCTTGTTAGGCAAGGATTCAGAGCACAGTTTCTGTCAAACTGATCTAAGGGTGGGGAATTAAATGTGGCAAATTTAATTTACATTTTTCTGGAGCCCTAGGCCAGCAGGGAAACATGTAGTTTAAATTCTGTGCTTAAGGTTGCCTGTCTAAAGCTATTTCTGGTCTTTAAAAAAATAGTCTATCACACCTTAATTTTTTTTATGTCTCCTGTTTCTGAAAACTGTCTTTTTTAAAACTTTTAATTTTGTATAGCTCATTAACCATGTTGTGATAGTTTCGGGTGAACAGTGAAGAGACTCGGCCATACACATACGTGTATCTATTCTCCCCCAAACTCCCCTCCCATCCAGGCTGCTATAGAACATTGAGTAGAGTTCCCTGTGCTATACAGTAGGTCCTTGTTAGTTACCTATTTTAAATATAGCAGTGTATACATGTCCACCCCAAATGTCCTAACTATCCCTTCCCCCAACCATCTCCCCTGGCAACCATAAATCTGTTCTCTAAGTCTGTAGCACATTTTAACTTCGATGCTGTAATTTACTATTAGGAAGAAGTAGATTTTGATTCTGAGAAAGGCTTGTAATCTCCAGCTTGAAAGAATTCAATGATTTAATCCATGGTTTTCATAGTAATGCAGGAGTCAAGTAGGTATAGGTTATATTTGTACTCCTGGAGTACCAATGTACAGCTTCTTCAGCAAAATATGCAATCCAATGTGGTTGACACAGTGCTTCTCAGCAGGTAACCATGGTATTTTAGGCAAGGCCTTTTACAAGGCTGGCATAACAGTTAAACTCCATTGCATCACCATATGACACAAAACTTCACAGCAAGAATTATCAAATCTATTTTTCATATGAAAAAAAGTTGAGAGTCAACAAGTGAGTACTTGGTCCACATTAGTATTGGGATCCAGGCCTTACTGGAATCAAAATGGAAACAGCAAGAGTTTTAGAAATTTATTTTTCCATTTCCATTTGGAAATTTAATTTTATTCAGCACATTCATTAAGACCAAGCATATTCTAAGTCTGGGGGTCCAGGAGTGAACAAAACAAATTTTCTGCCTTCATATCTATTGGAAGAAATGAACAAAATGAAGTGAAATGACTATTTTTCATTTAATTATTTTATTTATTATTTACTTAATAATTTATTTTTAAATTAAATGAAAAATACTGTATTTTAGATAGTGATAAGTGCTGAGGAGAAAAATACAGCAAGAAAGGGCTGGTACAGGAATATGTGGGAGGAATTAATGAGCTGATTTATTTTATTATGTATTATGTATTTGATTAATAAACTGATGTATTTTAATTTATTGCCATCTGATGATGAGAGACAGAGGACTGAGAAGTAGTCACTCCTAAAACGTGTCCAATCTTGTCAGTGAAATATCCATCAACTGTGTTATCTCCCTGTGGAGCCTCCACTTTAATTAGGCAACACCACATTTAACCAGCAGGAAAATCTGCCCTGCTATCTGGAGGGGTATGGAGGAAAATCAGATTCTACTCAAAACTATTTGAAACCAAAATATAACAAGGTTATGCTCAAAATTATTTTAAACATTATCCCCTTTTTTAAAATTTTCTTTTATTATTTTTAAAATGACATACTATCATATTTACAATTTTAAAAAATTTTTATCTTCCTTATTCTAAACCTGTTGCAGCTGCTGCTGCTAAGTCACTTCACTCGTGTCCAACTTTATGTGACCCCATAGACGGCAGCCCACCAGGCTCCCCCACCCCTGGGATTCTCCAGGCAACAACACTGGCGTGGGTTCCATTTCCTTCTCCAATGCATGAAAGTGAAAAGTGAAAGTGAAGTCGCTCAGTGGTGTCTGACTTTTAGCAACCCCATGGACTGCAGCCCACCAGGTTCCTCCATCCATGGGATTCTCCAGGCAAGAGTACTGGAGTGGGGTGCCATTGCCTTCTCCAATTCTAAGCCTAGAGCACTATAATAAATAGGTTTTTGATTGGGTATATTCTCCTGCCTTCTCTGTGCACTATGAACATTGTACAAAATGAAGGCACAATATGATATTCAGATAGCGAGTTTCTGGATGATTCTTGCTTATTCTCACTTCAGAGGTTTGAAAATGATGCTTTAAGATTTCACTATTTTTAGATATGGCTCATTTTGATTATTGTCTAACATCCAAGTGAATGTATATTTTCTTTTTTTGATATTTCTATTATGAGTTTATTTTAACTTGAAGTATAACTGATTTACAATATTTCAAGTGATTATGTATTTCCAATGCCATGCTCATTTCCAAAATAAAATCTCTGCTTTCCCAATGATATGACTAAATGTCATTGTGTACAATACTGACTTTCATGCGTAGAAGAAAATACAAGGTCAAAATGAGAATATTTTGGTCTAATGCAGAAAGAAGAGTGGAGTCTCCAGTGCTACAGTTAGTAAGTGCTAGCAAAGCTTCACAGTGAGCAAAGAGGACATAAAAATATCTTTATTTGTTTGTTGTCTTGTTTTTAATCTTTTCAGTAGTACAGGACTGAGAAAACCATCTGATAAGCTTATGAGACATTTATCTAGGACAGCATTCCTCATCTAATGAGACAGAATGAGCACTTACTTTCAATTGCCTTGATTTTATTTTCCCACGGGACACAAGCAGCTTTGAAGTTCTCAAAATCTCGGAGAAATTTTGCCCATTTCTGAAAAGAAAGCCAAGTACAACAGTAAAACCCAACTGCTTGTTTGTTAAGATGTTTATCCCCCGCACTCATCCCAAAATATCACATGACAATGAGCTTGGAAATATCTCTCTGGCATCAATAGTGCTTTTTGTAAAAGGGGAAGATGCTAGGTTTCACTTGCTCCCCTGTTTCCCACCTACTCCTGGACCAATTTAATTAAAAGATGTTTACTGGCTCTCTGTTTTACAGAAAATATGCCGACCACTGAAAATGATCTGTTTATTCTGCTACACAATAAGAGAGCAGGGACTGAGTTAGCACCTAATAAGGTATGTGTTTAATTAAATATTCATTGCATGAAGAAATTAAGGAACTATAAATAAGGCATAGTTCCTGCTTTGAAGGGCTTCTGGGTCAAGTGCACTGTACAGTATGTTAAGTGCTATGACTTTTCATTCTGGTAGAGATGAAACAGTTGTCTAAATGGAAAGGCATGATATTATAGGAAAGGGAAGAAAAAAAAGAATCATAAACTAGTTTTTGTAAAAGATCTTCCTTCCACTTTATCCAACAAGGTTGGGTTACCCATAAGAAGAAGAATGAGGATGGGACAGATAACTTTGCATATGTATAGATGATGCTGGGATAATGGATGAGCTAAACAGGCATGTGGCACCTAAATAAGATTTGATACAAGTCTGAAGTTCAAAAGATTGCCTAAACCAGAAACAACTCAAATGTTCATCTATAATCGAATAGATAAGTAAATTACAATATCTTCATATGATAGAATATAACATATAAATAAAAATGAACTATAACTCCCACGACATGGACATATTTCATGCAAATAACATTGCTCAAAGAAGCAAGAAACAAAAGCATAAACACTGTATGATTCCATTTATTTAAACTGTAAAAACAGACAAAACAAATCCATGATATATAAATACGTATCAGATCTACTTATAGATTTCATATATAAGATAAATGAACTTTATTCACAAAACTCCATCTCTATGGGAACATATTTAGCCTCAGGTGGTATAACACTTGTAAAGAGGAGATAATAATGTCTACATACCTACTTTGCTATGAGAATTAAATGTGGAAGGACTTTATATAATAAGGACTCAATTTTCATAGAAGGATTTAACTCATGCTTGGAACATAGCAAGTGCTAAATAAATGTTAGCCTCTTTTCTATCTTTTCCAAAAATTTATATTGGCATATCATTTGTTTTCTCTTATTTTCTATCCAATTTATAGTTGATATTCCTAGTAGAGAAGAGTTATATGGCTCTGTAGCTTGTAGACATTTTGAGAAAGAAACTTTGACCCAGAACCACATAACTCCCAGGGAGTGAAAATGAAAGGGGCATAGTCCATTACTTTTGGAAGTGATAAAATCATACAAGTCAATCTTTTGCCATGAATCAATGTTTCTCAACTTATTTTTCATTTTAACTCCTTTGAAGAGCCTTTCAGGACAATTTTTTTTTTCTGAATCACCCCTTTTTCCGAATTTCAATAACTCAGAGTACTATGTACCTAGTATAATGTACCTAAGTATACACATAACATGTCAGATTTTCTTTTTCACTCTCTCAGAACAGAACTGATTTTACAACCCTTTGGGGGCAATGTGGCTTCACAGAGCTTATATGGCATCAAACTGACTGAGCTATGAAAATACTTACCTTGGCCATCATCATCTTAAATGCAAACCACCGTTTCCCTTTTCCTTTCCCAAGAGCCCCTTCATTTTCACTCACAAATTTTTTTGCTTCCCTGGGAAAATAAAACAAAATAAAATGTGGGTGGAGATTAATATAGTATATAGGTAGTGGATATTTAATTTTATTAGGTCTACTGCTTTATTTCTCGTTGACCCTTTTAAACTCTTAACAAGTGACTGAATTTCATAATCTTGGGATTTGTAAATGATGTTTAAGTTTTAAAATTCTGGCCAACTGTTTAAGTTTTCAAAATTGTGGCCAGGAAGAATAATATGTTTTAGTCTCACTTATTAATCAGCTGGAGTCATCAAAAAGCGAGGAATTTATGCTAAACATCAAAATAGAGAACCCCATTTCTCATTTCTACCACATGTAAAATTGAATCTGAAGTTTATTTCAGATTCTGGCAGTCAGAATGTTTATTTTAAAATACTTTCCTTCTTTTTAAGGGTTGCTTTAAAAAAAAAATAGGGCAGAGAGTTTGGGACAAACTGACATAGAACACACTTATTGACCTGGTATTTAATCTCATAAAAGCAATTATGACTTAAAACAGAAAAATCATACTATATAAAGCAAAGAGGTTTAGGGAAGAGAGAAAAGGAAAGGAATAATCTTTGGCCCCACATTCTCAAAGGGTTTCAAATTTAAACTTTAACATTATTCCCAAATATCTGTACTTTTACAGTAGTCACGTTAGTGTCTTTGTGTGTGTTAAAAAGCATTAACTCATCAAAATGGATAAAGTGAACATGTTAAATATACTACAACTTTTATAACATTTTTTAGTCATTTTTGCTATCGTTTTCTGTTTGAAGTTTGGAAAGAATTTTACAAATAGAGGCAGTCCAGGCTTGCCCTGACCTCTCAGGGGCCATAGAAGGCATAACCCAAGAGAACCAAGGGATAATCCAAACCTGGACATTGGTTCTACAAGTACAACATTGTCGTCAGTTGGGTGGCCCCTCAACACATGTCTACAAGTTTAATACACAAAGTATTCTTTAAAAGGTGAAAGATGAAACTTCATCCTTAAGTTGATGAAGGATATTTTTGTGTTCCTCAGTATCAGTGCTAAGCTCATGATTTTACCATACCCAGTGATCAAAACAGCACATGCCTGCTACCTTAGCTGATAACTAAACAATAGTGCCCCATTAATTCACTCGTACATGGGCACCTACCCATGGCCTGCCATAAAAACACAAGCACAATGGAGAAGATTCTCTTCAGACGTCAGACTCCCCACATCATTTCTTTGATGGCAAGGACAGTATCTTATCCCTTTTTTCTCCCACAGCACTGCTCACTACTTGGATCATAAGAGGTGTTTAGTAAACTTGAAATAGACATGACTGGCATAATTCAAGTAGATGGAAACAGGGGAATGTCTAAAAACTGTATTATCCACATCAATTAATGCTTGAAGGCAGTCATTCCTAGACTTTGGAATCACATCCTTCTCTTTGCCTTCTCAGAAACTAAATAGGACAGCTTCCTAGACATGAAGAATAGTTATTAGGCTGGCCTTGTGAAACACTCTCACATTTGACAGGACTTCTGGGCTGTGAAGATTAATTGAAAAACAGTTTCTAAAACATTCTACACAATCTAAGATGTTCGATAAAGCCATATCAACAAATATAAACTGAACTCTCATGGCTGGGTTTTAAATGCAGGCAATCAAAAACAAGCATATCACAGTTAAGCTTTAACTATGTGTTATAGAGATGACAAGACAGAAGTGAGTATGGTACCTAACAGACACTTTATAAAATGCTGAACTGATATAAACTGAAAATCAAGTAACTGATTTTAACCCAGCCTCTGTGATTTGTCTCTATAACCTTGTCTATGTTTTTGTCACTTTCTATACCCATGCCGGGGCTTCCCTGGTGGCTCAGACAGTAGAGAATCTGCCTGCAATGCGGGAGACCCAGGTTAGATCCCCTGAAGGAGGACATGGCAACTCACTTCAGTATTCTTGCCTGGAGAATTCCATGGAGAGAATTCCTGGAGAATTCCTGGCAGGCTCCAGTCTATGGGGTCGCAAAGAGTCAAACACAACCGAGCAACTAACACTTTTACTTTCTTTCATACCCACGCTGAAGAGAATCCTGTTTTTCAAAAGAAAGCACACTTGCTCAGGACTTGCACACACCTGAGCAAGTTCTGCACAGATTCCTTCAGTTACTGTGTAGGTTTTAACAGGTCCAGGATTCTCAAACAAACAAAAATTGAACAAATGCTTCCTGCTTGCTTGGGTGGTGGTGAAAATCTAAGGTGTGACCACAGATGTGAATGTGCTGAAGGCATTACTACACTGTCAGTTCCACTGTAACACTTGTTTTGAAACCAAGAATCTGTTCTAACATGATTGTTACACTAAGAAACAACCTGAACATAACGCAAACTTTGTGTTTGCTTATGTGTGATTTTTATCTACAAGAAACGCTAAGTGAATGCAAAAAAAAAAAAAAATGCATCACCTAAACCTAGAAGGGTATACACAAAATGCACACACCTCATCAACCAGCTACTTCATGACAATCCATGTGTCAGAAAAGCCACATCCATTCAGAGCTGACTTACAATGACCCTGCTTCTGGGCTTCACAATAACTCACAAACTGCAGTCTTCACATTTCCACAAGCAAACTTCAGATCTTTTTAAAAGTAAACAGCCATATTTATTGCAGTATTTATGCATTTCTTAGCCATTTAACATGTGTAAAATGTTGCTGTCATTTTCTTAAATTTCTCTTTTTAAAATATGTCACCTATGATGTTCTTGAATATTATGCCCCATTCCCATTATTCTCTAAGTCCTGTAGTTTTCATTACCCAGTTTTCAAGGTGTGGTGATTTTAGGAACCCATTCATCATGTTATAACAATTATTTGGCATCAAGAATTTTGAAATTCTTAAGACAAAGTATATGTAGGAATTATCACATCATTCTCTATTATAATCAGTTCAGTTCAGTCGCGCAGTCGTGTCCGACTCTTTGCGACCCCATGAATCGCAGTACGCCAGGTCTCCCTGTCCATCACCAACTCCCTGAGTTCACTCAGACTCACGTCCATTGAGTCTGTGATGCCATCCAGCCATCTCATCCTCGGTCGTCCCTTTCTCCTCCTGCCCCCAATCCCTCCCAGCATCAGGGTCTTTTCCAGTGAGTCAACTCTTCGCATAAGGTGCCCAAAGTACTGGAGCTTCAGTTTTAGCATCATTCCTTCCAAAGAAATCCCAGGGTTGATCTCCTTCAGAATGGACTGGTTGGATCTCCTTGCAGTCCAAGGGACTCTCAAGACTCTTCTCCAACACCACAGTTCAAAAGCATCAATTCTTCTGCGCTCAGCCTTCTTCACAGTCCAACTCTCACATCCATACATGACCACAGGAAAAACCATAGCCTTGACTAGACGGACCTTAGTTGGCAAAGTAATGTCTCTGCTTTTGAATATACTATCTAGGTTGGTCATAACTTTTCTTCCAAGGAGTAAGCGTTTTTAATTTCATTTTAATTTCTATTATAATAAACATACATAAATGGAGAACCAAAAATTCTTCTTAGTAGTAAAATCAAAATTTGTTTTTCAAATGTAATAAAGTGACCACTTTACAGACATATCCACAGCTCTTGACATTTAGGAGATAATTAAAGAACATCAGTTTGGCCTATTAGAATTATATTACTTTCTACTAGAGTGGGCAATTAGAAAACAAGACTGCTGTAAGCAATCAGAGGTGTAAAGGAATAGCTAATCTACTCCATAGGTTTTAAATTTTGTGAGCTGATAATGATGTTACAGGAACAGTAAACTAGCAAAATTTAAGAGACAGGGAAGTCAACGTTATAAACAAATTGAAGTCACCAAAAAATTAATTGTAAATTAAATTATAAAATACAAAAATTTATTTATATGGCTTCCATAAGAGTTTTTTAATCAGTTATTACATACATACTTCTCCTTTGAACAATTTAAACAAGTTTTTATTTTTTGTCTCTTAAATTGCCAAATTCTCCCTGTTGCTAGGCATAGTTTCATATTTGTCTTCCAGTACTACCCTACCCCACCCTCAGCATACATACACATCCTGAATTTTCAAACGAAAGTCTGGACTTCACTCCATTCTGTATAATTTCAAGTATGAATTTCTTTCTCCCGGTAGCTCAACTGATAAAGAATTCGCCTATAATGCAGGAAACTCCGGTTCTTTTCTTGGGTTGGGAAGTTCCCCTGGAGAGGGGCTTGGCAACCCACTTCAGTATTCTTGCCTGGAGAATCTCCATGGACAGGGGAGACTGGTGGGTCACAGTCTATGGGGTTCCAAAAAGTCAGTCACGACTGAATGACTAAGCACAGCACAATGCCCTACCCCCTCCTCTATTCTCCAAGAGGTCTTCACCAAATTTCATAGTTTTACACCTAAGGGCTCCTTGGCCAGCCATTCTAGCTCCTCCTGCTCCCCACTGCCCACCAGGGCCAAATAACTACCAGGGGTAGTGGGCAGAGAAGAATTGTTAACAAGAACAGAGGGTATAAGCCTCTTCTCCTTTCGAGCATAGAAGAGAGGAAATCAAGGTGGAAGAGCTCAGAGAAAGAACAAACCTTTACACTATTTTCAGGGCTGACCTTTACAATTAGCTGGCATGATTTTAGGATGGAAGAAACTAGCATCACCCAATCCCATCCTTCCTGATAAAGATTTCTTAACCAGAAGACAATATCTTCTAACTGCACTGTTAGAAACAAGATAGAAAAAGAAAATATCCAATATGGAGATAAACACTGAGTGATACCTATCACACTAAAGTAGCCATAACAGATGTCAGAATGCAAGAAAACAAACAGTAAGAGTCTTTGAAAACCAAAAGGTAAAAAAAGTTTTTTATATTTTTCTTGTAATGATTCTATTTTCCTACCCATTTGTATGTTCTGGATAATTTAAAGGGATTTTTTCTAGCCATTTTTCATGGCTAATATGAAATAGGCTTTTGTGAATAAATTCTGAATACCTACTAGCCTCAGACCAACCAAATATCTGACTGAAAAATGTGTGTCATCTCCTTGAACTGCATTCAACAAAAGCTGCCTGCCAAGTCTGTAATCCAGTCTCCACGTCTCAGAGCTCAAACCCCTGGTACAATATGCACAGCTCTCTGAGCTGTAACCCCAGACCCAGGGATAAATAATTGAGCAAGGTCTATTTAATGACAATAATACCTGGCTTCATCAATCATTTATCAACCCCTTTTGTTGGTAATTAGAATAATAAGGTTTCATGGGCATTCAAGAATGCTTTCACAGTTAGTTGAAGGAGCACACTTTGGCCTAACTTACAAAATAGATAATTTACCCTTAACACGTGACACAACCCTGATTCCACAAGGGAGTTAGGACATGCTATGCTGCCTTTGACACATTCTCATCCCAGGAAACATGCTCTTCATTTGGGTTAGGTTAAGTTGACTTTTCTCTCTTCTTGTTTTCAGTTTGATGGTATCATTGAGCAACCCATTTATTGCTCAAGTAAATGAAAGACATTTAAAACTGGTCTTTAAGCCAACTGTCATCAAAACTTGTGCTCATGAACACTACATCCCAATAAAGCAACCAGAAGAATGAAGTCTTTTTCTAATAAGCACCACTATTAAAAAGGCAAAAACAAAAACTGACCAATCTAAATTGACTAAAACTTAGAGCTCTAACTTTTCCTAAAATATTACTGAGTAATTGAAAGAAAATTGAGGAGATAAGATAGTCTAATGTACAGAAACATACAGCCTAATATAACTCCATAATTAGACTGACAGAATTATTTTAAATCATCCTAATACTGGAACTGATGATCAAAACATGTGCTTTTAAAACAAGGATATTGGTGACAGTAGTCATAATGGGTAAGATGTTCAGCTGCTTCATCTTTAAAATAGAGATAGTAATAACTATCCCAAGGGTTGTTTATGCTTTATAGGAAAGAATGTCTATGATGTTTGTAATAATGTATGTAATGTGTCCATGGCAAACAGGAAGATCACCATAAACAGTAACTATCATTAGCAGCAATAGAACTAATAGGGCTGACCAGTTTTGTGCTGACTCCCCAAATAAGTAAAAAAGTTGAAGACTAGATACTTCCAGGCAGTTGCGGAAAGCCAGTCCATTTCCCCTTAGACTGTGACTCTAGTGAGATGTCAGTATAGTGGGAATTCATCTTATTACCAAAAGAGCAGGAGAGAATTCAGCCTTACATCTGAGACCTGACGAGGGGGCCCAGGTGTCCGGTTTCAGAAGCCCCAGATACAATGCTCCTGGGAGGAGCGCAGTGCTAGGTGCCAGCCCAAGTCCTGCTCCTGCCATTCTGTGCTATTGCAGAGTACAGGATGCTTGGACAGCCGGGGAGTCAATGATAAGAGACAGAAAGAGCTTCCCTGTGGCTCAGGCAGTGAAGAATCTGCCTGCAATTCAGGGGACCTTGGTTTGATCCCTGGGTCAGGAAGATTCCCTGGAGAAGGGAATGGCTACCGACTCCAGTATTCTCCCCCGGAAAATTATATGGGCTACTGTCATGGGGTCACAAAGAGTTGGACATGATTAAGCAACTAACACACACAGTCCATTGACTAGGACCACATTTCTATTCAATTCTGTGATCTGTATCTTATAACAGACACAGATTTGAATCCTGGCTCTGTCACATATTAATATTAAGCCGTGTGCTTTTGGGGAGCTGTTGTTGATCCCAAGCTTTCTCGCCTATAAAATATGACCAGGGAAAGTCACAGCAATGACAGTTAATGTACTGAATGTTTGCCATAAGCCAGGCAGTTTACATCCATCATCTCATTTAATCCCTACCAAATCTTGCAAGGTGCGAACTATTTTTATCCCCATTACAGAAATGAGGAAACTGAGGATTAGGTCAGTAAAAGAGGTGTCCAAATTTACCCAGACAGTAAGTGGCACAGCACAGCTAGGAATTGAGCTCAGTATCTCCAGTTTCTTCAGAATAACATTATTACTTACCTCATGGGATTGGTATAAGGACATATAAAAGTTGAGACAGCATAAGCAAAACAGTTTCTTGGTATACCAGGGGTATATGGTACTTTTGATTAGTATTCAAAAATATTTATTATTTTTCTGGGGAAATGTATTTGATACATTGAGTAAAACGCCAGAATAAAGAACAATTCTGACATGACTCAGTAACTGAGCACGCATGTACATTATCTTTACAACGCTGTAAAAATTGTGTGTGCCAATGGCCAAAGACTGGGCAATTATGCAAATAATTAGTTCCTCTATCTTTTAAATGTGTAATGTTGTCATACAGTTTTGTTTACAGTAATAAAATAAGATTTATGGTAGTAAAATACAGGTTTTTTTCTTGTTTGTTTCAAAGCACTGTGCCATATGAAGGCAAAAAAAGAATGTGGTTCTGTGCTTTTCTGTAAGGCATTGCTAATTCCATAAGAAAGCTAAGACATCGATAAACATTCAGGGAATCATCTAATTGCTACCAAATGAATAGTAAAATTAAGGGCTGGAAAAATTCAGATGAAAGAGCAGGCTGGTTAGAAGGAAAGTGAACAAAAGGAGGATTCCGATACATAGTCAAGGTTGCTGGAAGGACATTACAGTGGAGGGAACTGGTGTGAACAGTGGTGAAGAGATGGAAACATATCTGGGGCCTTCAGACGGCTGAGGAAGAAAACAGTCCAAGTGCTTAAAGGTGGAGTAGCCATGCCCAGTGCCAGGTTAAGCAGTGCAGAATTCATTCTGATGTTAATAAGGTCCATGAGCATTTTTTTAGCAGGAGACTGATAAGTGCAGTACAGTGTGTTGTCTGAAAAATGATGCAACAATGATTTGCAAGATGAATCAGAGGAAAACCAAGAGAGGCTGGATATATTAATAACTTGTTTTCTAACACCTTTATACAACTTGCTTCCTCTTTCTGGAATGCCCTTCCCCTCTTAGCCACATGATTTCTTCCTTTTCATTTTCAGTTCAACAGCCAGGTCCATACTACAGCTCTTCCATAAGCTCTTTCCTGGTTTTCCTTTCTAACACTTACCTCCAGCCACATGTCAGGGTGACTTAACCTCTGCCCTTTATGTAGTAATTACATCACATGTTAACCCATGGTCCATTTTCACCTCTGCACTGGGATTTCCTGAAAGCAAGGTCCATTGTCTCAATTTCTAATTTCCCAATATTTAATATAGCACCTGGCATAGAAGTAAGTTTCAACAAATGCTATTTGAATGAATGAACACCTCCAAGACTAGACAATAGTCTGCTGTGGGATATCTGTGGGATCTTTTAAAAATTCCAAAGGCCAAGTGTCCCCATCTCCAGTCCACTTAAGTCACAATCTCTAAGGATGGGACATAGGCATCAATACTTTTCAAGGTCCCTAAATGAGTCCAATGTAAACAAGTTGATGATCAAATTCAGAACTAAACTAAATTTTATTTGTTGAGACTAGTAAATATAAGAGATTTTTATGTGGCCAAAAAGTTGCTGGAGGGTTGGGCTAAAAAGTTACTATATCAAATATGATTATTTTGGTGACCCCTGGCATTGACAATACTCTACATATTTTGAACATGATAAATTTATTTTGGTGAATAACTTCATCTTGAAAAATAACTATTTCACTCTATCTTGTATCCCTAAAGGACAATTGACTAAAAATTTCTGAAACAATCTGACAAGCAACAAAGAACACCAAAAATGTTGGCTGGATATTCATATAACCTCTTAGCCTATATGCATGGCTTATTTTGGTCTGCCTCCTTTTAATAGCATCACTTCACAGATTTTACAGATTTTATATATATATTAGAGAGAGAGAGAGAGAGAGAGAGAGAGAGAGAGAGACCATTAAGACTGCTAAACATTTCATCAGCAATAAACACTACAATGATCTGTTTTCACCAGCCCTGATGACATTCATGAAAATATGTCAAAGCCAGCTGCTGGTATTGGTAAAAAAAAACTAAAGCAAAGCTTGGGTAGGTCAAATCTGTATTAATTTCAAAGTTACTACCCATAGAAATTCTTCAGAACTAAGATAATTTCTTTGCTCCCTGGAAGTATAAAACAATGTTAATTTTCATGGCTGGCTTAAATGTCAATTAAAAACTCAAACATAATTTAGTTGTACCCTAGAGGTCAGTCAGGCATCTCAGAGTAATTTTAGATGAATCAAGGGAGAAACAACATAGCTGGGCTTTAGTAGTTTAATAAAGAAAGAAAGAACATTAGATCCTCTTTCTACTTGCTGATTAAATGTTTTTCTAATTCTGTTCTACCTGATTAATTTAAAAATCAATTTATGTTTAACAGTATTCCTTTTTATTATAATAGTAGAGAGAAGAGAAAGAAGACAATATAGATTTTCCCAGGAGCTAAAAGTTTCTGCTGAGTTTTAGATATTGGTCACAACATAAACTAGTTTTCTGCTCTATGAAGACACCAAAAAATTCTAAGATTTGTAAATTGTCAGCAGAGATGACATGCAAATAAGTTGCTAAAAAGAATTCTTTCTCCATCTAAAACAATCTATAACAGTAACTTTATAAATATCTCTCCAGATCTTATTAAGCTCTATATCAAGGATTTTCATTCTGTTTTTGTTTTTGTCTTTCTTTAATGAATCAATGAGCATGCAATTAGCAGCACTAAAATCTGAAAGTAGGGGTGGCATTACATGGGCTGCAGAGTTCTGGGCCATATCCCTAAGACATCTAGGTATATCCCAGTATATTGCTATTGCTTTGACTTTGGGGCAGAAATGAGATTTAAGGAAACCAAGTCCTTAAAGACACAAATGAATTTTAAAATCAAGAGGTTAAGAGTAATAAGAAAAGTGAAATCTAAAATCTTATCTTGACTATTCTTAACCCCAAAGATTTTCAAAACGGTGGTGTATCCTCTCCCTACCTTCATTGTGGGAAAATTATACTCACAATTAGGTAGAAATAGCACTGAAAATGTAGACTGCTACACATAGATGTAAGAAGGACCTATCTGAAATTCTGATCAAGGAAATTTATTTCTATAATTTTTCATTCTCCTTTTTACTTAGCCATTTTTTCTAAGTATTCATTGAATGTGTTTTATGTTTTTAGCAGACTTAAGTGGTTCAAAAAACTAAAGAAAAATGGAGATTCCTACCGAAAGCTTAAACCCCATTAAGAAAAAATGAGGTATAGGCCCATAAAAATGTTATACAACAGTGCCAGACAGCCTTGAAGTGAAAAGGGAGAGGGCAGTTGAGGCTTGAGAGCTTGTTGAAGACATTGTAGATGAGATTAGAACTAAACAGGACATTAAAGGGCTGATAGACTTGAGTAGGCAGAGAAAGGCATTTCAGGCATAAATTTGCAGAAATTTCCTCAACAAAGGAGACATTGCCACCATGAATCTCAAGTACAATCTCATATTCTTAGATATACTAACATTCAGGAATTGGTAGACAGACTGTGCTAATTTCGCTTGGTTGGTTTATATGCATTCTAATGAAGCATGTTTAATGAATTCTGAATACTGTGAAACAGACGGATTCACAGGGTACTGCCTCAGAATGAGAGGAACCATTCTGTTTTGAAAGTTTTGGTAAAATATTTCTGCACACCACCTGTGGTTCATATTTAGTCCCCGGTCAACATTTCTAAGTATCGTGAAATTTTTTTTTTTTTTTTTCAAAATTTTGTGTGATGATATTTAGGAATGCTAGAAAGCCTTAGTTTTCTGTTAGAACAGTATGTTCTGCCTTTTGATCCAAGAGTGGGCAAGAAACTTTAAATGATGGCAGTTCAGTGAACTCTACAAATAATGAAGACTTCCTGGTAAATTGCTTGCTAAAAGATACACTTAGATCTAGGTCTCTCCTGAGCATTTGTCAACACAACTTAGGCAAGGTCATCCACAGAGCATAGTGTATTCCAATGTGAATTAATCTTTCTGCTGAGCTGATTTGGAGTCTTACTATTTCACAGTCTCCTTCCATAGCCTTCCTTCTAAGCTTTCCTGACCCATATGACCAGCCACTGGCCAAGAAACACTATAATAGTATGCATAAAATATAAAAATTAATTCATCCAAAGAATCATGTATCTCTTATAGATATTTGAATGTGAATATGTATGTATATGGTCAGTAGCATATGCGTGTACATATACTACAAAAGCATAATTAACAGGACTATTTGAAAGAAATAATTTATATTTAGTTTAAAATTTTCTAAAATCAAGACATCTTAGACATAATATGTCAAATATGAAAGACTATTCCCCTTTCTTTGCTCATCTTATTTTTTATGATATTCTAATATACTGCTTTCCGAATTTACTTTTAGTGTATGCATTTTAACAAAATGTAACCATTTTTGTTCTATAGCAACAAGCTTATTTAAGTCCCCTGAAGTAATGTTCTACCAGCCATTTCTTGGTTATATAGAGAAAAACATTTTCAAAAATGCATTAGTTATTCTCTTTTATTATAAACCTGATAAAGTTAAGGTTTATCTTCATAATTAGTATCTTATCTGATATCTGTATCATACTTTCTCAAAACAACAAGGACACATTTCTCAAATTAAGTTTATTTTGTGCTTATCATGTGCACAGTTGCTTTCTTTTTACTGTTAATGTATTACATCAATTTATGTAATAGCATTCCTAAATACTTTTAAGTCATAGTCAATGAATTTCTCCTTTTAATCAGTTTCCAAAGATCATGTATTTATGGATAGCCTAAGAACAAGTTGTGAATATTAGCTATCACTGACAGCTAAAATTCTAAGGAATGCAAGTTAGGTAAACTACTATTTATCAAAAATTTGGGGAGGCTGTGTTACTTTGGTAAGCTGGAAAAACTAACTCAGCGTGTCTTACCATACACAATACACTGACTGATAATACCATGAGAAAGTAGTGTACAATGAAATGCAATTAAGAAGAAGATGAAAATAACAATATGTCACCTAAAAAGAAAACTTTGAAACTTCTTTATTGCTAACATTTATTTTTATTATAATTATTATCTTATAGTGTGCAATTTTAAAAATCCCTGTTTCTTTGAACTCTAGGATTATTTGAATTCTGGATAAGCAGATGTTCATGGAAGGTAGCAAATAAGATTGCCAAGAATCTTGGTATGCATCCTTGAATATTAGCATTTTTAACCCATTTTTTCAGTGACTAAAACCCTTCCACCAGCCATATGGGCAGAATTTCAGACGGATTTAACTAGCCTGTATGCTCAGGATTTTGAGATAGAATAGTCATAAATTCCTTCACAGCTCTCCAAAAGATACAGGAGCATGTATACAGGTCCATGTGCCACCTGAAAAGCTTGCCAAGAACACAACATCTCCAGGAAACCATGGTAAAATGGTACAATATGGCTAAAAAAAATTCAATGAGTCATGAAACAAATAAAGAAAGAGAATTCTTGGTAGACAAAAGTATGTTTCTCTCAAATAATTCAGAACTACTTTTTTAACAATTGAAAAAGTTTCCAGAACATACAAGTCCCAAGCAAAATAAGTCACTTTCTCATTTAGTTCCTTTCAATATCCTTCAAGGGAGAATTCCAAAAAAGAAGCATTATTAAAATAACCACAATAATTTTCTAAGGACTCACAATAAAACAGCAAATGTTAACAGTCTAAATCCCAAGACAGAAGACTTGTTGGGGACACTGTTCTTATGTAAGATAGAAAGATTCCTTCTAAGACCATGAAAATGATGAGACAGACAATTGTGGCAGGTGAACTCGAAGGTAAACGATTTCTGAAATCAATCATGAACTGAATACTCTTGAATAAAAACTTTTCCTCTTTAAGATGAATTTTGAAAAGAACAGAATAGGAGGAAAGAAGAAAGAAAGATTGAAAATCTCTAGACGTGTTAAAAAAGAAATTGAGCATGGTGATAAGATAAAATAACTGGGATAAGAGGTTACTAATGCACTGTGGTCAAAAAACAAACAAACAAACCAACTGCTGTCACTTTAGTGAACAAAGAATGCTGCCTGCTATCAAGCCATCAGTCACTGCAGCCATCTCCTAACCTTGCACCCTGAGGGAGCTTCAGGTGGTGAAAAACTGAATACTGACCCTAGATAGTTAAGATGCATATCTAAGGAATAATTTCAGTGAGCCTGGACTCTTGCATCTTCCCATACATAAAAAAGCACTAAAATCATTAAAGTGAGATGTCTGTTTTTCTGTGATTAGCAGTGACTTTCTCATGTTTGACTACATTTTTTGTTTGTTTTCAGCAAAAACTCCTATATATGCTTGCTCCTCCATAAATTCTTTGGAATAGTTCCTCAGACCTATCTGAGAGGCTGTCTCCCAGGCTATAGTACTCTGCAAAGTCCCCAAATAAAGCATAACTTGCAACTTTGGGGTTGTACAGAGGATTTTTTGGTTTTTTATTATCAGTTGACAGCACTTTGAACTTTTGAGTCCAGAAATTATAGAATAATGTTTTATTTTGTTTTTTTTTCTCACAGGTAGTCCTAATTTAAGCATTTCATTGATGCTTAGAATTGTTGATTAGAATTTAAATAAAGGAAATATGTTATATCATAATAAATAGGTTCTATTCTTTAGCTTCTACTCTTAACTGCTCCGGAGTAAGGTCTCTCTAATATAAGCTTAAGCAAAGGGCATCACTAGATCCGCCCCCCGCATTGAGGGCTGCAGCTGACTCAGCCACTGACTGTTAAATTTTCAGGACTTTTGTGAGCTGGTTCTTAAACTGTTAGTAGCTTGAAATTAATCATAATGGGAATATTTACACCATGGAAATTGGCAAACACTATGAATCAAAGTTTCAGCCGATTGCTGCCTTTTACTCACACATTTATCTAGGCCTTTAACAGGTCTCAGTCATGTTAATGATTCTCTTGGTTTGGGAATGAGTGTCCAACAACAAAAGAAATCACCATGAACAGCGATCGGGAAACAGTAATTGAATGCTTATGATGTACAGAGCACAAGGCTAGACCCTGAAGACATAAAGAGCTGTCAGACCCCTGTCATATTCTTAGGAGTTCAAAATCTATTCTAAAGGAAAAGAGATTTATATACAATTTTAAAATGTGATATAATGCAGCACAACAACAGAGCCAAATGAATAACAGAGAGACTATCTGAGTTCTCTTTCTATAGGATTTGGCAGAGAAAAGACCACAGGGAGACAATAATTCATGAAGGGGATAGAACTCAGTTGGAAGAAGTATAGGCTGCAGATAAATGGAGAGGAAACTGAAGCAAAGTGAGAAAGTCGACCAGAGTGTCTAGGGAAGACTGTTTATTTTGCTGGAAAACATGGTTCAAATGAGAAGTAGTATGACAGTAGGAAAATTATGAGGTTTTGCAGATGAAGAAAACTGGATTTGAATGTTCACCTTAATAGTTATTAGCTGTATGAGGCTACCTTACCTCTATAAAGTCTTCTCATCTGTATAAGGAATAACTTTGCGTTTTAAGTTTCTTTTGAAATACCACTTTGAACATGTCATCTCTATGTTCAAAGCTTTCAATGTCCCCAGTAATTATAATAACAAAATTTAAAAGTTTTTTATTAAAAAAGTCAGTGAGCTCCACAATCTGAATTCAAAATCTGAATTCCAGCTCTTTGATTTAGAAATCATTAGTTATTGACAATGATAACCATGAGGGTTTGGAGATGGACAAGACCATCTCCAAAAATTTTGAGAGTCCCAAGATGAATTATGGCTCATGAGAACTATACCTGGGTCTCCCACAGTATATATCCTCAGAACCATAAGCCTCCATTTCTGAGGCTTTACTCTAAAACACATCTTAAAACCCTGACCCTCTGTAAAAATCTGTTTTAGAAGTTTCACAGTTTTTTCAGAGTCCAGAGCCAGATGGGAAGACTTGGAACCCAGATACAGATCCAAACCCATGAGGAAAATATCTGTTCCAGTTATATTGAGCCTAGTGTCTTGGATTCCATCGACTTAGCCAGAAGTGCTGACTGGAGGCTACTTCTGGGAATAACATAATCCACTGACACACTCTGTCAGAGTTTGAAGTCTCTGAAAGGAATAAATGGTAGCAGGAAAGATGCCGGCTCCCATGTTTTAATGACACTGGGGTAGGGAAAACTTTATTGTTGTTGTTTTCACTAAGTCACGTCCAGCCCTTTGTGACTCCATGAGATTTCCCAGGCAAGAATACTGGGGTGGGTTGCCATTTCCTTCTCCAGAGGATCTTCCCCACCCAGGGACTGCATCCATGTCTCATGGACCTCAGGCGGATTCTTTACCTCTGAGCCACCAGGAAAACCCCAGGGAAAACTTTACTTGCATGTAAATACTATGAAGTATTGATTCCAGTATGTAACTGGAACCCTTGGGGGAGAACCTCAATACGGCATTCAGAAACCAGCAAAGGGAAATAGGTCAGGCACTGTAGTACCAACAATTTTATCACAGAGGCTGAAACCAAAAGAATCAGGCTGATCATGGCCAATGGTACCAGCTGTGCAGAATACTGCAAAGCCACAAAGCAGGAGCCATTTCTAGCTATGGAGAATCATCACAAGACAATGTGCCTTGCTGACAGGTGAGAAGCCACAGTTGTTTCTTCTCTGGGCCTAAATCTGTGCTTCCATTCTGCAAGCTGGCTTTCACCCCAACTTTCTGAATCACTGTCTCGGTAGCACGCCTAACTTGCTCCCCAGATGCATGGTGTAGGAGGCAACAAATGATGCTTATAAGGTCCAGCCAAGGAGCATGAATAAGTGATGTGGATTGTTTGGGAACTGTGCACACTGAAGAGTGAATATACTGTTAGTAGGGAACAGCAATTGCTTAGTCCCAGTTATTATTTTCATGTAGGAATGTGGACCACACTTTCTTCTTGTCCAAGAGAAGATGAATATCTGAATTTTAAAATGTGAAATCTTCTACTTTTTAAATTTAAGATCAAAGAAAACAATTATTATTTTTATTAAATGATTAAAATGTTAAATTTTGTGGTACATATATTTAATCATAATTAAAAAACAATAATAAAAGAAAAAGAAACAAAAAGCATGTGGGCCAAATAAAAACCATTTATAATCTAGATTCAGCTGCAGACTCCCCATTTTTGACCTCTGCTCTAGTAATAGGACCTGTGTTGCCCTTCATTCCATCCCAATCTTTATCTCTCCCTGTATCTAGGATCTGGAATCTGCTACAAGATGACCTTGTGGGTACGTTTTGAAAAATCTAGAAGTGGCTGGCCATAGATTCTGCTGAACTGTAAAGATACCCTCTTTTCTTTCTTGGAACATCAAAATCAGTTGTCCATCCTGCCAGACTGTCTAGACTGCTACACCGGTGTTCCAGCATCCCCCAAGGCTCCTGGGGTTGCCTATGGCTAAGTTTGCTCCCACCCAGGCCTGATAAGCCCTATACCCTCCCCATCTCTCCTGTTATACTGCAGGGAATCAGGCAACACTGAGTCTGTCCTGAGATTAAATGATAATTACAAGTTGTATTTCCCAGCTTTGTGCAATATTCTGGCACCCTGATTTGTGTTTCATATGAAATAACCCCACTTTATGAGTAACTCAGTAAAATAGTAAAATTTCATATGAGACCTGAGGACTACACAACTCATTCAAATTTGCACAGCTTTTAAATGGAAGATCGAGATTCAAACTCAAGCCTAACGCCCATCCCTTCTCCACTGCTCTGCATGGAAAATGCAGACAAGGAAGAGCAAGGGCTATTTCTACACCTCATGCAGATGGAAAAGGAGGATATATTTCCTGGCATTTTTACTCAATTTCACATCATGCTTTGAAAGTTCAAAATATTATTACTGTATAATTTTACAACTTTCCACATACAGTTACCTGTGGTTTCAGGTTTGGGGATTTCATGGTCAGCAATATTTTAAGACCTATTTTGGGAACCAACATAAGGTTGCCAAACTTCTATTTTGCTAAGTAAGGATATTTTTTAAACCTATTATTTAGCATCACTATCCCTTCATTGAATGGAAACTATTTTAACAGACACACATACATGCACACATGGACATACACATGCATATACATTAATAGCTTCATGGAACCAGAAATGCTACTTGTCTTTGGCCTCATTTATGACTGGTGTACATGCACAAACATAGGGAGTTCCCAGCCTACAGCTGTGTGGTGTTCCAGAAGTTTTCTGGGAAGACCACTCTTTGGAACTTGGAAAACTTTATTCCACAAAACAATACTGTTAGAAATGATACTTAGGTTCTCACATCATAGGGTAAAGCTTGAATATCTTGTTTTATTTTGGATACAGGGTGACTGAGGTCCCAGAAGTTTAAACTATTTCCTTAAATAATGCACAACCTCTTCCAGAGCCAAGATTAGTGGTGAATTACCCTGATAGCTGCTGCAGTTCTTTTTCATCACCAGAGACAGAAACATTTTCCCCTAACTTTAACATTATTATATATACACTAAACATTTAATGTTGTTAGTTAAATAGGCTTGTGGAGGGATAGCTTTGGAAATTTACCACCGTTTATAAAAATGATTCTGTGGGGAAAATGCAATCAGTAGCACATCTGTGAGATGGAAACATGGTTGTTATCACAGACAAGTCCTTTTTATTCATGCCCCGCTTCCCCAACCACTATGGCAAGGAAATAAAGTGTGATCCTTGGAGGCAAATCTGCTTGCAGTCCCAGGAAAGGGATAATCATTTGACTTTTTTTTATCAGGAGTTTATAAATCTATGTGTCTCTGAGTGCATCAACACTCACATAAGAGTGAAACTGGGTTGCTGACATGTTACCAGGGAATAGCTATTAGCATAACCCTTAATTGGAATCCCATTTACTGTTCAGTTGGCTTAGTATCCTCCCTGTGCTTTAATAAGAGCTGTCACATGAATATATCATTTGAGGCTGGAACCCTGCAGAGAAACTAGAGTGTGTAATCCAACAAACTTGTAAAATTCAAATATAGTATCTTTTTCAGAGAGATAGTAATGAATGTATTAAACTAAGGAAATTCTCAGTTCAAGGAGCAAATGATTAAAGGTGATCAGAGATTATAAGATTCCAAAAAATGAATTTAACTATGGCTGTTTTCTTTTATAATCATTATCCCAGCCTCTCTAGATATATATATATATATATATGTGTGTGTGTGTGTGTGTGTGTGAGTATGTATATGTACATATATGATATGTTAACATTTGATACATTAATTATGTATAAATGGTCATGAACATTATATATAATGAGTGCTTTATATAAGTGATGTACTACATATAGTATTATCTATAATGTATAGGAAGTAGAGAATTTTGGAAATCAATAGCAAGGAAAGTGTTTCTAATTATGAAAAGTGGCATCATACTTGAGAACTTCAATTTTCTTCTCCATTTTCCAAGGCTTGCATTTGACAGTAGCGATTGTTTGTCTTTTCTCATCTAACTCTGCCTTCAATCTTTCCAATTCCTCTGCATCTATTTCTTCTTCTTCTTCCCTTTAAAAAAACAACAAAAAAAAACTTCTTTAGTAAAGTAAAGTAAAGGTTTGCTTGACTTCCAAACTTAAAGAATGCTATCAGATACTCAGCTGATTAATGCATTACAACTTGGTTGTATACAGTGAATGCTGAGATCCATAAGCCTTAGAGCTTATAGCTGAACGCTGATGCAGGATTTCTGGAATTTTGTAACTTTAAAAATAGCATTTATTTTCTGAAGTCCTGAAACTATTTTATGTCCATAGTCTCAAATTCTCAGAAAATCCATGGAAATAAAAAGCTATTAAATATTTTCTTCTCTTCTTTGTTCCTCTGTACACCTTCCCCCCTTCAATTCTACATTTCATTTAAAAACTTTATTTTTCAACAAGGATAGTAAATTAGAGGTGAACATGTCTTTGAAGTGCCCTTAAAAAATTTGTTAGCCCTGTCTCAAGAGAAAGAGAAAAACTGAAATATGAAAAAATAAAAAGAATCTATTCCTCTAAGGTAACTTAATCTGTTAATTAAGCTCAAAACTTCAGTTGATAAAACTGAACTCAAAGTGTACTTGATAGAAGTCAATCCTTTGAAGAGGCCTTCAAAGGAATTTAGTTTCTCACTGAGCAAATGAGATGGATCTTTTCTCTTCTGTATTCCTAGTATTGCAAAAAATATCAAAGGGTCCAAAACTCAAAGAAAACAAAATCTAAACATGAGCGACAAGGTTTATAAATTGAAGAATGTAATGCCCTGTTGTAGAGAACAATGTTTTTGGTAAGAGATTGTTTCAGTTATGAGTTATTGTTGCAAAGAGATCAAACCAGTCAATCCTAAAGGAAATCAACCCTGAATATCCACTGGAAGGACGAATGCTGAAGCTGAGGCTGCAATACTTTGGCCACCTGACGTGAAGAGCCAGACTCATTGGAAAACACGCTGATGTTGGGAAAGACTGAAGGCAAAAGGAGAAGAGGGTGACAGGGGATGAGATAGTTAGATAGCATCACTGATACAACGGACATGAATTTAAGCAAACTCTGGGAGTTGGTGATGGACAGGGAAGCCTGGCTTGCGCAGTCCATGGGGTCTCAAAGAGTCAGATATAACTTAGTCACTGAACAACAACGACATGGTCACTTAACTTCAAATTTACCCTTTTAGACTTAATATTGTGATGCTGTGGCTGTGACTCTGTAGGACACATTTCTAGTTTGTCAGTTGGCTCAATATTCTGCTGTCATAATCGGCTGCCAATAGAGTATGCTAAGGAGGGACTTGGTTTCTCCTTTGACTTCCCATTTGCCTCTTGTGGGATGCTTGCTGCTGCAAGTCGCTTCAGTCGTGTCCGACTCTGTGTGACCCCATAGGCAGCAGCCCACCAGGCAAGAACACTGGAGTGAGTTGCCATTTCCTTCTCCAATACATGAAAGTGAAAAGTGAAAAGTGAAAGTGAAGTCGCTCAGTCATGTCTGACTCAGCAACCCCATGGACTGTAGCCTACCAGGCTTCTCCATCCACGGGGTTTTCCAGGCAAGAATACTAGAGTGGGGTGCCATTGCTTACTCTTCAGCAATTCTTTTTCACCCCAAGAGCTGCAGGGCCTTCCCATAGCTGCAGGTGAGACTAGTTTGCCACTTTTTCCAACATTAGCAGAACCAGCTTCATCACTCACGCTGTAGACACCAGCACTGCTGAGCACCAGCCCCTCTGCAGTAGTTTCAGCTCCCCAGGTCTCTCCTGTATGCTTGTAGGTTTTAATTTCAACCTCTTTCCATTGTTTCTCCAGCCCCTGGTGTGCTATTTGCTTCCTATAGTTGCTATTATCATGATACTTGGTGTTTTCTTTTCATCTTTCCAGTAAACTATTTATTATTAGCCTAGTGATTATTTATACCTACTAAATTATTTCCTGCTGGGAGAAATATCAATAACATCAGATATGCAGATGACACCACCCTTATGGCAGAAAGTGAAGAGGAACTAAAAAGCCTCTTGATAAAAGTGAAAGAGGAGAGTGAAAAAGTTGGCTTAAAGCTCAACATTCAGAAAACTAAGATCATGGCATCTGGTCCCATCACTTCATGGGAAATAGATGGGCAAACAGTGTCAGACTTTATCTTTTTAGGCTCCAAAATCACTGCAGATGGTGACTGCAGCCATGAAATTAAAAGACATTTACTCCTTGGAAGGAAAGTTATGACCAACCTAGATAGCATATTCAAAAGCAGAGACATTACTTTGCCAACAAAGGTCCATCTAGTCAAGGCTATGGTTTTTCCAGTGGTCATGTATAGATGTGAGAGTTGGACTGTGAAGAAAGCTGAGCACCAAAGAATTGATGCTTTTGAACTGTGGTATTGGAGAAGACTCTTGAGAGTCCCTTGGACTGCAAGGAGGTCCAACCAGTCCATCTTAAAGCAGATCAGTCCTGGATGTTCATTGGAAGGAATGATGCTAAAGCTGAAACTCCAGTACTTTGGCCACCTCATGTGAAGAGTTGACTCATTGGAAAAGACCCTGATGCTGAGAGGGATTGGGGGCAGGAAGAGAAGGGGATGACAGAGGATGAGATGGCTGGATGGCATCACTGACTTGATGGACATGAGTTCGAGTGAACTCCGAGAGTTGGTGATGGACAGGGAGGCCTGGCGTGCTGCAATTCATGGGGTCACAAAGAGCTGGACACAACTTAGCAACTAAACCACCCCCAGAGTTTTTAATCAGGTCATGGTTACTGAACAGAAATTTAATTAACCCTGTAAAATAACATTTGTCATTGATAGTTTGGTTGGGTTGTTTTTTTTTAACTGATTAAGATATTTTTCTTAGAATAGTAATCCTGGTTTAAGTGAACTATGGAAGTACACTGATATTAAGATACAACTCTGAATGTTGTTAAGTTGTTTCTATTTTAAACATTTGATGTTTATTATATAAAATCCTTCCCTGGTAGCTCAGATGGTAAAGAATCTTCCTGCAAGGCAGGAGACCTGGGTTTGATCCCTGACTTGGGATGATCCCCTGGAGGAGAGCATGGCAACCCACTCCAGTATTCTTGCCTGGAGAATCCCTATGACAGAGGAGCCTGGCAGGCTACCATCCATATGGTTGCTGAGTCATATACGATTGAGCGATTAAGCATACACACACATATAAAATCCTGTGGGGCTGTACAAGGATAACAAAATACTTACACAGAATGAAAGAATGATCTATTTCATGTTTGGATTTACCATGTAATTAAAGTTTATTTCTCTGCATTTCTCTACACTCCTAATACTAATTATGTAGTTTTCTGCTGTCTTAAACCCAGTACTTTTTATGTTTAACATATTCAGATTCTATGACTCCTTCAAAAATCATGAAATGTCTTCAATACCCTTTTCTGATTGTCCTTATGATATAGTTTTCTTTAAGACTCTAAATCACTTTTTACTTATCTGGCACATTTATATAGTCTTATTTCATAATAATTATGTCTAAGTGGCCTCTCCCTTACTATGTTATTAATTTGTAGAGAATGGAGGCAATTTCACATTCATATCCATATCTTCCAAAGAAATTAGCAAATTATCTTTGACAGAAGTGGAGCTGAATAACTTTATTAAATAAATGTTTATGTACAGAATTTTTCTGGATGACAGGATTACCAACAAGTACACTGAAATAAAATATAACAATGTCTTCCAAGTTATAGAAAGATATTTATTCCTACACTAAATGATCTCAGGCTGGTATATTTTTAATCTTTGTGTTGTTAATTGTTGATTGCTCTAGGAAGATCATGCTGTGCTACAATGTATAGCTGTTCTCAGCTAAATTACCTTCAAATATGCAGGTAATTAAGATATTACATTTTTTGCATAATTTAAATATAATAATGCATAATTAAACATTGCATTACAGGGAAACAGCTTTTCCAGGAACCACTCAAAGAAAATGCTAATCATAGTAAAAGAGCATAGCACAGGCATGCTTTGCTTCTAAAATGTAGGGCTAATTTGTGTAAGAATGGCTTTCTATCTTAGTTTTGATTTATTTAAACAACAGTTGTTAGGAAAAAGGAGGCACAATGTGCTGAATTTCTCACTGCTATAACATATTACTTATTCACTTAAAACTGGGTCAAGGAAAGCATATAATATTATTAGAAATACTTCAAAATGCCAAACAAGGCAGTTTTTGTTAACCATCTCCAAAAACAGTTAACATTACAACCTTGGATTTAGTTGTTTTGAAATGTTTTTTCAGTGCAAGAAAAATTCCCTAAGGTGTTTCACATGAACATTTAAATAAAAGAAGATCATGAATTAATTAACCTAAATAAATGTGCCATGATTTGCCTACTAGTCTTTCTCAAAACATATTTGCTAATACGTTTTCTTAAAAACAGAAGGGCTTATCTTCAAAGTGAACAATAGAATATGGACCCTGAAATAGTGATCAAGACTGTCAATCATCATAAGTAATTTATATTATTTAAAATAGTTGTAAAAATTATGGTGGTAATAATATAATTTGCAAAACCTATTGAGATAAAATTCATTTTAGTCAAGACTGGTTCTGCAGAGAAGAGGGCAGGATAGGAGACAGGTGTTTCTGGCTTCTCAGAATCAGGATGAGAGTGGGACCAGCTAAGGACAGACCCTGTCACAGGGACAAGATTGCCCCAGGTAACAGGGGGCAAGACCTAGTTGATTCACATGGTCCTATTTCTAGAGGTTGAGCCTTGACAGGAGGGCCTTGAGTAGACCAAAAAAGCAAAGGAATTCCCATCTGAGTCATATTTTAAAAGCAACATCTCTGAAGCACAGGTGGAGAGGAAAAGGCAAATTCTGACACAATCTATATCATTCATATATCTATTGGTGATGTTTCCTCAATGAAATATACCACTGTCAGAAAGCATCAGCTTTGCTAGTAGGAAATATTACTACCTAATAATCGAAATAACAATCACAATAAGACATGAAACTTAAAAGGATGTTTTGTTTTTGAAAAGAATAAAACATAAAAATACTTGAAGATAGACATAAAAAATATCACGATAAAACAGAAAGCAGGTGATGTCTTAGTATTCAAGGACAGAAGAAAGAAGAGGAGATTGGGGAGAAGGAGAAAAGGAAGAGAAGGAGAAAGAAGAGAAAGATTTAAAACCTTAAGTCAACCAAAATACAATGAAGAAATGAGTGAGGTTACTCTTATTTTAAAAGGAACCATCATCAACTAATGCTAAACTTCTCTATTAACAAAATATTCACAAATAATAGCTAGTTATTGAATACCACAAGGTGTCATCTTGGGAGGAAATCTTGGAAAGTTCCTCAGCATTTAAAGTTCTAGGACTGTTTTCGAGGAGAGATCCTCTCACCTCATGGTGATTCCCATGCCCCACCTAGGGGTGGCAGAGGAGTTATTCTCTTGAATCCTTTCCAAGTGGCCTAGGTTTCCTGTTAGTAAATGTGTTTCACACACACAGTTTTTCCACCTGCCTGACATCTACAATTTTTCAGGCAGCAAAGACCAGAAAATTATTTTCTTGAATTTTTTCCCCTAAACAGCATTTAATATATTATTCTAGATAAAGGCAGCAATCAGAAAATCATTGGCCTGCTAGAAGTGAAAGACAGAGTTATGTTAAAAAGGGAAGGACAATCCAATCCTCTGTAGGGACAGATAGTTAATACATTAGACTTTGGGAGCTACATACAACTCTGTCCCATATTCCTCTTTGTTTTTTCTTAATTGCAGTTTTATTAAAATGATGAGAACAATTCTTGCCTCTTAGGTTGAAATTAACCATAGTTTTTCAACTCTTGCCCTGTAAGATACGTGATTTGGGATCATGTTTATAAGTTTTTCATTTAACTTCATTAACGATGCATTTAACTAACAGAATAACTTTAAAATATTTAAATTAACTATAATATGTTAATGACCCATGACAATTTAGATCTTTCATAAGGAAATCTCTCATGAGTCCATTCTCAATATATATTCATTTTAAAATTCTATTTTAATATTAAAATACATTTAACTAAGTGGAATAAAATGGTGGCATCAGACTAAGCTTGTTTTTCTGAAAGTAGTTTTAATTACCAATTTTAAAGCTATGGAGTGCCTAAAGAGTGATCTTTCAGATCAGACACTTTTGAATGAAAAATAATGTCAATTATAGATTGAAACTAACTTACGCTCCTCTCTTTAACCTCCTCCTTCTCTCTTTCTCTCTGGCCTTCCTTGTTTCTTCATCCTCTGGTTCAGGTTCTGGATCATCTTCATTGATAACATCTCTGGTCCGTTTCCTCTTTGGCCTCATGCTCTCTCTTCGAGGTAGTTTGTTTTCCTCCTCTTCCTCTTCGCCTAAACACAACAGTTAATGCTTCAGTGAGTAGTTTCAGAAAAGTGCTTTCCCGATCCCAAATGTATTCTTACTTTTTAATTATCATTGTCACAGCTCTGAAACCATAATCTAGCAGTTTGTCATATCAAGCTAAAATGCACCGTGCCATATATATTTCATAGTCTGCCATTTAAACACACTTATCTCCATTCTCATTTCTTGTCATTTATCTACTCAAATATGTGAGTATTAATCCCCAAATTCTAATAATGCTTAGAATTCCAGCCTTCATTTACTTGTATAACTAGATGACTTGGGAGTTTAATATCATACTATGACCTCTCAGACCAAGTTTGTAGATTATCAATTCAAAACATAAGGGTTGAGTGTTTAATCACTATGTGCTAATATTACTTCTATCTTAGAACAAACAGTAATAATGCAAGGAAATGCTATAAATTAGAATAATTTTGAAGAAAGTAATTTATGCCTTGACATAATTCAAATACCTTTCTAATTCAAATCATTCTCATTCTTTTTTTTTTAACTTTTTTAAAAAACTTGATGCATAGTTGATTTACAATATTGTATTACAATATTGTATTTTATATATATATAAATAGATGTATATTTTAGATTATTTCCCATTATAGATTTCTATAAGATATTAAATATAGCCCCCTGTGTTTATGTAAAATCATTTTCATTCTTAACTTCAAATACTTATTTTTCCTAAATTTCTTTCTCTTTCTTAGATGAAATTGATAGTAAATAACATTGCTTGATCATTTTATCTGTTTGATTAGAAATAGATAACTATAAATTTAATACAAGATCAAGAGAAATAATATTATTTTATTTTATTCACCAACTGACTATTAATGCCTCATATGTTCATAACGTCTTTGGAAGCTTCCGGTAAAGAGTAGGAGGAGAATTCAGTTCCTTCCTTCACTGTTTATGACAGACAATCTTACTTCACCTTCACTTTTTAACTTCTGATATTTTAGAGTTGAAGGTGAAGGTGAAGTCGCTCAGTCGTGTCCGACTCTTTGCGACCCCATGGACTGAAGCCCACCAGGCTCCTCAGTCCATGGAATTTTCCAGGCAAGAGTACTGGAGTGGGTTGCCGTTTCCTTCTCCAGAGGATCTTCCCAACCCAGGGATCGAACCCAGGTCTGCCGCACTGCAGGCAGACGCTTTAACCTCTGAGCATTAAAAAAACAAATATTACTCATAATTATCACTATCTTTTTAAATAGAAGCTACTATAGGGAAAAAATTGTGCTTTAATGGAGAACTATGAAATATGTCTGTGCCATACCCTTCTATGTTGTCTGATGCTGATTCTATGGAAACTATCTTGTAACTTTGTAAATTGTAGATCACTAGATAGCAGTGCAAAATAGTTCCTGTCCGTAGACAAGCAAGTGAACTCTTCGTGCAGACAACCTTCCACCGCCAAAAAAGAAAGGAAAGAAAAAAACCCACAAAACAGTCATGTCTTCACTTACATAAACAGTTCAATATTCCGGATATATAAATGAATCTGTTCTTTGAAATTTCCTTTTAACTGGTAACTGGCTATAAATGGCTCACCAGATTCCTCATTTATTAGTTAAATATATTCATTTTTCAGAGAAGGCAATGGCACCCCACTCCAGCGCTCTCGCCTGGAAAATCCCATGGACGGAGGAGCCTGGTGGGCTGCGGTCCGTGGGGTCCCTAAGAGTCAGACACGACTGAGCAACTTCACTTTCACTTTTCACTTTCATGCATTGGAGAAGGAAATGGAAACCCACTCCATCGCTCTTGCCTGGAGAATCCCAGGGATGGCAGAGCTGGTGGGCTGCCGTCTATGGGTTCACACAGAGTCTGACATGACTGAAGTCACTTAGCAGCATGTTCATTTTTACATAGTGTGTGTCATTTTATTTTTTTATAAATTTTGTTATCTTTTCAACATTACTTATTAAACTTTTATTGATATTCCAAATCTAAATAAGATCTAAACATTACTAATATTACTAAAGTTTGACTAGCAGAAAGAAACAGGAGAATAACTTTTCTAACTAGGTTTTGAAAACTGTACTCTTGTCATCATGACCAAAAATTTGTTAAATATTGTGGCAAATGTTGCATGATATTCAAACCCCACTCTGACATTTTGAAAATCTACCCAGCCTTTACTGTTCATTTTAGTCACTAATCATAGAAAGAACAAGGGCCTCGTAGGAACTGAGAAACAATTTCACCCTCAAATAACTCAAAAATTCAAGAAGCCACTTGGTATTCTGCATTTTAGTATATTTTACATTAAAGCTAAGCTATTAAACTTGCAGAGTTTACCATGGATGAAAAGTATATCATTATATTTATCTTTTAGCCACTTAGGACAAAAAGGCTATCTTTAGTGTTTTCACTAGTTTCCAAATATTCAAATTCTTAAAAAAAGAAGTGTTTTACAGTTGCCTACTAAATGTGGATTTGCATAAACATTACCTTTTGGAATGGGCTCAATTTAGTTTTGAACCGTAGCAGAATATACCACCTCAAAAAGACATTCAGAATACACCACCCCAAAATATGCCACTTCAGTGTATTGACTATTTTGAGATGTAGCACTTGAAAAACAGCAAATGCAGAAAGAGATTTTTCTCTGAATTCCTCTTGTCTGCCTGAAAACAGAGCTTCCAAAAGGAACTCAGCTGTCATAAATCCCCTCCCCAGGAATTTCATCCCCAAGGAACACTATAGAAGTGTTCTATAGAGGAGATTATAGGTCAACACCACATGCAGACATATTTTATCATAAACTATCATACCTCCTATCTATTCTCTTAAAACTTATTCTCTCCCAAGAACCTACATACCCCTTACGTTTCCCTATTAAGATGGCATTTAAGTCTAAATTTTAAGCCATCTCACACAATTACTCAGTTTTTTTCTGGGTATCATCCATGTATACATGAGGTGTATGTGTTAATAAACTTCTGTTTTGGTTTGGTTTTCTTGTATTATAGGAGTATGAGTTAAGAAACTCAGAAGGGTAAAGGAAAAATTACTTTTCCTCCCCTATAGTAGTCCAGTCAAAGCCTCTAGGATCTGTGTGAGACTTTGGGCTGTTATGCAAAATGTACCAAATTAATGAAAACAACTGTCACCATGAATATTCACTGGCTGTCATATTGGGCTCAGATTTTTAATTGTTGGTGTTGCTGTATTCTCTAATTGAACTCTCCCTGAAATGCTGCACTTTCAGTTTTGATCAACTCAAAACTTTAGCTCATAAAATGATCTTTCTCTGTTCTAGTCCATGAGTGGTTTGCCTGCCTGGGAAGGGTTCACAATCCAGGCTCTTGAGCTGAACCTATTCAAAGCAAAAACAACAGAGCAATTTAGACAAAATATTGATGAATTCTAAAGAACAGGTTTATTCATTTTTATTGAACAACCTGATCACTTTAGTCAAAAAGGCCAATCTGTTATATTGTAATAGATTCAGCCTAAGGGAAAACATTTTAGGACAAAGAAAATAGTAAAGAAATAAAAAAGCAAATTTTTCTGGACCACCATCCACTTAATGATGAGCAATTTATAAATTGGGTGGAATGTGTGTTTGCCAGTTGAATGGACTCTCAAGCAAAGAGTCTATCTAATGGACTTGATCATTCTTGTTAGCCACTGAAAGTCATCCACATGTGCTCCTGTGTTTGCATAGGGTCGCATATCCCCACAAGATAAGAGGACGAATCCCCTAAATTCACTGATATTCCACGGGAAACATATCTCAGCTGGGTCCATCCCCACTTACTTGAACTGTCCTCAGTATCATCTTCTTTCTCCTCCACTTGGATTTGCACTATTGAGGAAAGAAAAAATATACAATTCTTTAAATGACAGCACAATTGTTAATAACTGGTTATTACTGTTGTTACTTTCATTGTAAAGTTTTCTGTGCAGTTAATATATTTTTTCAATAAACTTGTCAAAATGAACATTGTTTATTAAAGATATATAGCTACAGCATCTTATAGAGTGTTGTGCAAGGACTTCTCTGACTCATCACCTTTGACAATTTGCAAAACATGTCAATCATAAGCTTGTCAGTTCAATTCAAAATAACTTCAACCAAAATAAATTCTGTTCTGCAATAAGTTGACTTAGGGTTTGTTGGGTCATTTCATTTTACGATAAAGAAAGTTGTTAGCAAAGCTATATCCATATGCACAAACCATTTGGTTATTATAACCAAATTAACTTATTAAAATAGAGAATATTTCATTCTAACCAGCTACCTACTGTCAAAGAAACTTTCAAAAAATGCTTAAAAGCTGATATTTCCTATTTTAATTATTTCTATACATATTATATGCAGCCTAAATTTTTCCATATATGATTTACCTCAACAATGTGGAGATAGGTGATTTAACAATTCTTTCAAGACAAAGAATGTTTTTTTCTGTTTATTCCTCCCCTCATCCTTAGGGTCTTATTTTCAGATTAGCTCCATTTTTATAAAGGCATATACAAGTTTTATAAAATTTTAATGGTACAATAATATCAGAAAATATATTAATTGGCAGATTTTTCCCCTTGTCACTTACTGTCTGTTCATCACAGGTTGAGTCAACCAGAGACAAAGATCTGTGACTTGCCATGGCAAAAAATCAGAGCAGACTATTTCTTTAAACCACAGTTTAGTAACTCATTTAAAATATCAGTTTACATATTTTATTTAAGGTGGATGAGCCTAAGTCCAAAACAGCAAAGATAATAAACAACGCTGCTGTGAACAGAAGAAACAACCTCTGGTTTTGCTTCTGCTCAGCACTGTCAAAGGTTATTATTCGGAGCTTGACAGGCATATTGAAAAGGCAGCACATACAGAGTTTAAATTCTGTTCAAAAGAAGATTATTGTAAAAGCACTTTTTGCCTTTAAACAGCATATGCATAAAAATTTTTACGATATGCAAAAATGTTAACACTCAATGTCAGCCATGGAATAGAAAAATAAGTGTTCTTTTGTTCAGAGTGGACATACGCCTTTGTCACTGGCTATAACTGGATCTGCAGGGGACAAAAGTCTTTATGTCACTACTGAGAGTTCACAATAGTGACGACAGACACTTCTCAGAAGATATTTTATATGCAACAATAAGTCATGGTCTTTACTTGCAATTAATGCTACCACCAAATTTCTTCAGTCAAAGAAGAATTCACTTAGGAAAGCAACTTAATGGGATAAGATTAGCCTTAGACCAAGGTCTGATCAGTGGCATAATATAGGACTGCTGAGGACAAATAGCAAAGGCTGACACACAGCCTCTTTTGCACCATGCATAGCCAAAGCAAAAATTCACACAAAATGCTAAACTGATTTTTAATAATCAACTCACTAAACACGATTAAAGTTAAATAATGAAATGGAGGGAAATACTAAATAAATAGAGATACAAGCAAATCTTTAGGAAGGATTACAATCCTATTAAACAAAAACAGCTAAATGAAATGTTCCAAGCCAAGGAGATGAGTGACAGATCAATTTCCTCTGATAACTAGAAGAGAGAAAATGCAGGGCTGGAGTCACAGATCATCTTCTAAGGTACAGGAAGGATAGTTATAAATTGCCATTAAATAAAACTGCATAAAGGCAGATAACTCTGCTGTGGTTGCAAGTAGAGAAGAAAAAAGAGCTATGGTTTCTGAGTGATGTAACAGACAGTATTGCAGAAATAGCCTCTTCATTCCTCTTGAGGTGACTTTCCAATAGTGATACTCATCCGTGCGTGATCATCTGCACGTTCTCAGTGGGTGCATTCTTTAACAGTGTTTCTTTTGTCTGGTAGTTGAGTCAGGGGCTATGGAGCCATTGTTTTTATAGGTGAAGTAAAAGTGAAGTTGCTCAGTCGTGTCCGACTCTTTGGACCCCATGGACTGTAGCCTATCAGGCTCCTCCATCCATGGGATTTTCCAGGCAAGAGTGCTAGAGTGGATTGCTATTTCCTTCTCCAGGGGATCTTCCCCACCCAGGAATCGAACCCAGGTCTCCCACATTGCAGGCAGACACTTTACCATCGGAGCCACCAGGGAAGTTTTTATAGATATTGTGACCATAATTGGTTTATTCTTGATTCAAACCCTCAGTAAAGGCAGCATCAGCATCAGGAACTAAATAGCAGCACCATGACCAGGAGATTGAAGACTCCATCAAGAGCCTCAGACGAAGCTTGATTTTAATGTAACATTATTTAGTATGAAAAGCTACTATCAATGCTGATCTGCATCTCCTAAAACTCAAAGTAATGCCGAAGAACCAAGCTAAGAAGCCCCTCCCAAACAAAAGCCTATGCAGAAGAATAACTCACAACATTTAAATGCGAATTACAGACTGTCTTTCCCTTCTCAAACAATTTTTGGCATGGCTTGTTGCCATCCCTTCTCTCAGCAATCCCTGGTAGCTTGCTCCCAATCTTATGACCTTCTCATGTTCTGGATGTTTCCCAAAACCTATTGATTATGTACTTTAAAAATAACCTTTCTCCTTGGGAGTGATGGGAAGAGAGTGGGACAGTTGGGGGTGGGGGTGGGGGGTTCTGTCTAAATGTTGAAGGCAGCAAGCAAGACTACACCGAAGTATGCTTATTTAAGAGAAGAATATGAAATAGGAGCAGATGAACTCCTAGGCAACCCAGATCCTCATTTCATGCAAATAGACCCAGTAATTAGAAACAGTAAAAGGAAACAACAGCAAAATGTCACATTTTAGAGGCACTGGAATCGTTCAGAAAACTGAATGTTGTTCCAGGCTTTCTTTTTCAGTCTATAGCACTGAAAATATTTTATGGTTCTTCAGGATCACAGTGGCCAAGCAGCCGAAAGAGCTGAATGATATCACCTGTTCCTCTGACCCACATTTAGCTCATGAAGGGATTATTGTAGCACCAGGTATTCCTTTGGAACTGAAAATTCATTTATTCAATCAGCGTTTATTGTGCATTTACAAGGGTCTATAGAGCAAAGTGTTCTGGAGTAGGAGTTTGTAGACTATAGAAGAAAAGTGATAGTACTTAAGGAGTCTAGCTATTTGATGCAAAAGAATGACTTTATAACAGGGAGATTCAAGTTTAGGTATGAATATCTTATCTAGTTTATTGGGTTATTGCAGCAATGTACTAGTTATGTTTATTAGCAATGTGAGTGAGTGAAGTCACTCTGTTGTGTCCAACTCTTTGCAACCCCATGGACAGTGGCTTCCAAGCTCCTCCATCCATGGGATTTTCCAGGCAAGAGTCCTGGAGTGGATTGCCATTTCCTTCCCCATATTAGCAATGTACTAGTGTTATTTTTTAGGGTTCCTTTGTGAGCAAATGTCAACATCAGTTCTTCCCATATAAATGGAGTACATTTCCAGGGAATAGAGTTAGTATTTCATAATAATTATAAATGGAGTATAACCTTTTAAAAATGGAAAAATGATGTAAAAAGTTACATACAATAAGAGGAAGTAAATAAACTTTGATATTTAAAACAAAAGCACTGCCTTTATCAAAACTGGGCATATACATACACTTTCAGGTTCACCTGCAAAATGGTAAGAAACTGCTCATTAATTAAATTAGAATTGTATTATTTAAGAAAAAATTAAAAAATAAAATATGAAAAACAAACCTTTCAGCTCAGACTAAACTGCCCTGAGACAGACATTAATCCATGCCATAACAAGCACATTTCCAAGTCTTCAGTGAAGAACCCATGTCTTCAGTATGTGGTATGATGTGGGATACGAGAGGAAGAGAAGAATCAAGGGTAATTCCAAGGATTTGGCCTGGGTAACTGGGAGGGTAGAGATGCAAGCAAATGAGATAGGAGGCTCTAGGGAAAATAGGTTAAGTAGTAACTGTTGAAGTTCAGGAGTTTAATCTGACTAGATGAAATCACCAAGCCATATTGAGGTCTCATTTCCCCTACAAGAGGGGCGCAGCACTCAGCTTCCATTAATTTATCAAAACACTATCATTGGTGGATGTTAAGTAGGGAATGGAAGCCACTGTCCCTGAAAGTGAACAAAAATGATGGAATGTGATCTTTCTTCTTCTCATATCTACCAAGGATATAAGATCTGATTCAGTTTAACTCAGCAGCTCCATTTATTGTTACTAGTTTTAGGTCAGGATAAGAAAATATTCAGGCTTCCCAGGTTGTGCCAGTGGTAAAGAACCCGCCTGCCAATGCAGGAGACATAAAAGACTCAGGTCCAGTCCCTGGGTTGGGAAGATCCCCTGCATGAGGGCACAGCCACCCACTCCAGTATTCTTGCCAGGAGAATCCCATGGACACAGGAGCCTGGCGGGCTGCGGAACATAGGATAGTAGGGAGTGAGACACAATTTCAGTAACTTAGCACACATACACTCAAAAAGATATTCAGGACATTTGTTTATAACAACCCCAAATCCTTCATGTCATGGACTTGAGCATGATATTCTGGAAACCACAGAGTAAAAGGAATAATTATTTAGCTATTATATCAAATACATTAATGAACCTGTAAACTATAGGACCAGAGTAGGCAATGGCACCCCACTCCAGTACTCTTGCCTGGACAATCCCATGGACAGAGGAGCCTGGTAGGCTGCAGTCCATGGGGTAACTAAGAGTCGGATACGACTGAGTGACTTCACTTTCACTTTTCATGCATTGGAGAAGGAAATGGCAACCCACTCCAGTGTTCTTGCCTGGAGAATCCCAGGGACGGACGGGGGAACCTAGCGGGCTGCCGTCTATAGGGTCACACAGAGTCGGACATGACTGAAGTGACTTAGCAGCAGCAGTAACAAACTATAAGACATTTTAAAAATCCTCTGAAGTGGGAATAACAGAATGAGATCATTACACAACTGTCAATAAGGTATCTTGGGAAAAGGTTTAATTTGACAGACCTAGGCTGATATTCTTTCTGCAGGTGCCAACATCTTTCCTTAATACCATTAAAACCTTAAAATCATAAGGTCTTCCATAAAACCACTGAAAAAATCATGGGGTGCATATGTTCAACAACACACTAATGGAAATTTGTATAATAAATGCCAAAAGACTGGTCATATTTTCAAACATAATATCTTGGAGATATTAAATAGTTATTTTACATTTGTGGTTACAAAATCACAAAAAAGAATAATAATTTTGGTTTTCATTAAGACTCACCTAAAGAGGGAGGGGGGCAGGCAAAAAACTATATATCACTGCTGTAGTAACTGTCATTCTCTAATGTCTTTCCTTTTGAATTATATTTATTTTTAAGGCTCTGTGGCCCTTAAGAAATAGAAAATAAATAGCTGCTGATGCCTGCTTTATTAAAAACACAATATAAAATATTGTATTTGCCAAATGGAAGAGACTTAAGTCTATGGAGAAACACATTTTACCACAAGGTTCCAGAGAGACAACCCTGAGATAAACAAAGAGAAAAATAGAAAATTCACTCAAAATAAAGATAAAATAAGAGGGATGCACACCAAAATTTCTGGCAGTTTTTCCTTCTGTTTCCATAGTATATAAAATTAAAATTAAACAGGCTGAGTGAAATGGGTAGCTGGTATTCTAAATTCTGCCACTCACCCCTGAACTGTCAAGAGCAAATATGAAATGATGAAGCATCATTCTTCAAATGGCAAAATATATACAGGAGTGTTTGCAAAAAGCTGCAATCAGATATTTCTTGACACCATGGTCTACAGAAAGAACAAAGCAACTCTTATTCTATGTGGCTTGGAGGGTTGACTTTATTTTAACTATATCCAGGAAATAAATAGCTATTTACAAAGGCATTAAAGCTCTCTATAGTTACAAAAAAGTTAAGTGGTGTCTTTCTTCTTCTTTGCATTTAGATTATTTGGAGGGGAAGGACATTTCTTATTTAACCATGCTGTCATAATATATATTCAGAGTGTGTGCTCTCACACTACAATTACCATGACAAAGGGCAACCGCTGTAAATAAATGTGCTAAAATGAAATATATTCTCCTGTGTGAGTTTTTGTGGCTATTAACCCAATGAAAATAGTGTGTTATAAACCCTTGACGACTTTGCTTCTATATCCTTGAATTGCTTAGAACAAAAAGAAATCTTTCTGTCGCCCATGAAATTTCTGTAATATTCCCAGTCATGAAGAAGAAGGGTTGTCCGGATTCATGGGTAAACAAACAAAACAAAACAAACAAAAAACTGAAACAACTGAAAGAAGATGATTGTTCTCAGAGCATAAAGAAGTATGAAGCAAGGCTGACTGAACTCTATACAGTCTCTGCCCATCCTTCTTAGCACCAGCCTTTGTTCACACAGAAGATGCTAATTAATGCTCATTAGCATTTATTAGCAAATGTTAATGAGTGTCTTCTAAAGAACAAAAGGCACTGGGGGCAGAGAGTCAGGATGAAAGCTGAATGGTGAGAGGAGGGCTCCAACAAGACAGGCAGAAAAAAGAAAATGAGGGCAGCTTAGAACTTGAATTTATTTTCTAAAATTTAGAATTTGTTTCTCTGACAAAATATTAATAGGATTAAGGATGAAATAATTTATTTTTCTGTAAAAAAAAGTAAGTCATTGACAAGAATGAATCATTCTTTTTTTCTCCTCTTTAGCTGTTTGAGAACAATTACACATTATAGGATTTGCTACTCAACTAGGGATATTAGATAACATTGTCATCAGTTAATGAAAAAGAATTCTGAATTCCAGGTGTCCTCAGGAGTTTATATAGCTGTCAGGCTCCTCTGTCCATGAAAGTCTCCAGGCAAGAATACTAGAATGGGTAGGCATCCCTTCTCTAGAGGATCTTCCAGATCCAGGGATCAGACTCAGGTCTCCAGCACTGAGGGAAATTCTTCATGATCTGAGGTACCTGGGCTTCCCTGGAAATGCAGGAGACCTGGGTTCAATCCCTGGGTCAAGAAGATCTCTGGGAGAAGGAAATGGCAACCCACTCCAATATTCTTGCCTGGAGGATCCTATGGACAGGGGAGCCTGGCAGGCTACATCCATGGGGTCACAAAGAGTCAGACATGACTGAATGACTAATACACTTAGGAATTTGCAAGTATTGCAATCAACTATCCACCCATGCCAATTTCTTCCTCACAGGCTCAATTTATAATACTCAATAAGACAAACCCTTAAGTAATTTGTAGGTAGTCTGTAATTTTATTAAAATAGCTCACATAAAATGTGATATATGTGTTCATTTATATCCTAAGGGCAGTTGGTTAACATCTGAGTACTCTAGTTAGTAATCCACGATGGTAGAATGAAGGTTTAACATCCAAAATACTAGTCAGAAGTACTTCAGCCATCTCTACCTCAAACTAATACTAGATGATTTGTTAAGTGAAGTAATACTTCTTAGAAGTGAACTTCATGAAATCAAATGTGAGAGAAAGAGAACTATTGGTCTGTTTCTCTAAAGAATCCTGACTAATACAAAGAGTATCTGCCTTCACGGTCATCTTGATCAGTTCAGCTCAGTTCAGTCGCTCAGTCATGTCCGACTCTTTGCGATCCCATGAATCGCAGCACGCCAGGCCTCCCTGTCCATCACTATCTCCCGGAGTTCACTCAGACTCACGTCCATCGAGTCTGTGATGCCATCCAGCCATCTCATCCTCGGTTGTCCCCTTCTCTTCCTGCCTCCAATCCCTCCCAGCATCAGAGTCTTTTCCAATGAGTCAACTCTTCGCATGAGGTGGCCAAAGTACTGGAGCTTCAGCTTTAGCATCATTCCTTCCAAAGGAATCATAGGGTTGATCTCCTTCAGAATGAACTGGTTGGTTCTCCTTGCAGTCCAAGGGACTCTCAAGAGTCTTCTCCAACACCACAGTTCAAAAGCATCGATTCTTTGGTGCTCAGCCTTCTTCATAGTCCAACTCTCACATCCACACATGACCACAGGAAAAACCATAGCCTTGACTAGATGGACCTTAGTCGGCAAAATAATGTCTCTGCTTTTGAATGTGCTATCTAGGTTGGTCATAACTTTTCTTCCAAGGAGTAAGCATCTTTTAATTTCATGGCTGCAGTCACCATCTGCAGTGATTTTGGAGCCCAAAGAAACAAAGTCTAACACTGTTTCTACTGTTTCCCCGTCTATTTCCCATGAAGTGATGGGGCCAGATGCCATGATCTTCGTTTTCTGAATGTTGAGCTTCAAGCCAACTTTTTCACTCTCTTCTTTCACTTTCAGCAAGAGGCTTTTTAGCTCCTCTTCACTTTCTGCCATAAGGGTGGCGTCATCTGCATATCTGAGATTATTGATATTTCTCCCAGCAATCTTGATTCCAGCTTGTGTTTCTTCCAGCTTGTGTTTCTTCCAGTCCAGCGTTTCTCATGATGTACTTTGCATATAAGTTAAATAAGCAGGGTAACAATATACAGCCTTGATGTACTCCTTTTCCTATTTGGAACCAGTCTGTTGTTCCATGTCCAGTTCTAACTGTTGCTTCCTGACCTGCATACAGATTTCTCAAGAGGCAGGTCAGGTGGTCTGGTATTCCCATCNAAGTTAAATAAGCAGGGTGACAATATACAGCCTTGATGTACTCCTTTTCCTATTTGGAACCAGTCTGTTGTTCCATGTCCAGTTCTAACTGTTGCTTCCTGACCTGCATACAGATTTCTCAAGAGGCAGGTCAGGTGGTCTGGTATTCCCATCTCTTTCAGAATTTTCCGCAATTTAATTAGACAAATATTAGAAATAATAACACAAGATATAATGGCAAGTTCCCCAGAGACATACAAGCATAAATGTCTATTATAAATATCTATTAGCTATTAGAACTCTATAAATATCTATTAGAGTTCATAAGAGAGTGAGATTATGCTCCTTAGAACTTTCAGGATATTCAATTTTGCAACATTTCTTCAAATATTTCTGGAAATAGAACATTAATCAAAACAAATGAACACGTTTCACTGCTTAATTCCATTTGGATTAATTCCAATTCCTTCAAGATCATGGCCATAAAGAAGAAAGTTTATTCCCATCACTGACCTACTACTGAAAAATAGGAGCAAAAAAGGACTTATGCTCATTTGGGGTCCTAAGACTATTGCATTCACATCATAGAACTAGAAAAGGCAACTCTGAGCTTTCAAGTTGGCAGATGGCTCTAGTAGAAAGAGCCTGGGGTTTTAAGTCAGACAAACTCATATTTGAGTTTTGGCTCTGCCACAATTTTATGCCATAACTTTGGATAATTCATTTAAATTCTCTATGTCTTAGAGAAAGGCTGGAATAATAACCATCATGCCAGAACTAAATATAATAACAAATGCAGGCACATAATATAGTGCCTCACATATACCAAAAGTTACAGTAATCTACAAGGTTGGTTTAAATGCTTTTATGCATAAACAAAAATTTTACATCTTTCACCTAAAATTCTAGGAAGACAGGAAGACACAGCTACTTTGACCTCTAATATCTTGCACTCTGCAAGTTAGAAAATTGCCACAATATTCAGTCTGAGATTATATTTAGGACTAATCACCAAAAGATGAAAACAAGGAATAAAATTTGACCCCAAACTCTCCATCTCTTGATACTCTTAGTTTACTCCTCACCATACCTGTTTATGATGCCAACCAATGTTGAAAGTCATGCTGTCTGAGCCAACAGTCAGCTTCATTAGCCAGTTTTTGCCTGTCAATAATTGGAGCACTTGTAGCACAGGTTTAAGTTGAACAAAAAAGCAAGGGATCAATAGCCGTTGTGAGTAACCATCTTCTAGTGACACAGAAAATTAGTTCCATACAAAAAGAAGTCTGTGGACTTGGGAATGAGAGATTTTTATATCCTCTCTTACTCAGCTTCCAAATTCCTTTCTTGTTAGTACTCTGGCATCCAGAGGACAAGCTATTAGGACTACATAGCAACAGTGTTCTTGCCTGGAGAATCCCAGGGACAGCGGAGCCTGGTAGGCCCCCGTCTATGGGGTCGCACAGTCAGACATGACCGAAGAAACTTAGCAGCAGCAGCAGCAACAGAAAAGAGAGAAGCAATATGAGGAGCATTCAGTAAGTACCTGACAGTCTGCTAAGTCTACTAAAAATTGGAATCAGCATCCTGATTATAAGTGACTTTTTTTTGTTTTCAGTTAAAGGTAATCAATTTTATCTTGATTAAATGCCAGAAGGTTGGGACTATGATTGTAACTATTATGTCTCATAGAGAAGGGCAATGGTCAAATATTAAGATCTAAATTTAGTCCTATGACAGCCAGGTGGGAGGCAAGAGAGAAAGCTGATGCTGATTAAGAGACCTCTTTAAAAGAGAAACAAATAAATTCAGGTGCTCATTACATTTTCAAATTCCCATCATTCCTTGCTTTTCTTTCCATAAGATGGACCAGACCACGTGAGACCAGACCACATGAGACTCAGTTTCCTAATCTAATATAATACATTTTTTCAGGCAGTTGAAGGTAGGGCTAAAACTGTAATGGTAGCCTCAGAAGCTATTTGGCCTACCTAATGTAATCAAGTATTCCCCAAGAAACTAGTTTCTAGGTCTTACAGAGCCAGAATAGCCTTTCAGCTCTTTGCTCTTAGAGGTGAGATCTTATCACTCAGACTTCATCAGAACTGTTCAGTTTCACATCCTGTCTCATGTGTCATGAGATGTCACTGTGAAAGCGTGTGTGTGTGTGTGTGTGTGTGTGTGTGTGTGTAAGAGAGGGAGAGAGAAAGGGAATTTTAAAAGCCTCAAGGAAAATTTCAGAATCCTAGATTTCTCTTCATAGCCTCTGCATTATTCTCAACCACCTATTTGGTTGGCCAAATATTCTTTTGTGGATCAGTTTTAAACAGTAAATTCAATTTCTATTCAGGTTATCTACCTCTTCTTGAATCAGGTTTAGCAGGCTATCATACAAGTAATTTGTACAGTTTACCTAAGTTGTCAATTTATTGTCATGAGTTGTTCATTGTTGTTCAGTCACTCAGTCGTGTTCAACTCTTTGTGACCCCATGGACTGCAGCACGCCAGGCTTCCCTGTCCTTCACCATCTTTCGGAGCTTGCTCAAACTCATGTCCATTGAGTCGGTGATGCCATCCAACCATCCTTGGCCCCTGTCATCCGCTTCTCCTCCTGCCTTCAATCTTTCCAAGCCTCAGGATCTTTTCTAGTGAGTCAGCTGTTTCCATCTGGCGGCCAAAGTACTGGAGCTTCAGCTTCAGTATCAGTTGTTCATAATACTGCCTTATTATTCTTTCAGTATCAATAGGATTTGCAGAGATGTCACTTCTTTCATTTTTGTCTTCTACTAGGTGAATAACTATATTTAATTAAAATTATGTCCTCTTGATAAATTCCTGATTAGTCTAGCCAGAAGTTTATCAATTTTATTGATTTTCTCAAAACACAAGTTTTAGTGTCAATTTCTCTATTGTTTTTATCTTCCATTGATTTTAGCTCCAGCCTTTATTACTTCCTTTGCTTATTTTGAGTTTTATTTACTCTTCTGTTCCTTTTGGTTCTTAAAGTAGAAACTGAGATCACTGATTTGAGACCTTTCCTTTTTTTCTAATACAGGTGTACAATGCTACAAATTTTCTTTTAAAGATTGTTTTAGCAGCTTCCAAAAATTTTTTAAAGCTATATGTGTATTTTAATTCAATTCAAAACATTTTCTAATTTCTATTTTGCTTTCTTATTTGACTCAAGGGTCATTTAAAAGTGTGATATTTACTTTCCAAATTTTGGGGGGTCCCAGAAAATTCTTTTGCTACTGATTTCTAGTTTAATTTTACTGTAGCCAGAGAATATACTTTGTACAATTTGAATCTCTTTAAATATATTGAGATTTATTCATAACTTAGAATATGGTTTATCTTGCTAAATGTTCTATATCTACTTGAAAAGAATGCATATTCTGCTATTCTTAGCTGGAGTTATATAAATTTCAGTTAGTTCAAAATGGTTGATAGTGTTGTAGAGGCCTTCTCTATGCTTATTAATTTTTTGCTTATCCATCAATTATTACAAAAAAGATGCTGAAATCTGACTATAATAGTGAGTTTGTGTATTTTTTCTTTCAATTCTATCAGTATTTCCTTTGTGTATTTTGAGGTTCTGTTATTAGGTATGTGAAGTGAAGCTGCTCAGTCGTGTCTGACTCTTTGCGACCCCATGGACTGTAGACTACCAGGCTTCTCTGTCCATGGAATTTTCCAGGCAAGAATACTGGATTGGGTTGCCATTAAGTATACAAATATTTAAATTTGTTATTTCTTCTTGATTAATTTACTCTCTATCTGTATGAAACTGCATTCTTTAAACCTGATAATGTTCTTTGTTCTGAAATAGAACTTGACCAATATTAACATGATCATTCCAGCTTTCTTTTGATTTGTCTAATACAACTTTTTTTTCCCCATCTTTTTTACTGTTAAACTATTTGTATATTTATAGTGAAAGTGAGTTTCTCATAGGCAACATATAGTTGAATCTTAGTTTTTGACTCTAGTCTGACTGTTCCTAACTGTTAATTTGGGTATTTAGACCATTTACATCTGATATTAGTCTCATGCAGTATATGCTTCATCCTAGACACTGTCTGTAGAAGATTAATTTTATCTCTTTAATTTCATCTATGTCTCTACTTAATTTTCCCATTGCCTCTTGAATGTGTGTAATAAGGTTACAACTACTATTTGTCTACTAGTTATATCATCTGTATCTGTATCATCTGGGTAATTATGTTTCATCGATTTTTTTCATAATTATATGTATTTTTATACTTCTTTATATTCACGATAATATTTGATTACATAATAGAAATTATAAATGAGTCTTTATTGAGTGTTAAATATTTTTATATTCTGATAAACATTCTTCAGTTTTGTTCTGGTACGCATTTAAGTTACCTGAAAGTAGTTTTATTCTTTGGAGATTCACCTTTAAGCTATTGCTGCTGCTGCTAAGTCGCTTCAGTCGTGTCTGACTCTGTGCGACCCCAGAGACGGCAACCCACCAGGCTCCCCGGTGGGACCAGAGCAACATTTGGTCTAGGGCTAAATTTTCCCTATTGCTAAGGAAAAACTCTTCTTAGTACTCTACCTGCATTCCATGAATTATAAGATTTTATATACTTGCTGGTAGAAAGATGAACTATTTCCAGAATTCTGTGGGCTCTAGTGATTTCTCCCTCTACGCCTTTTGGAGGTTCTTTCCCCAGCCACATGCAAACAAGGATCATTATGCAGGTGAACTGTCAGTGCGCGCTCAACTGCTTCAGTTGTGGCCGACTCTTTGCATAGAAACACTGCAAATCTCCAGAATGCTCTCTCTCTGTTCAGCTTTCTCTTCTGTTCAGCCCTGTGAATTTTGGCTGCTTTAGTGTCCCTGGGCTCTTAGCTGTATCTCCTCAACTCCGGGAGCTCATTAATCTCTGCATACGTCCCTACTCCCTGCACTGTGGCCTGGAGACTCTCTCTAGACAGTAGCTGGGGCAGCTGTAGGGTCCACCTCATTTGTCTTCCATTTCTTAGAGGCTACTAGTCTTTGTTGTCTGAGGTATAATCTCTGGAAAATGGTTGTTTCATGTATTTTGTCCACTTTTTAAAAATTTGTTTCAGAAAGGAGAGTAAATTTGGTATCTTGACCAAACGAGAAATCTACTCATGCTAAATGTTCTAGATTCGGTAGGTTGAGTTCTTTTTCCAGTCACATGTGGGAAACAAAGCAAAGCAAAACATGAGTCAAGCTCCCTGGCTGCCTCCTGGCTCTTTCTTTTTTGTTTCATATCCAATACCTTCAGGTAATCAGAGATCAGAAATCAATGTTTTATGCAAAAAGGGTGTGCAGGCTGAGGTGAAGTATGCCAAAATGTTAGCAGATATATCTGGATGATGAAATTGTGAGAGTTTCTTCTTCTTTAGATTGTTTCTGTATTTCCAAATTATTATTATGGTAAATTATTACTTACCACATTTACTTTTAAAGATATTTTAAAAAGCAAAGTTGTGTTTGTTTTTTATTTTAAGACTGAGACATAGGGAGACAAAAAAATAAGGGAAATTTTTGAGAAAAAAAAAAACTACAGAAAGTGAGGTTACTGCTTCACTATATCTTCTAGAATCTCACACAAACTTATTTCTTTGACCCTTGCAGTTATAAACCACCCCTGTGTCCCTGTAAAGAAGGCCTGGATTATAAAGCATCATGAAAAAAAAAAAACCAAAAAACCAGGAATAAATCAGCCAGAACTTAGCAAACAACATTTTTTCCCACAGTGTTAGGAAGAAAGAGCCAACTCATAAAATGTTTAGCGCTTTCTTCAGTAGTAGCTGAAATGTTCCACCTTATAATGGAGCTCAGAAAAATGTCTCTGAGACATTCTGCAAGTTTAAGCAGGAGTGATGGGAGAGAGTTTCATTTAATTAACTCTACTTGCTCTTGGTTACCAAATTAAGAGATCTCAGTTGACTATTTTATTCACAGGTCAAGTACGTGCCATCTTCTTCACTTAGAGAACAGTACAGAAATAGCCAGATAATTCATTCATTAATTCATTCAATCAACAAGTGTACAACGAAGCACTAGGAAGGACTTTGTAGCTTAGCTGAAGGAACTGTCTTCTTCTTAGAATCAGGGAGACCTGAGTTCAAAACCTAGTTCTGCCACTTCAAAAAGCATGACCACAGGCCACATATAACCTCCCAAACATCGGCTTTCATTTCAACAAATTGTAAAAGCAAATCATTTCATAGGTGTGTTGTGATAAATAAGTAAAATGTACGTGGCAGTGTCTGACATACAGAAGCACTCAAATCTAAAATAATCTAATGAAATCTGGGGAACTGTAAAATAAATAAAATGCTTTTCTTTCAATTAAAGAGGTCCAGTCTAGCTAGAAGATAGGCTATGCACAAATAATTGGTGTAAGGTGGAATGTAAGTACCCTGATATTAAATGTCAAAAATAGGGAGCTAACAGAGAGGAAACATCCCAGGGAGTTGAAATGGTCAGAACAAGCTGCATTAAAGAGGTAGACTCCCGCTTACTCTCTAGATGTGAAGAGATTGGAAGTCATCACTCCCACTCCCAAAACAAGAAAAAGCTGATAAAACTGAAAATCAATAACTCTTCTAACATCTGTCAGAGAATCAAGGTTATAAGGCAGCCCCCAAAATTAGAGAGAGAGAGAGAGAAGCAAAACAGAGAATTACAATTTACCAGAGCAAAATCTACAAGCAGAACCCCCCACGGGAACTGTTACTGGGTAGGAAATTCTACACTGTAATGGATAAATTGCGAAGGCTCCCTGTGAACAGTTCTGAGAGTTAAACTGAACCTCTAAAAAAGAAGTAAAAAAAAAAAAAAAAAACAACTTAATAAAAAAGAAGCAGAATTGGTAAAGAGAAAGTTACAACCCCATTGAGTTGACAAGATGGGGGCTAGAATTTATAGCAATAGGCACTGTTAGCTATGAAAAATGAATAAATGCTAAGTCACTTTAGTCGTGTCCGACTCTGTGCAATCCCACAGATGGAAGCCCACCACGCTCCCCCCTCACTGGGATTTTCCAGGCAAGGACACTGGAGTGGGTCGCCATTTCCTTCTCCAATGCATGAAAGTGAAAAATGAAAGTGAAGTCGCTCAGTCGTGTCCAACTCTTAGTGACCCTGTGGACTGCAGCCTACCAGGCTCCTCCGTCCATGGGGTTTTGCAGGCAAGAGTATGGAGTGGGTTGCCATTGCCTTCTCCGAAATGAATAAATGAAAACCTCAATTAAATAGAGTTTGGAGACCAGAAGGGGGAGCTCTCACACCCTGTGACCAAAACAGAGCCCAGTAGGAAGACAGATTATTTTCCTAGCACAGACTCAGCCAATGAAAAGCCATGGACTCTTGGCTTACTAAAGCCCTATCAATTTCCTTTTCCTTTCTATCACTTTTTAAAAAAATAATTTTTATTGGAGTATTGTTGATTTACAATGTTGTTGTATTCGTTTCTGCTATACAGCAAAGTGAATCAGTTATGCATATACATTAATTCACTCATTTTTTTAAGATTATTTTCCCACATAGGTCATTACAGAGTATTGATTAGAGTTCCCTGGGCTATACAGTAGGTCCTTATTAGTTATCTATTTTATATGTGTGTGGCTGTGTGTGCTCAGTCGTGTCCAACTCTTTGCAACCCCATGGACTATAGCCCACCAGGCTCCTCTGTCCATTGGATTTTCCAAGCAAAAATACTGGAGTGGATTGCCATTTCCTTCTCCACTATTATTTATATACTAGTGTGTATATCTCAATCCCAGTCTCCCAATTTACACACCCATCTTTTCCTCTCCTTAAAAGTATTGCCCTTCCCTCCATGCAGGAACTTGCATGTGGCTAACCATGGCTGCAGACCCCTAATTGTAATTTTATGTAGAGCTTCAATAAATCTCTTTTTGCTGGAGAAATTTCTGGCAATCTGTTTGTTTCAGGTCAACATAGTTGACTGTGTTCAGTTCAGTCGCTCGGTCATGTCTGACTTCTTTGCAACCCCATGAATTGTAGCACACCAGGCCTCCCTGTCCATGAACTCCTGGAGTTCACTCAGACTCATGTCCATCAAGTCAGTGATGCCATCCAGCCATCTCATCCTCTGTCGTCCCCTTCTCTTCCTGCCTCCAATCCCTCCCAGCATCAGTCTTTTCCAATGAGTCAACTCTTCACGTGAGGTGGCCAAAGTATTGGAGTTTCAGCTTTACATCATTCCCTCCAAAGCAATCCCAGGGCTGATCTCCAGAATGGACTGGTTGGATCTCCTTGCACTCCAAGGGGCTCTCAAGAGTCTTCTCCAATACCACAGTTCAAAAGCATCAATTCTTCAGTGCTCAGCTTTCTTAACAGTCCAACTCTCACATCCATACATGACCACTGGAAAAACCATAGCCTTGACTAGACGGACCTTTGTTGGCAAAGTAATGTCTCTGCTTTTCAATATACTATCTAGGTTGGTCATTCTTCATGGCTGCAATCACCATCTGCAGTGATCTTGGAGCCCGAAAAAATAAAGTCTGCCACTGTTTCCATTGTTTTCGCATCTATTTCCCATGAAGTGATGGGACTAGATGCCATGACTATGTTACTGCCAAGCAATTGAAAAATTACAGAGATTAAAAATGTCCAGAGTCCACAGAGAAACCCAGTGATGGCTGTGTTATTATCTCAAATTCTAGACAGATTAAGTGGATAAATTCACATATATATAGTGGATTGTATACATGTTTGCCTTTAGTACTTCCCAAGATCTAACTACACGTGGTAGTGAAGGAATTTTAAAAGGTACAAATCCACAAGACAAAGGGAAAGAAGGAATATCAGCAGATGAGCAACCTCTACACCATTTCAAAAATGAGAGAACAGAGAAGTCTGGTGTCTCTAGGCAAAGGAAGGTAGTGCATGTACATTTTTATAGTGAATATATGGCAGCTACGAGGAAGGAAGCTGACTTACACTGCAGAATCCAAGGGAATATATCTCTAAAAAAACATCTATTTCCCATGAAGTGATGGGACTAGATGCCATGACTATGTTACTGCCAAGCAATTGAAAAATTACAGAGATTAAAAATGTCCAGAGTCCACAGAGAAACCCAGTGATGGCTGTGTTATTATCTCAAATTCTAGACAGATTAAGTGGATAAATTCACATATATATAGTGGATTGTATACATGTTTGCCTTTAGTACTTCCCAAGATCTAACTACACGTGGTAGTGAAGGAATTTTAAAAGGTACAAATCCACAAGACAAAGGGAAAGAAGGAATATCAGCAGATGAGCAACCTCTACACCATTTCAAAAATGAGAGAACAGAGAAGTCTGGTGTCTCTAGGCAAAGGAAGGTAGTGCATGTACATTTTTATAGTGAATATATGGCAGCTACGAGGAAGGAAGCTGACTTACACTGCAGAATCCAAGGGAATATATCTCTAAAAAATATACCTTACAGGCTGGAGGGAGAACGTAGGGGTGAGACATAGAGTAGAAAAATGCCCTAACTTGAAAGTCAACACTAGAAATTTCCTTTGCCATGCCACCTGCAAGAGCAACTAGAAAGATGGAGAAATCAAACACTACCAGGATCACTAGTTCTCTTACCCTGCTTTAGTTTTCTTCATAGCACTGTCACGGTCTGACACTATGTAATCCAGCTATTTGTAAACTGAGCCGCTATTCATTTTCTCCACAAGCTCCAGGAAGGCAGGATCAACCTTTGTTGGCCTTCTTTAACTCTTTGTCCTTAGTGCCTGGCAAACTGTTCAGTTCAGTTCAGTTCAGTCGCTCAGTCGTGTCTAACTCTTGGCGACCCCATGAATCGCAGCACGCCAGGCCTCCCTGTCCATCACCAACTCCCGGAGTTCACTCAGACTCACGTCCATTGAGTCCGTGATGCCATCCAGCCATCTCATCCTCGGTCGTCCCCTTCTCCTCTGCCCCCAATCCCTCCCAGCATCAGGGTCTTTTCCAATGAGTCAACTCTTCGCATGGCAAACTGTAGCAGTCAGTAAATATATGTAACATGAATGAGTGAATGAATAAATCAGTCCATCAGTGAACAATAGGGGTATTATACAGTAAATTCTTTCCAGTCTCAGACTTACCACATTTCCCCCTGAGTCTTGCTTGGGGCGTTTCGGTTGATATAAGAAACCTTTCCAAGAGGAAAAAAAGATACTGAGCAAAGTCACAGGAAGGAGGAGGCACAGGCCATGGAGGGAATAGATAGGAGCTGTGCCCCAAGAGATGAGGGCTGCTTCTTTAGGCTCTTTCCTAACTTTCTTAGAGAAGATCCTGTTTTCCTTAACTACATCACTCATACCTTTCAACATCAAAGCACTTTTAAATGTAGCTATTGTAAATTTTTTCCCTTGAAATTTTTGATATTTTCATTTCCTGCCTTCTCACTACAGCATTTGTTCATTCTGGCAGCTCTGCTCCTCACATAACCCCAGCCTCCTCCACAGAAATGAAACATAACTGCAGGGGGATGGAAAGGAACATGGCATGGAACTGCAGGCCATGTTCCCACTTCTGCACACAGTTATACAGATCATTCCTCTTCACAGAGAAAGCAAATGTCACTTTCTCATGAGTGGGATAATTTTTCTTCCTAGTGGTCAGTGCTGATAAGCTCACAGGCATCTGGTGCCCTCACCCACAGACAAGAGAAATTTAAAGCGAAGCAAAAAGCTGCACAGATTTTTTTTTAGATAAAACAAATGATTGAAGGTCTATTAGATTAACCTCAAAGTCTTGGGCTTCCCTGGTGGCTCAGAGGTTAAAGCGTCTGCCTCCAATGCGGGAGACCCGGGTTTGATCCCTGGGTCGGGAAGATCCCCTGGAGAAGGAAATGGCAATCCACCCCAGTATTCTTGCCTGGAGAATCCCATGGACAGAGTACATTACAGTCCATGGGGTCGCAAAGAGTCGGACACGACTGAGCGACTTCACCTCACCTATAAGCTAAGGCAGCGTCATGGTGCCAAAGGTAATATTCAGGTCTGCTGACCCACAGCCTGAGTCACCAGCTGCCAGACTTGTTCCACCCAACCCCTTCCAGATCATTGGGATGCAGTGTTAAAGCACCCTTGATGTGATATTCTATATGTGAATATCTTTGCACCACCTTCTCCAGCAACCTATCTAAATAAGTCACCAAGTCTAAAAATAGACCTATTTCCTTAATTTCTGCCTTTGATCTCATATAACCTACCAAGAAAAATAGCATCAGAGGCCAACCTCCTTTTCTAATTCTCCCTGCAAAAGCGAGCTAAGAACAAGGAGTGGGGTCCTAGACTACACTCACGTCTTACACCTACCTGAAAATGGGTTTTAGGAGGTATCTTATAAAGCCTAGGATCACTCTACTCACTATTTACGTACCTATTCACAGTGCAGTCAATCGTTCACTCAATAAATACTTACTAAGTCTTAAGTATTCTTGTGGCAGTAGAAGATACATGGTGTTAAAGTCAGCCATGCCCCTGCTTTCCCATGTCTTCCAGTGTAACCAGTGATAGGATATATCCTGAAATTTCTAGAAGAGTCCTGATTACAAATATTTTGCTAGCTATGACATATTGTTGAATTTTCTATTCTTTCTTTTTTAAAAAGTAACAATTTTTTAAAATGTAACGTTGAGCACATTTTCTCTCATATTATTAAAACAAAAGAAAACAAAACTTCTGCATGCTATTAAACATCAAAACATAAAAGATGAGATATGACACAGGCAAAAGCTTTCTAAAGAGATAGAATGGCTCCCAGGGCAGAAAAAGTAGTTAAAATGATGATACTGATGTACTTGAAAAACTAAAAGCAGTCAAAAGAAAAGAATTGGTCAGAAAAAGAAGCACAGAAAGTGAGACGCCAAAAGAGAAGTGATGTTACTATTTATTAATCAAACGGGTAGGGAATGGAAAGTGGATCAAATAGATCAAATAAGAACTTAGAGTAAAACTAAGTTCAAATGGCAAAGATCCTGACATACTGGTTTGGGAAATCTATTTAAATGTTACATGGCAACAATAGAAACCATCTAAGCTTTCTGATGAAGGAAGAGACAGAAGGGAATGACAATCTAGGAATTAGGCAAGGTCTGGAAAAAATACGAGCCATAGCAGAATACTAAAAAGCACCCTTTTACCCATCAATAATTTAAATTATAGTGTAAAAATAATATATTGATATTTTCCACCTAGAAACCTGGATAAAAATTAAATTAAAGCAAGCTAAAATGAAAAGGACAGAGAATTTAGAGTACTGGATCCTAGATCACAATGGTGGTATTATAATAAGGAGAAGCCACATTAGGACACAAATCTCGGGCTAGATCATAAGTTTGACTGGAACTTGCAAGTATCTCCTGCAGGGCCCAGGAGATGTTTTTGTAAGAAGACTCTTGCATTATTTCCTAAGTATTTTGTGGGAGGTTAGCATTATCGATATGTTCTATATTGAAATCTTTTATCTGGAGTCAGAGAAATTCTGGAACTGTGAAAACCTGGAGTTTTTGCATATTTGGGGAGTTGGAACAGAAATAAAAGAGCAGGAAAACATCTTTTTCTTTGAGTCAAAACTATTTTCTTAAAGGCAGATAGAATTGGGGGAGGAGGTGCTATTGTATTAGTCACTGCCTCTCAAAAACCAGATATTAAAGAACAGAATTATTGATTTGAATGTAATTCAGTAAGTTCAATGAAAAGGAACTCTATTTGAAGTTAGAGAATTCCATTTCACAAAATCACTGTATTTTAAGGTGTGGACTAGTTTAACGTGCACATAATATTAGCTGTGGAATGAAAAAGTAAAATGAACTACTCTTGCTGTAAGACTGTTCATTACCCAGGAAATGTCACGGTGCTGCATAAATGAGGGACCTATTTTCAGTTTAGACTTAACAGCAGAAGATAGGATCAACAATGAAAGGGTAGGAAGGACTCTTCAGTCCACACAGTTTTTCGACAATCTTCACCTTTAAGGAGAATGAATAGACGTAGGAATAAGACAGATAAATCATTAGCCCTCAGGTACATAAAAAGACTTACAACATCATGAAGTCATTCTCAGAGTTAAAAAGCAAAGATTGTGAAAACTCTGTAACACATAATTAAGGTTTTAGAATTAGAGAGCCCAGGCCAGATCATACAAGGAGCAGGATGACACACAGGATATATGAGCCATACCATCCTGTAAGAAATTTCTTAGCTGTCTTGTTCAAAGCTTCTAACTGGCTCCATTAAAAAAAAGAACTGGGTCATCAAGAAAGCAAGAGAGTTCCAGAAAAACATCTGCTTCTGCTTTATTGACTATGCCAAAGCCTTTGGCTGTGTGGATCACAACAAACTGTGGAAAATTCTTAAAGAGATGGGAATACCAGATCACCTGAACTGCCTCCTGAGAAATCTGTATGCAGGTCAAGAAGCAACAGTTAGAACTGGACATGGAACAACAGACTTGTTCTAAATAGGAAAAGGAGTACATCAAGGCTGTATATTGTCACCCTGCTTATTTAAGTTATATGCAAAGTACATCATGAGAAACGCTGGGCTGGAAGAAGCACAAGCTGAAATCAAGACTGCCAGGAGAAATATCAATAACCTGAGATATGCAGATAACACCACCTTTATGGCAGAAAGTGAAGAGGAACTAAAAAGCCTCTTGATGAAAGTGAAAGATGAGAGTGAACAAGTTGGCTTAAAGCTCAATATTCAGAAAACTAAGATGATGGCATCTGGTCCCATCACTTCATGGCAAATAGGCGGGGAAACAATGGAAACAGTTTAGCTTAGGTTAGCTAAACTGGAATATGTTGTCTATAGCCAAATTTCTCCTAACCAATAAGATCTAAAGCTTACAAGAAGTGAAGGAAGGATTGAATTCAAACCCAGGTCTGCATGATTCCAATATTTGTTCCACTCCCCACACTGCCAAGAGATAATGATATGATGTGGTGATAAGAGTGAGCACTTTCAGTTCGGCATAAACAGAACTGTAGTAGTCAGAACCTTAAAATGGTCTCCAAACATATCCAGGGCCTACCAGATTTGTATCTGCTGAAAATTTCAGGTTCATAGCTAAGGGTTGATCTGGATAAACTGAAGAATGTTCAGTAGAGTGTCACAGAAGAGGATTAAGTAATTGGAAATGAGAAAAGGTACATAGAATATATTGCCTCTGCAATTCAACTGATACTTCATATCCTGCACTCAAACATCTTTCTCATAATGGTACTGCTTTTTAAAATATTTTCTACTCTTTGTCTCATCTCCTCAAATAGGTTAGGAGCTTCTTGAAGTCAGCGAGTTTCTATTATTTTTTTGTATATTGTGTAAATGAATCAAAATTAAAGAAGACACTTTTTTAGAACACAAGAGAATAAAAAGATAATTTAATAACAGTACTGGCAAATATGAATCTCTGCATTGATGGGAACTGACTTCTCCCCATACGACAAAGAGAAGAGAAGGAAAAATCCTCACATACTAACATGAGATATTTCAAAGTGAAAGTGACTCAGTTGTGTCTGACTCTTTGTGACCCCATGGACTCGTCCATGAAATTCTCCAGGCCAGAATACTAGAGTGAGTAACCGTCCCTTTTTCCAGGGGATCTTCCCAACCCAGGGATCGAACCCAGGTCTCCTGCATTACAGGTGGTTTCTTTACCAGCTGAGCTACAAGGGAAGCCCAAGAATACTGCAATGCATAGACTATCCCCTCTCCAGGGGATCTTCCTGACCCAAGAACCAAACCGGGGTCTCTCTCATTGCAGGCGGATTCTTTACCAACTGAGCTATCAGGGATATCAAGAGTTAGGGATAAATTTCCAAACTGAAGCAATTGTTGTAGCATGGGGAAAGGCCTTAGAGATTCAGTTTCTACACAGCAATATTTCTCTTGTCTAGAACAATTTTGGTTTGGATCATTTAAATGTCTCTCACTTAATAATGGTTTATGAACTTCATGCCCCTTCTTCAAGTCTTTCCAAGACCTATGAAGACATCAGACAAGAGTGCAATTTTATCTTTTTTCTCCATTAAATATATGAATATATTAATGCCTAGTGCTTCTGAATATTAGCATATGGAACTCAGATATTAAAAATCTGTATCTTTGGTGAAACAAAAACAGGCCTGTGAAAAATACCCCTAAGTAGAAAAATATGTTTTAAAGGTATTTACTTTACCTCATTTGACAGTTATAATAACTAAAGGGAATCCTCACACAGTCAAGCCATAGCATACTGTAAATGCAGTATTGGAATTTTTGCTTCTAGCCATAGTGAACTAAAAAGCCTTTTGATGAAAGTGAAAGAGGAGAGTGAAAAAGTTGGCTTAAATCTCAACATTCCGAAAATGAAAATCATGGCATCTGGTCCCATCATTTCATGGGAAATAGATGGGGAAACAGTGGAAATAGTGTCGGAATTTATTTTGGGGGGCTCCAAAATCACTGGAGATTGTGAAATTAAAAAACACTTACTCCTTGGAAGGAAAGTTATGACCAACCTAGATAGCATATTGAAAAGCAGAGACATTACTTTGCCAACAAAGGTCCGTCTAGTCAAGGCTATGGTTTTTCCTGTGGTCATGTATGGATGTGAGAGTTGGACTGTGAAGAAAGCTGAGCACCAAAGAATTGATGCTTTTGAACTGTGGTGTTGGAGAAGACTCCTGAGAGTCCCTTGGACTGCAAGGAGATCCAACCAGTCCATTCTAAAGAGATCAGTCCTGGGTGTTCTTTGGAAGGAATGATGCTAAAGCTGAAGCTCCAGTACTCTGGCCACCTCATGCAAAGGGTTGACTCATTGGAAAAGACTCTGATGCTGGGAGGGATTAGGGGCAGGAGGAGAAGGGGCCGACAGAGGATGAGATGGCTGGATGGCATCACTGACTTGATGAGTCTGAGTGAACTCCGGGAGTTGGTGATGGACAGGGAGGCCTGGCGTGCTGTGATTCATGGGGTCGCAAAGAGTCAGACATGACTGAGCGACTGAACTGAACTGAACTGAACTGACACTTATTAATGAAAAACCAACCTCACCTGTTAAAAGTTAATATACAATATGAGCTATTTCTAATAACTTCTTTGGAAAAGTATGCTGAGATTCAAAAGAAGTGGTTGATTTTGTTTTTGCATTTTAAAAGCAAAGACTTGATTTGATAATAATATTCCTAAGACTCCCCAGATGTTTGAAGTCAACAAAATAAGTGAGCATATTAAATAGGATACTGCTCACACTCTCAAGAGCTAGGTCTGGATGACTTTAATAGGTTATCTCTAAATAAGCTCCAATACTTTGGCCACCTGATGCAAAGAGCCAATTCATTGGAAAAGACCCTGATGCTGGGAAAGATTGAGGGCAGAAGGAGAAGAAAACGACAGAGAATGAGATGGTTGGATGGCATCACTGACTCCATGGACATGAGTTTGAGAAAACTCTGGGAGATAGTGAAGGACAGGGAAGCCTGGCATGCTGCAGTCCATGGGGTTGCAAAGAGTCGGACACTACTTAGCGACTGAACAACAAAATGAGATCTCTCGTGTGTTCACTTTCCATTCTAAGATTAAAGTCGATTAATGGAATGCTGGAGACCAAAGCCATTTGGATTGGAAGTTCTATGCTGAAAAGCAAATATGTATTTCCTAGTTTTCCATATTTAAATTTTTTACCAGTTTGTCTTTTGGGGACTGAAATGAGGCTGACAACAGATCAAACTGTGTTAGCATCATAGAATAACAGCTGAATATGCTAACCACTACCTCCATGATACTGAAAATGCACCTCTATGACAAGTCATAGGAACCAAAAGTGCTTTGTCACATTGCTTCCCGCCATATAAATGCCTCCCCCAATAGGGTTTTATGTCTCTCTTCTTAGCTTTCTCTGTCTTAATCCTCTTTGCTCTGCTCATCAACTTTACTGAACTCAGAACTGTATCTAATTCACAAACTGAAGCTAGACAGGTCTCCCTCACAAAGTTGCTCCACACACCAATCCAACAAGAGATCACTGCTACGGACTAAACCCCTAGTCTGAGTTGCCGCACTGGAATCTCAGTGTATTTTGCTTTCCCTCATTGTTTCCTAAATGAAAGGAAGGTAAATTTGAGCACTTACTAGTTGGTGAAATCATACATCCATTAAAGAAAAGAAGTTGAAGAAATATTAAACCCATCCCAGTTTCTCAAGAAACAAAGGGGCCCTACACACAGAAAAATAGAAAGGGGAGTTACCCCAAAAGGAAAACAAAAATTATGAAACAAACTTTTAAAGTGCCTAACCTCTAAGAAAGGTAGAATATACTACAATGAGGTCTTTATTTTGAAATACCTTTCTTGGGTGGCATCCTGGTGGTATCCTTTCAGAACGTCTCAGCTTCCAGTTAACTTGAAAAGGAAAGACAAGTTGGAAGGACAAAAGTTTCAGGTCTGGTCCAGCACATTCACACACTTCTGCCTGTTGCTGAAAGTGCTCCCTGGTGCCATTTCACAGTCTGAAACATAAGAAGGTACTAATTACCTTGCCATTAAATTTTCATGAATGTTTAGTTTGCCATTTAGGGATGGAGTACTCAGGTCAAAAGGGCTGTATGTGAGGCTCATGCTTGAAACAAAACTAAACTGATCATGTAAGTGGTATTCAAAGCAAATCTGGCTTCATCCCATGTGTACTTGTCTGCCTCGTTTTAAATACCTTCAATTCTAGGGCTTTATCCCAATTACAAGCGCAGAAGGCAGTGTATGGAAAGCACTTTTAGAAAGGTGAGAAATTCTGACTGCTAAGTCGAATCAGTAAATTAAATGAGTAAATAAAGAAGATACTCTTATGTGTAGAGTTCATGGTTAAGCAGCAAAGCTGACACGCATTCATTTTGGCAATCGATCCCAATGTGGGGAAACTTGGAGATGTTGTGTTCATTTTCTCAGCTTCTTTGAAAATAAAACTTTCCCAGAAAATAAGGAAACATTTTCTGGGAAATTAAAAACAATTTTTTCTCTCTGTCAACACTTCTCAAAGGAAGGTGGTAACCTTTTCTTTGAAAGGGTAAACAACAAAAAAAAATTTCCATCACTGCAAAGAAAGGGGCAAAAGTGCTGAAATTTATGTTGCAAAGAGGTTGCCTTTTTGAGAGAGAGAACATGAGCATTCTCTGGTTACTTCGGTGATAGCCACTGACCTTGGCAAGAGGAAGCACTGTTTTGAAATGGATCCTGGTGGCACATTTACACCAGGGCAGCTTTTGGCTTCATGGATGGATTCCTACACACATCTAACCCTTATAGACTATAAAGCCTACTATGTAAATTTCAGCCAAAGCAGTGTGTAGCACACCTGGAATTATAGTTTAAAACAAAGCTCTGTAGAGTGAGGCTCAGTTTTCTCCTATTGTGGACACTAGATCTCAATTATAATAGTAAGATAGGATATAGCTGATATGAGTATTTGCACTTAAAGACTTAGATTTAAAGTGGCTCTTTAACTTGAGACTTTATAAGGAAACTGAGAAGTTTTGTTGCAAATTATTGGACCTATACTTTCGAGTGAGGAAAACTGTAATTTAATTTATATGAACTTAGATTATGTAAAAAAGTGTGAAATAACTCTACATGCTATTCTGACAAAAACCATAGTAAACATAAATAAATTAACAAAAGATGTTTTTCAAGCCTTGTCTCCAGAAAGTGATAAAAACAATACTATACAAAAGATTAAAAACAGAAACCAAAAAGAAAAATAGATTAGCTCAAGCATGCTAAAGGTAAAAATTTCTATACATAAAAAGATATGCCAAAAATTTAAAGTAGAAAATATTTACAACTCACACAACACTTCATTAGTATAAAAAACAAAGAATTTCTACCCAACAAGAAGAAAACTAGTACCCCCAAAAGGAAAATAAATAGCAAAAGATCTGAACAAATATTCCACATAGGAAGATATACAATCTCATAAAAATGAACAAAATATGAGCAGTAACTTCACAGAAGGAACACATAGCCAACAAACATAAGAAAGTTCCAGTGTTATCTAGAGAAACTCAAACTGAGACCTCAAGCAGTATGGGTATGGGCTTCTTGATTCCTTTTAGTAGGAACTTGTTGGACCAGGACACATACGTTCCCTCTTCAGTGCTGTGGGTTCCATTCCAGGTACAGTATGTTTCAATAGGCCTGATTTGCATCAGGACAGCAGGATCCTTGTGGAGACTGAGTAGTTCCCCTCACTCAGGGGTACAAAGTAACTCACCCATCCCAGTGGAACATCCCATTGTAAATTCCACTTCCCTGGTGGCTCAGATGGTAAAGCGTCTGCCTACCGTGCAGGAGACCTGGGTTCAGTCCTTGGGTCAAGAAGATCTTCTGGAGAAGGAAATGTCAACCCAGTCTAGTACTCTTGCCTGGAAAATCCTATGGACAGAGGAGTCTGGTAGGCTACAGTCCATGGGGTCACAAAGAGTCGGACACGACTGAGTGACTTCACTGTCAAGGCCTCTCCCAGCTGTGATGGGAGCTGAGCACTTTGATGCAAGGTGAGGGGCAGGGCAATGGCTGCATCCTGCCATTCCCTTGCCTTTACAATGTGGGGTATCTCAGCAGGGGTCCCAAGTCTGGCATCTGGGTCATCAGGCCCTACTGGCTGATCATTCAAATCATTCAATGTGTTAAAGCCGGAGGGAGTACTTTAGTCCACCCAGCCAAGGTAGTTTTACCTGTTGGTAATTTAATCGGCTGCTTTAATATTCCGTTTTTCCTTTCTACCAGCAACACTGCCTACAGGTTAAAGAAGAGATAGAACCTCCATTGGATGTCATGTTCTTTTGCCCAGTCTTGTACACACAATCTTCAAAATGTGACTCCACTCTCTGTCTCTTTGGTGAAGGTATCCAAACATGATACTCATTTTCTCTAATCACCTAAGGGTGACAACCTGGTTTATGCAGGCACAGGAGAAAGCTTGGGTTAGACCAGACAGAATGTCCACACAAACCAAGGCATATCTAGAACCCTCACTCAGAGGGAAGGTCCCAATATAATCAATTTGCCAGTCCCTAGCCAGCTGGGAAATCACGGGCATTGTCCCAGAGTCCTTTGGTAGTTGCCTTGTACATTGTTTAGAACACAGAGATGTGCTGTGACTGCATTCATCCGTCACGGTATCTCAAGGTCAGTCTGGCTTCCTTCCCATTACACCATCCCCCCATGCTCTGGGGTGGCCACTCTTTCTACGTATACAAGCTGCTGTATCTACTGAGCATCAGCTTCCTAATTACCAGGGAGTGTCAGCACCTTGTGAGCTGGGATGTGGAAAACAGTGAGGACTGTCACAGGCTCTTGTAGGAGAAATCAAATATCTTTCCATATATCCTGCCCCTGCAAGGGCTTATTCATGATCATCTACCCATCAGTTTCCTATTGTCCAGGCCATAGGTTTAATCCCTTTAAATTAGCCTAACTTTCAGTACAAAGGGTAATGGCCAAGGTTGCAATGGTTTGTTCCTGTTTCCATCCAGATGGTGTCAGTGTTGGGCTGAATTGCAAGTGCAGCCCATGTGGATGGATTGCCCCTACTAGAACCCTCTGTGTACCAGGCATCAGGAGGAATTTTCACTATCCTCTCTCAACAGCCTACAGGGCCTACAGGGCCAGCCTACAGGGCCTGACTTTGGAGAACCTCCATTTTCTACAGGGCCTTGTGTTACCTGCATTTCTAGAGACAGTGGACTTGAGGACAGGTTAGTCCTCTGCTACAAGCATGCCTCTGAGTCAAACTGGGAGTTTGAGCCATGGCAGAGGTAGGTCGACAGCAAAGATTCTCAATTCACCTTCAATAGAAAGGGAAGCTCTTACCATGACACGCTGTTCCTTCATGAGAGGCTCTCCTGGAGGAGTGCTGTGTACACAGCTAGGAGCCACTGCTTTACAGAGTGTATCAGGTTTCTTACGCCTTCCAGAGCTGGGACCAAAATCCTAGGGAACTCTAAGGTTCTGTTGTTGTTCAGTCATCCAGTTCTAGGGGTATATCTATTAGCTATGTGGATCGTGTTTAAATTTATGAAGCCTACTTTCTTAACCTTATAACTAGCATTCTTTAAAATATATTTCCATGCATTCTATAAATTCATATCCCACAACTTGCAAATGAACCCACCAAACTGTCCCTCAGATTTCCTTCAGAATTTACTAGCCATTTCTGTGCTAGACTATCTTTATTTTTTTTTAAATAATGGATTCTTTATTAATGAAATACTCATTATCTTATACTTTTTCAGTTATGAAGATGTTTATGCAGAATCCCCTATATTCAAAAATGTGTCCTGAACTACTCAGAATAGAAGGAATTTTTCCAATGAGTTTGTAGGATTCATTACTAAAATTATATGTCAAGGTGTTTGTCAGGGAAGTTTTCAAGACCTATCTGATCCTATCAATGCTACATATGAACCAGTGGGACATCCATAAGGCTTTCTTGGTGATCTTGATTAGTCTTGTAAATATTGTAACAATTTAGACTTCTATTCTGACACTAGAAGAATGATTTAGAGTTGAATGGTTATAGCTTATCAGAGAGATTAATTTTAAAAATTAAACTGTTTAGAAGAATAAGGTGTTCTAATTATGAAACTGTTAGGAAGCACTATGTTCAACGTACATGAGGAGCTTGTAGGAGGCCTGCCAACTGGGGATACAGACAGGACAGAACCACGGGAAGAATTTATACTTCTTGAATTTTCAGGTTGAGGATGTATTGTCTAGAAAAATCTTGAGTAAGTGAAAATAGATCCAGCTCTCAGAACAAAAAGATCTCTCTGTCAGACATCTCAATACTAGGTCATTTAAATAGGTTTGTGAAAAGAGAAAATAATAGGCAGTTTAATAATAAGCTCCCATGAAATCTCTGAACTTTAGAAAATAAACAAATTGGTTGTCATTGGTAAACAGCAAACATCTGAAATGATCCGGACCTGAGGAACTCTGAATCCCATGGAAGTCTGCTGACATTTTTGTTCGTTTCCCCCGTTTTTTCTCATTAGTTGCTTGAAAAAGGAACATTCAATAGAAGTTCTAGGCTTCTGTTTGAGGTCAGAGTTTTTCAATATTGGCCCTATCGACATATCTGACCAAATAATTCTTTTTTTGCTGGGGGTAGGGGTGGGGGCGTCATCCTCTAAATTGTAAGATATTTAACAGCACCCTGGCCTCTGCCCAATAGATGCCAATCACACAAGCCCTTAAGTTATGACAACCAAAACTGTCTTCAGAAATTGACAAATGTTCCCAGAAGACAAAAATCATCCCTAGCTGAGAGCCACTGCTCTAGGCTGCCAATTACCATACACCACAGTTTCAAAGATCCACACATTGCTGGATTCTTTATCATCAAAAGAATTAAAAGCACTGAAAAGGTCTGAGACATAAATATACAGGCATCAACCCCAAAACTGTACCCTTTCATTTATTCCATACCGCATTGCTAATTATATCTTGAAATCTTAGAAAATGAGCCTTTTGAATGACTCAATGTTCATAATTATTCTTAGAAATTTTCCAAGTCCAAACAAGTTAGATATGTTAGTAATAGAAATGTACATAAATTTCTTGGCTGAATGCACTTAGAAAAGTTCCATTAAGCTGGACCCTCCTTCAATCAAATCAGGCCTTACTTCTATGCGTAGAAGCTTGGTATTTAATCTGTTGCTTGGCAGAGGCAGAAGGCAGACTAGACATCCCAGAAAGAATGCAAGGTCACTTCAACCCCATTTTAGATCCCAGACCCAGATTCCCTTGTCTTACCTTTAACTCTGGCAGATTTACCTATATAAAGGGTGTGTCTTAGACTGTTCAAGCCCCTAAACAAGGTACTATAGACTGGGTGACTTATAAACAACAGAAATTTATTTCTCACAGTTCTGGAGACTAGAAGTCAGAGGCCAGAGAGTTAGCATGGTAGGGTTCTGATGAGAATCCTCTCCTAATTGCATATTACAGTCTTCCTACTGTATTTTCACATGGCAGAGAGATCTCTCCGAAGTCTCTTATATAAGGGCATTAATCCAATTCATGAAGCTTCCACCCTGATGATCTAAGCACCATCCAAAGGCCTCCTCATCCACCTTTTTAATATCATCACAGTATGGGAATTTCAGCTTACAAATTTTCTGGAAATACAAACTGATTCAGCCCATAATATGGAGCTACCTTATTTGGTGAAGCTAAAAGTCCAACAGTCATAGAAGAGGCAATCTCTAAAGGGTGAATGTGTATATACTTAAGACAAGTGTTTTAGGGCATGGATTCAGTGAGGTAAGATGACTCTGTCTGGGCTTATATCAGATTTGCCTAAAGATACACTCTGTTTAATCATAGTTTCCACCATCTCCAAACTCCAAATTGCCAACACTCCTTGCAAGTCTATTTCATAACTCCTCTCTGTGGATGCTTTAAACTCCTGTTCCCATTGCTAGTTGACTGACTCTGAGTTACCCAAATCCAGTTCAGGAAAGGAGAGAGAATTTGATTGACTTATCCCATCTTTTCAAATAATAATAACAACAATAGGGAGGGGACTTCTGTATACCTGTGGCTGATTCATGTTGATGAATATTATAAAGCAATTACCTTCTAATAATAACAATAATAACATGCAACAGGATAAGGTATCATATACCAAAGAGTGCTTGCCTTAACTCTTAATCCTTACTCCAGACAAACCAAATAGGAATAATCATTAAGCTCATTTCATGAAAGAAGAAAATGAAGATCAAAGTTAAGTGGCAAATCTTGGATCTGGACCCAGACAGTCTGACTCAGTTTCCATTCTTTTAATCACCAATAATTTGATGGTCATGGATCAGGTGCCCACCAAGATCCAGTTCAGGCTGCACCTGAGTAGGACAAAGCATGTGGTCCCCACATTACGAGCTGAGGGCAGTGTCACATCATTTAAGGTGGCTTAGGCATGTGGCAGGAAACGACCTTTGATCTAACTCAATAGCCATCCAAAAGGGCCACAAAGACCAGCTTAAACATAGAGTGAGTAACAGGTTAGCAAAAATATTTCTCCTATACCACAAAAGGAGCAAGAACAAAAAATGTAAGGCCAACCTTTTCCTTTAAGCCATAAAATATATCAGGTTATAATGGATCCATGGATTTGTTGAGCAAATTGGATAAGGAAAAATTCTACACATTTTTTAAATGCTAACATTCTTGTTATTAAATTCTCTTTTTGAATCACTCTAAGTGATTAATGTACACTGTTAAGTCTATTTTATTTTAGTTATATTTTATCTTATATCTTGGAAAAAAAAAGAATATAGAGTAGTTAGAGAGCTACTATGTACTTCTAAAAATACATCTTTCTACTATCTTTGTCAATGAAAGTGTGCTTGCCTAATTTGAATATCTGCATTTTAACCTAGTCTCTTGCAAAACTTACAGATATGTCTCCATGTTCTTCTGGAATTTAGAGTTACATAAGAAAAATTAAAGGTTAATTTTAATTCGTTCATTGAAATTTTTTTTTCTACTGCATGAGCACTTATTTTTTCTAAAACCTAATAATACATTTGCAAGAATAGATTTTGTAGTGTTTTGGGGGAGAGAGTATCTGTTTTGAAGGCTTTTTAATAGAATTTGAGTTTTTCAATCTACATATTTTGACTTTTATCAACACAAAGTTTTTTCTCCCATTACATTTTTAGTAATTATTCTGTTTATATTATCTTTGTTGGTTCCTTAGGAGTACTCAGCATTATTAGCTTTAGCTTAAATTCCATTTTTTGCCCTCTATATACATGACCTTTTCCTTCTTACCCTTTTACTCTGTGTTCTGCAAAAATTTCTCAGGTTTGTTTTCCATGAGAGTATCTGATCATGTGCTCTTTACTCCCTGGCGTGAATGTCTCTTTGTTTTTGTACTGCTTTTGTTCCTTGTCACTCTCAACTCTCTCTTCCATATCTCTTTCAGTCTCACTAGATATCTTCTCATCCTGGCTTGTTCTTTCCTAGGAACTCTGTGCTGCTTCATAATGGTCATGTTTTATTACACCCTGCACTTGTTTTCATGGGCTTCATTAATGTCTTTTGTGATTGTTCATCTTTGACAAGGAGACACATGTTCAGATTTGCCATTCTCGAAGAGCATGTGGATGACTGATGGCTTCAGTCACCAAATTTTTATCCTGCTTTCCCTAACAACTTGCTTTACACAGAAATAGGAAATTTGAGAAAATGGCTGTTCAAGAAGACTGCATTTGTGTGAGACTACCTATGGGGCATGGTAGCCTGGGATATATAGTTCTTAAAATAAAATGTCATACTGTTTAATAGACCCTGTAGTGCACAGCAATTTGTAGACAATAGATGGTAATTTTTCATGAATTCCATCTTTCAAAAAAACAGGAGGGCAAGAGATTTAGGGGGAAAAGATCTCATTTGAGTTCAGCAGAGCTGCTGCTGCTTAGCCACTTCAGTCGTGTCCGACTCTGTGCGATCCCATAGATGGCAGCCCACCAGGCTCCCCCGTCCCTGGGATCCTCCAGGCAAGAACACTGGAATGGGTTGCCATTTCCTTCTCCAATGCATGAAAGTGAAAAGTGAAAAGTGAAATTGAAGTCACTCAGTCGCGTCTGACTCCTAACAACACCATGGACTACAGCCTACCAGGCTCCTCTGTCCATGGGGTTTTCCAGGCAAGAGTACTGGAGTGGGGTGCCATTGCCTTCTCACCCCAAGAGAAAATTTGCCAATACTTGGAATTTTTTAAGTGAATTATCACTTTGCTGCCCAGTTCTATCTGAGAATAGTTTACCAGATATCAGGAAACAAAACTGAATTCTATAAGCATTTTTCTTGTTCGTTAATAAAATATAAATATTTTATTTATATAGTATTTCTGAAAGTTAAATAATCAAAATATACAAAAATCATACAAGTATATATAAAAAATGCATAGTTTATATAGTTTAAGGGAATAGGAAAAGAAATAGGTGTGTGTGTATATATATAATTTTAGTGTCCTACTTTTTAAGCTAGAATTGTGTAAAATGCATTTTGTATGTTATTTGTAAACATAATTTTAAAGGTACATTAGGTTGCATCAAAATGATGTACTATGGCTACTTACGCTGAGTCTAATGATTCACCACAGTTTGCTTGTTGTGATCCACTGGATCACTGAAAAAGCAAGAGAGTTCCAGGAAAAACATCTACTTCTGCTTTATTGACTATGCCAAAGCCTTTGACTGTGGAAAATTCTGAAAGAGATGGGAATACCACACCAACTGACCTACCTCTTGAGAAATCTGTATGCAGGTCAGGAAGCAACAATTAGAACTGGACACGGAACAACAAATTTCCAAATCGGGAAAGGAGTACATCAAGGCTGTATATTATTACTCTGTTTATTTAACTTATATTTTGAGTACATCATGAGAAACACTGGGGTGGGAGAAGCACAAGCTGGAATCAAGATTGCTGGGAGAAATATCAATAACCTCAGATATGCAGGTGACACCACCCTTATGGCAGAAAGCAAAGAAGAGGCCTCTTGATGAAAGTGAAAGAGGAGAGTGAAAAAGTTGGCTTACAATTCAACATTCAGTAAATAAGATCGTAGCATCTGGTCCCATCACTTCATGGCAAATAGAGAGGAAAACAATGGAAACAGTGACAGACTTTATTTTGGGGGGCTCCAAAATCACTGAAGATGGTGACTGCAGCCATGAAATTAAAAGATGCTTGCTCCTTGGAAGAAAAGTTATGACCAATCTAGACCACATTAAAAAGTAGAGACATTACTTTGCTGACAAAGGTCTGTCTAGTCAAAGCTGTGGTTTTCCAATGGTCATGTATGAATGTGAGAGTCAGACTATAAAGAAAGCTGATTGCCAAAGAATTAATGCTTTCAAACTGTGGTGTTGGAGAAGACTCTTGAGATTCCCTTGGACAGCAAGGAGATCCAACCAGTCCATGCTAAAGAAAATCAGTCTTGAATATTCATTGGAAGGACTAATGCCGAAGCTGACACTCCAATACTTTGACCACCTGATGTGAAGAACTGACTCACTGGAGAAGACCCTGATGCTGGGAGAGATTGGAGGCAGGAGGAGAAGGGGACAACAGAGGATGAGATGGTTGGATGGCATCACTGACTCAATGGACATGAGTTTGAGTAAATTCTGGGAGTTGATGATGGGCATGGAGGCCTGGCATGCTGCAGTCCATGGGATTGAAAAGAGTCAGACACAATGGAGCAACTGAATTGAACTGACTGACTGAGTGACAGACTTTATTTTCTTGGGCTCCAAAATCACTGTGGATGGTGACTGAAGCCATGAAATTAGAAGACGCTGGCTTCTTGGAAGAAAAGCTGTTATAAATCTAGACAGCCTATTAAAAGGCAAAGACATCACTTGGCCGACAAATATCTGTATAGTCAAAGCTACGATTTTTCCAGTAGTCATGTACAGATGTGAGAGCTGGACAATAAAGAAGGCTGAGTGTCAAAGAACTGAAGAAGACTCTTGAGAGTCTCTTGGACAGCAAGGAGATCCGGTCAGTCCTAAAGGAAATCAACCCTGAGTATTCATTAGAAGGACTAATGCTAACACTGAAGCTTCAATACTTTGGCACCTGATGGGAAGAGTCCACTTATTGGAAAAGACTCTGATGCTGGGAGAGATTGAAGGCAAAGGGAGAAGAGGGCAGTAGAGAACAAGATGGTTATATAGCATCACCAACTTGATGGACATGAACTTGAGCAAATTCTGGGAGAGAGTAAAGGACAGGGAAGCCCGGCCTGCTGCAGTCCATGGGGTCAACAAAGAGTCAGACATAAAGACTGAACAACAGTGACTCACCATTAAAAAATTTGCAATAAATATTTATGATTTATAATAACAGTCTTATTACAGAGTTCCAAAGCTAGTGCCATTGATTTAAAGAGCATAAACACTTATAACATCTTAATTATATATTGAGCTTTACAAAAGTGTCCAACCAGTTTATAGAACAATGAGCAAAACACAAATATGCCTAGCTCAACTTATCCTTAACAATACTGGATATTTTTATCAGTTTTATTTTTCATTGTTTTTTTTTTCTTTACTTGGATTACCAGTAAGACTATTTTCCCCATATACTTGTGTACTAATTGCATTTCCTCTTTGGGAAAATATTATGATTAGTCCAGTGGGTCTCCAGAAGATAAGTAGGAACATATTTACCTTAGCAAGACAATTTTGAAAGTTTATAGTCATTACAAAAAGTAGAATTCCTGATTTAACTATTTTCAAAGACTTTTATTCTCATTTTCCATCACTCTGCTACCCATTACCACTATGTTCCAGTTAAACCAAACAATTTGCAGTGTCTCGTATCAGTCATATGATCTCAATCACTTGACTTTACACATACTCTTCCTTTTGAATGTCCTTTATCTTACTCAAACACACACAAACACACTGTACATACCACACATGCACATAGAGCCTATGTTTTTTCCCAGGCTCCATCAGTAGCTTGTTGCTACATTTCTCATAATATCTAACATCCAACACCATAATAGTTAATATTCTTTCTAGACTTTCTCACTAACCTGTGGGTTCTGTGAGGGCAGGGACATCTCATCTTTGATCTCTAGATTCCACATCATTTATCATCATGTACAGAAGAAAGTAGAAACTCAGTAAATGGTTCTGTGAATATGAACAGTATTCAAAAATAAACATAGCTGTATTCCTAGTGATAGAACTGAATGTCACCCTCAATAATTGTGATGACTCTGAGGGGCAGCTTGTTTGAGTGGAAAGAATATAAACTTCAGAGCTGGTCAAATTTAGGTTCAACCCAGCTGTGCTACTGTCCTTGGAGTCTTTACCTAATATTAATACTTTGAGACTGCACTGGAACCAATGGTAATCACAAAACATATCTTACTAGGATTATTTGAGTATAAATTAGGTAATGAGTATATGAAAGAACCTAGTGAAGTTTCTCAGTCATATCTGACTCTCAGTCTATGGAATTTTCCAGGCAAGAATACTGGGGTGGGTCGCCATTTCCTTCTTCAGGGGATCTTCCCAACCCAGGGATCGAACCTGGGTCTCCCTCACTGTAGGCAGACGCTTTACCATCTGAGCCACCAGGCAAGCCCAGCATATAGTAGTGGCTCAATAAATAATAGACATTTTCTAGTTACTGCTGTATGTTTCCATTATAACACTATGGAAATTATTTCTGTATAATTAAAACTTAATTCCATGTATATTTCCATTCCATGTATGTTCTGTTATAATAAATATTAATCAGTTCAAAGGATTTGATTCTTATGTATATATTTTTCCTTGAATCATCAAGACCAAGAGATAAGGTCAATTGTTCTGTCCATATTCTCGCTGCACGGGCAAGAATATTCCTTTTAAATAAATCTTGGTGAAGAATTAGCTGTAACCACAGTTGAGAAAAGAAGACCTGTATTTTCCAAAAGTAGGAAAAATAGAGTACTCTGTAAAGAAACACATGATCTAATCATCTGCTACTTAATTATTTTTTTGTTTGCCCCATTAAAACTGCTGAAGGTATTTGGGGACCTGAAATTGCTATAAATAAAAGTACTGCTATCCCTGATGGCAAAAGAAAAGAACTTTTGGATCATGCTCTACTTTTCATTACCAAAAATAATTCACTTAAGCCACACTAAAGAAGTACGTGAAACCTTTTCAGTTGAAAATCAGATGTAAACCAGTGGTACATTCAGCCTGTGCACACTCACATACATGCTCGCGTGCACACAAACATGCACACATACCAGAAATTCTCTGAAGGTCGGCTTCTGTTGATCACTCAGCCAAGATTCGTACGTGCCTTCTGTATGCCTCCCTTCAGTCCAAAAGGCATTTACATCTATTTGCCACCAGATGAACTCAGGGAAAAGTCACAAAGTCTGCACAAATAAGGATGACACAAGTACTTGTGCAGAATAAACTTGCCAAGATCTTTTTCCTTCTACCCTTATCCCATACCCCCTGCAAGCTGTTTTTAAGTCTCACATGTTGCAGTTTCCTTTCTGCTGACAGCTCGGACCATCTCCATCAGGACTTTGTGTTCTTAGGCCTCATTCCAGGCAATTCTCCACGATTAAATGTAATAGAATGTGTAGCCCCTAGTATGGTACTAAGCACAACAAAGCGTGCTCCGTGCATAAATGTCCATTTCTAACTTTTCTAACCCCTCTGAGCACTCACAGAATTATCCTCCATACCTTTCCACACAGGGTCAAAATGACTGCCCTTGGCAGAGCTTCTCAAATACTGAGCAATGTCTACAAATTTTCCATTTTAGAGGTTTCTAACATCCTAAAACATGAAAAAATGCCAAAGCTAGATTTTTAACAACAATAGTAGATTTTAAACTCTTACACATAACAAAAGACTATTTTTAAATATAATATACTCAGTGCTACTATTTACAAGGCAACTATAGGATTTGTAAAAGGATATGACAGCCACTGTAGTCCAGGAATGCAACAGGAGTTAAACATACATGTTATTTCTCATCTTCTAAATATGTTCATTGTGTTTTGTCTGTGTGGAAAGGCTCATTTGGAAGCGACATTTGAAATATAAATTTCAAGTCCTTTGAAATGTAAACTCTTCATTCAAAAAGTCTTACTCCGATTTTTATCATAGTGCTTGTGTCCACACATTTATGGCAAGGAAACCACAAACAAATAAAGAAAGAGTTAGGGGTAAGATCTGCCCTGAAAATAAGTGGGAAAGAGAAACTTAGGAGTCAAATGAGGCCATTATGTCCAAATCTACTTACAGGTTGAATTGAAGAGAATTTCTTTCCACAATCCCCTGATAACTCATTCCCTGTTGCCAAGGAGGCCTTGACCTCCCCCTTGCATTAGCAGAGCCCTGTATCAGTGTCCCGGAGAATGAACTGTCATGGAAGCCCTGACAATCAAACCAACGAATTAGCAGGCTAAGACTAGAATATTTCCCCTACACTTTTCTGATGAAAGTAAGCTATTCCTCCTGCAAAGGTGCCTCAAGAGTTTATAACTTTTAAACTGAAAGTGTTTCTGAAGTACCTACATGGCACCAATGAACACTGAGTACTATTTTTAATGATGAACTACTTTACTTTCAAGAGAAATAAACAATGAGAGATTTAAAGTGATTATAAAGGCAAACACACAGAGTAATGTATTTATAACTGGAAACTGCAGGTTAAAGTATAACACTAAATATATATCGGATGTGATAAATCCATGCTACTCTGGAATGATGTTTCATGACATGATGCAACTGTTTTATGGGTTATTGAATTGCAGAAAAAAATATATACCAACAAATAGTATGGAGAAAGTCAGCACAATGTGGTGAAATAGCATAAACTTTGGTATTCTCTTTCTTATCTTCTCCTCCCTCCTTATCTCTGCAACCTGGTTTCTGTCCATTACTGCTTAGCCTCCAGTTTCCCTGAAACAACTTCTGCCAACAAGGTAAACTCAGTGTTGGTAAATCCAAAGAATAATTTCCAGTCCTTGTCTTAAGTGACCTCCCTTCACAGCATTTGACTCTGTGGAAAATGCCCTTCCTTTTGCACACTCTCATTCTTGACTTCCCTGACATCATCCCTCCTGGACGTCGTCTGATAACTCCTTCTCAGTCTCCTTGAAAATGCTTCTTTAATCTTGATCCCTTTAGAGTTGTTGCTAAAGGTGATACTCAAGATTTATTTTTTCTTTTTCTCAATGTACATTATCTCCCTGATGATTTCATCTATGACTGTAACTGCTTTCTCCTTGCTGGAGGACTTTCTAACCTTTCCTTCCAGGCTTTGATCTCTCTCCTGAGCTCCAGAACTATAGAGCTAACTGCCTACCAGATATTGTAACAGTTCTCTATTACTGAACAAGAAATCACTCCAAAGTAGTAAATCAATGGAATATTTATTTTGCTCACCAGATTAGAGGCCAGCTGGGCTCAGCTAAGTAGTTCTCACTGCCTGCAGGTCCCTCACACAGTTGTGGCCAGACAATGGCTGGGGCTGAGATCAGCTCAGCGTCTTCTTTATTCAATTGTCTGTTACCCATCATTCAGTCATTACAGACTGAACTCTGAGCCATCTCTCTATATATGTAAGCATGTGGTCACTCTAGGTGGTAGCCCAAGGGTAGCCAGACTTCTTAAATGATAGCTGAAACCTCTGAAAAAGAACTCATGTTCAGAAATGATCTGACATTCCCAGCAAGGCCCTGTTAGTCTCCTACTGGACATAAGCAATCTCATAGAATACCAACCTTAGGCAAGGTTACTCTGACATCATGACAGGATTATATAAAGCAAGCCTCTTCATAACCTTGTATAAATACAGATAAAAGCAAGATCACTATGGCACCTCTAAAATATCCAACCATAGAATTACTCCCACATTCTGACAACACCCAGTCTAGACCAAATCTCTTTCTTAAACCTTCCCACAAATTGCCCAACCAAATCTCAAACCCTGTAAAGGGTTCTTTCTAATATCTTCCTACTGAAATATCCCACAGTTTCCCATGATGTGCGTTCTTCCTTGCTACAAATAATAAATCCTCAACTTGTTTAGCTACAAGTATGTTCCTGGTGGACTTTGATTGAAGAGCACTGATAGATCTCAATATTATTCCATTAAATGGATATATCCACAATTATTCAAGTAATCCTTTATTGCTGAACATTTAACTTACATACTAATCAAGGTCCATTTGGGAGACACAAACCACAACAGTTATTTGAACAGGGAAAAATAAATATTCAAAAAACTAACTACTAAAACAGGTGAAAGTAGGCTCTAAGGGGGGGTTCTAAATTGGGAAAGGAGTACATCAAGGCTGTATATTGTCCCCTGCTTATTTAACTTATATGCAGAGTACATCATGCGGAATGCCAGTCTGGATGAAGCACAAGCTGGAATCAAGACTGCAGAGAGAAATATCAATAACCTCAGATATGCAGATGACACCACCCTTATGGCAGAAAGTGAAGAAGAACTGAAGAGCCTCTTGATGAAAGTGAAAGAAGAGAGTGAAAAAGTTGGCTTAAAACTCAACAATCAGAAAACTAAGATCATGGCATCTGGTCCCATCACTTCATGGCAAATAGATGGGGAAACAATGGAAAGTGACAGACTTCATTTTGGGGGGCTTCAAAATCACTGCAGATGGTGACTGCAGCCATGAAATTCAAAGAAGATGAAGCACAAGCTGGAATCAAGACTGCAGAGAGAAATATCAATAACCTCAGATATGCAGATGACACCACCCTTATGGCAGAAAGTGAAGAAGAACTGAAGAGCCTCTTGATGAAAGTGAAAGAAGAGAGTGAAAAAGTTGGCTTAAAACTCAACAATCAGAAAACTAAGATCATGGCATCTGGTCCCATCACTTCATGGCAAATAGATGGGGAAACAATGGAAAGTGACAGACTTCATTTTGGGGGGCTTCAAAATCACTGCAGATGGTGACTGCAGCCATGAAATTCAAAGATGCTTGCTCCTTGGAAGAAAAACTATGACCAACCTAGACATCATATTAAAAAGCAGAGACATTACTTTGCCAACAAAGGTCCATCTAGTGAGAGGTCCATCTAGTCAGGTTTTTCCAGTAGTCATGCATGGATGTGAGAGTTGGACTATAAAGAAAGTTGAGCGCTGAAGAATTGATCCTTTTGAACTGTGGCGTTGGAGTAGACTCTTGAGAGTCCCTTGGACAGCAAGAAGATCCAATCAGTCCATTCTAAAGGAAATCAGTCCTGAATATTCATTGGAAGGATTGATGCTGAAGCTGACACTCCACTACTTTGGCCACCTGATGTGAAGAGCTGACTCATTTGAAAAGACCCTGATGTTGGGAAAGATAGAAGGCAGGAGGAGAAGGGGACAATAGAGGATGAGATGGTTGGATGGCATCACCGACTTAATGGACATGAGTTTGAGCCAGCTCTGGGAGATGGACAGAGAAGCCTGTCATGCTACAGTCCATGGGGTCGTAAAGCATCAGACATGATGAGCGACTGAACTGAACTGAACTGAAGGGGGCTCTAACTTTAAATTCCCTGCTCTTTTAATTTGTGTTACTTGGGATTGACAAGTGCATACTTCTATATTTAAAATAGATTACCTGTTTTAATCTAATAAGGACCTATTGTATAGCACAGGGAACATTGCTTAATATCCTGTGATAACCTAAATGGGAGAAGAATTTGACAAAGAATAGATATGTGTATATGTATGACTGAATCACTTTGCTGTACACCTAAAACTGACACAGCATTGTTAATCAACTATGTGCTCAGTCAGTCATGTTCAACTCTTTGCAACTCCATGGACTGTAGCCCACCAGGCTCCTCTGCCCACGTAGTTTTTCAAGCATGGATACTGGAGTAGGATGCCGTTTCCTATTCCAAGGGATCTTCCGGACCCAGGGATCAAACTCATATCTCTTGTGTCTCCTGCACTGCCAGGCAGATTCTTTACCACTAGCGCCACCTGGGAAGCCCCATTAATCAAGTATGCTCCAATATAAAATAAAATTTTAAAAAGAACAAGTACTATCTATAGACTGAGGAAGAAGGACAATAAGGGACTAGGAGAAGCCGTCTGGGACCCAAGGCTGAATTCAAACCTCTTCAACATGAGTCACTACCACAGGCAGCCTACTACAGCAAAAAGAAAAACAAAAACAAAAGAAACACTTCGCTGAGAGAACTAGCTGTAAAAACAGCTCATCATTGCTGGTAGGTGTGGATAGGTGGGAGCTGACTGGCAGGAATGGCATGCCTTTGCTGGCTGGTATGGATAGGCCAGAGTGTGGCTGTAGATGTGGCCAACATTGCTGGTTGCTCTCAAGTGGCTGCAGATAAGGAGAGATGGCCTGAGGGTGTCGCTCAAGTTCCTGCTTAAGACTGTGGGGCTCAGAATGTATCTAGAGGGCTAAAACCTGGAAAAGAAGTGTTTTCTTGCAACTCCTCTAAACTGCCCTCTGCTGATGAAGTGAATAACCCACCAGCTGGCAAAAGAAGAGTTTACGGACTCGGCTACATAACACAAAGGAAGACAAAGAAGGGTGAATCTGGAGCTCAGGACAATAGAATGATAACTGGCACCTTGCAAGTTTTCACCATTAAAACTAAAACTATTATCAAAATTCACATAAATCTTTATGGATACCTTACAATTATTTCCCGTAGACTAGATTACCAAGGTCAAAGATTCAAACATTTAAAACTTCTCCATAAAGGTGTGAACATTTATGCTTATTCCAGCAGGAGATAATTGTCTGAAGGACGAGTACACTCTGGGCAGTTCTAGGAGGCTGATGTACTGGAACAAATCCTTAGACAGTGAGTGATCTTAAGCTGATTGCCTAGGTTAGTCAGCTCCTGTTGCTCTGCTCATTTCTTCATAGAGTATTTCTCTAAGGTGATTTTGGTTTGTTTGTTTGTTTGTTTGTTTAAGTGACTAGCAAAGCAGAGATAAAATTAAGATTCTAATAGTTGGAAAAAATCTTTTAATGAAATTTGAGACTCCCCATAAAATGACATCTGATTTTTTTAAAATATGTGATTCAGGAAAGTCAACACCCATGTTCACATTTTTGAAATTGAGGGCTTGGGAAATATTTGATACATCCCCACACTAATGTCAAGGTTCTCATACTTGTAGGGTTGTTATGAGGACCAATAATGACATATATAAAGCATCCAGGTAGAGTCAATAAATAGTTGCTTTATTTCCTGAGAGCATTGCTGTTAAATTGCTAAGAATCCAAGCATATATATTTTTTCATATATATATATGCATATATATACCAAAGTTGTTTTCATTAAAGAATTGCACTCCTCATTCTCAAGCTATAGGTATGTTATGATATAGTTATGCCCTGATGACTATTAGTTACAGATTTGATGGTATTTTTTCCCCAGCTCTTTAACAAACACCATTTGTCTTTAACTACATTCACTGCAACAAAATCTCAATGCAGTGAGCAGAAGTGGAAGGGAATCAGATATTACATGGTCTTTGCATTTGTCTTTGTTTCCTATGCACTTATTTTTATTATCATTTGGGCATTTATCCTGCCTATGTGTCTCCATTTTAAAAACACTCTGAGGCAAAAACCTACTTGGAGTAAACTATTTCTAACATTGTGCTTTAAATGAGTAAGCTACTTAAAAATCAGGAGTGCAAACACAAATGCTTTCATGGACCAGGCATGCTATCATAAATTAATGAAACAAGAATAATTTAAAATTGTAGGGATCCACAGGGAACATACAAAACTGGAGAAAGCATACTCTATCTAAAGACATTTATACTAAATAAAATAAACAATAAAATAAAAGATGCTGCTAGGGAAGAAAAATTCACAAACCCACATTAGACTATTAGACAGCCCACTCAGGACTTCTGTATAATTTTGGGTGAACTGAATTAGATGCTGAGGTAGTGCTAAGAAAGAACTACTAAAAATGGATTCACCAAATAAAATCAGGACTCATTTCCAAGCCAGGTGTCCCACTGATTTTAGCTCAGTCCCTAGCTCCCCTCACACTCACTCTCTTTAGCTTCTGTGATGCCAGCACCTCCCCATTCTTCCCTACGTCATTCCCCACTACACTACTACAAAAATTAAAGCCTCAGATGTGCTATATTGAGGCCTTAATTTTGTTTACTGTAAAACTCACTAACATAAAATACACTGTTTTAACCACTGTAAAGTGAAAATTTTATGGCATTTAATACATTCAACTGTTTCACAATCATTACCACTATCAAGTTTCAGAACATTTTCATCACTTCTAAAAAAGACCCTACCATTAAACTGTTGCTCACCACATCCCTCTCCCCAGTCCCTGACAACCCCTGGCTTTCTTTCTGTGAGACTTTTGTTTTTGTTTTTTCTTGTACCTTCAGTTCAGCCAACATCTCAAGCAAATTAGAGCAGAATTAAAGTCTGATAAGGTGAGAAAACAGAACAGTTAGCTGGGGCAGGAAAAAGCTCTCCAGTGGCACTTTCTGGATTCAAAGTTAGGATAGGAGGAAACAGTAGTGAAAAGTCTTTTTGCTTTCCTAGGCTGGCTAAAGAGTCCGTCAACCCACTCCAGAATCAAGACATGACAAATCTATTCTCTTAGTTTTTAACTTCATTTTCACTTTTTTCTATCTTGATTATTTTGTTGTTGTTCAATTGTTTTTTTAACACAAATGTGTTCTAATTTGCAACTTTTAAAACTACAATTTGAAGATCAGAGTCTGAAGTAATTTCTCTACTGAAATTTCTTTCTTGTTCTCCACTGGTCATTTCTCTTCTTTCCCCCTAAACTGTGGCTAACTATATATTCTGTTGGGATTCCCTGGTGGCTCAGATAGTAAAGAATCTGTCTGGGGGTACTCTTTCTACCCCCTTCTGATGCCTATGTCAGAAGCTTTCTCTATCTTCTTTATACTTTAAAACTTTATTACACACAAAAAATAAATAAAGTTATACTTTAAAAAAAAAAAAAAAGAATCTGTCTGCAATGCAGGATACCTGGGTTCCATCCCTGGGTCAGGAAGATCCCCTGAGTAAGGGAATGGTTACCCACTCCAGAATTCCATGGACAGAGGAGCCTATTACACCTCGAAATGCTCTTGCTTTATGCTTTGAGTCATCTGGAAATAAGTTTAAGATACCAGACATAAACACTCACACAGTCCCTCCTGTGTCAAAGCGCTTTCTTTGGCTGAATTGGAATTGATAATTGATGGTGTCAGTCTCCTTAGAACTATATGAGACACTCTCTATAGAAGGATTCCCCTCTAAGGCCGAGTTTCTCTAAATGGTGAAGTACCAGCTAGTTAAAGCAATATATCAATATACCCTTGTGGTGCAAGACAATCACTATAAATCTACACTGAACAGACCTTGAGATTCTTGGAGGTCAGTCTTTTAGTCACTTATTCATCAGTCCATGAGAAATTCACTTGTACCAAATTTGGCTATTTTTTTATAGGTTTAGGAGAGAAGTACAAAGCTTTGTACAAGAGAAATACAGCAGGTCCAGGTTAACTTCAAATTAAGGGAAATATAATTTTAAAACTATGATCACATTTCTACTTTGGACTTTTTCTCTTGGCTTTGTAATGATGGCCTCGGGCAAGTCATCTCACTTTTTTGTGGTCTTTTTTGTTTGTCTTCAAAATGAAAAAGTTGAACTCAGTCAGTAGTTTTCTATCCAGAGTATCAAATCTCTGAGCACAGGTATTATTTATAGCCTAAAAATAATAATCTTTCCATTCATGTGCTATCTTTTTTAAAAATTCTTGAATTTTTTAGTTCATAAATATTTGCTAAATAGCCTTTTTGATTTAAACATTATAAAATTATGCATGCTAACTACAGCAGATTGGAAAATAAGTTGAAGATAAAACAAAATCTCCTGCAATCCTGCCATATAGATATGGTGTGTTGTATATTCTTATAGTTAGTATATGAGTGTATACTAATATGTAGCATATTCATATAGTATATTCATAGTTTTCTTTATATGCATTCGTATACATATACTATTTTTAGCAAACTAAAATATACTGTAGACATATTTTATAAGGTTTTTTTACTTAATAATATATTATAAACATTTTCCTAAATCATAAATTGTTTTTTACAAGATTTAAATGATATTTTCATATATGAATACACATTACTATTTTTTAACATTTAGCTTCTTTCTGATATTTCATTATTTTTAAACACGCTGCTATGAATATCTATGATGTGATTACAATCATAACATTATGAATTAATTAGTGTTATTCTTATTAATGTTAAATTATTTCATCTCTGGATAATGGGAGTCACTTTTGGGGACTCGAGTTATTTTGATAAAACCCCTAGAGTCTTTCATAGCTCTGCTGCTTTTTGGTGCAATCAATATTGCAGGCACCTTTTGTATGTGTCCTTTTACCTTTGTTTTTAATCTGACTAGAGCTGTGCACTCAAATAATTATGCTTTAAAATCACTTGAAATCATTTCTCTTGCCACCAACTTGATTCACAGTTAATATGTTTATTTTCACTGTCTCTTAAGAAATTCCTCTTTTATTTTTCTGTTTTTTTAATTATAGAAAATATTACTTGGTTTAAAGTCATACCTACTAACAAGCTATACCCAGAGAAGTCTCACTTGCTTCTATCTCCATCCTCTTCATCCTTTTCATGTCCATTCAGATGTATAAGAATGAGAGAGAGAGACTGATTTTGAGGAACTGGCTCACACAGTTGTGGAGAGTGGCAAGTCTGAAACTTGTAAGGCAAGCCACCAAACTGGAAATTCTGGTAAGAGTTGATTTTGCAGTCTTGAGGTCAAATTCCTTCTTCTTTGGGAACCCTTGGTCTTTACTCTTAAAACTTCAACTGATGGAATAAGGTCCACCCATATTAAAAAGATAATCTATTAATACTTTACTCAAAGTCTATTGACTTAAATGTTATTCACTCCTAAAACATACCTGTATAGCAACACTTAGACCAGTTTGGCCAAATAACTGGGCACCACAGCCAAGCCAAGATGACACAAAATTAACCATGATGTATACACACATATATATATACTCATATGTTCTTATGTATATGCACAAACACACACTCATACTTACATACTCTTCTTGGATAAATGGTGGTTTCTGAGTTATGTTTTCTCTATCTTGCTTTTTAACTTAACAATTTATCCTCGAGATTACTCCTGGCTATGGATAGAAATAGTTCTCATCCCCTCTCTCACCTGCATAATATTTTATAAGATGGATATAACATCACAAGTCCACAGTCTCTTGGTGGTCATTTGAGTTGTTCCCATCCTTGCTCTTAAAAATCATGCTGCAGTGAATGGCCTTTTCATGTGATAACATCTTGTAAAATGCATGTAAATGCTTGTGTGATGAATGAAATTATTTTGGAAGCTTTGAAATTCACAGTGGTCTTTTAACATTTGGTATTGTCTCATTTAGCATGCTTAAAACATTATCTTTGAAGGATAAGTGTATAGTGTATGCATATATCTATATATAAACATATATGCACATATTTTCATTTTAACCTTCCCCAGCATTTCACATCTAGTTAGCAAAAAGGTGAGATTCAAACCCAGATCTTTCTTTCCAATAAACTTGGACTAAAACTGGCCAGTGGTTTTTCATAACTTGGGGACATTAAGATAGAAGTGGTTGTGACTCATTGAAAGAGATCTGGGCTCTGAACCTAGATCACTGTAGTCTAGTTTTACTACAAATGAAGTAGCTTTGTGAATCTGGACACATCCCTGAACCTCTCTGGATTTCAGCTTCCTCATTTATGATGTAATAAAAACAGATTAGATTATGGCTAAAGCCTTTACCAATCTAAAATTCTATGAAATTTCTATACTCGCAAAACATCTCTTTTATGACGAGAATAATGACTTAAACAATATTATTCCTATTTTGACTACGGAGTTTCTTATTACATGTAAGCACCAACCAATGAGGTCAGAAAGGACTGGGAAATTTTTCTGCAAATTTGGAAAGTGTTTATTCCAAACATTTCAGTGATAAAAGGATGACCATTTGATTGAATGACATGGTTGAAAAATATTATGCACTATCTTGGAAACACCATGTTGGAGTAGAAAGGCCATTTTAGAAATCACTCAGGATTGTCCCTCATTCTACTGATGCAAGTTAAGTGATTTCCCAAGACCGCACAACTTACTTATATTATAGACATCTTTATTACCTGGATTATTAAGATTAAATATACCATAATACCTTCAAAATAATCCTCATATTTACCACCAAAGTACAGCAAAGGAAAGCGGCATAAGAGAGTGATTAAGTGTATGTAGGCTGTGAAATTAAATTGGCTGGGTGCAAATTCCAACAACACTACTTACTGTGTGATTTTGAACCAATTATGTAATCTTTTCATGCCCCAGTTCTCTTCGTCTAGAGAATGAGGGTGATGATAATTACACATACCTCCAGTTTACCAGAAGAATTAAAAAGGTGATATGTGAAAACTGTTTAGTATACTGTCTGGCACACAGAAAACAATCAATACTAGCTGGATTAAGATTATACTGTGTATTTTATATACTCGCTAAATTTGGCCTAACTTTTCAATTGCATTTCTTTTCCTGATATCAAGGTCAGAATTATTCTAAAATGATCTTTTAAGGATTATCAATCTATAAATTAGACTATGAGAAAAGTGTTTACTAGAAAAAAATGAACTCTAAAATTAATTTTTTTAAAAATGAGCCTAGATATAGAGCTGTTTTTCATTGTAGTACACTAAGGTCAAGTTATTCCCTTGAAAATCCTGTAAAAATGACTCAGAGGTCACAAATAAGCAGCATTTCATCCACTGAGATATTTGTCCCCCATTAAGCAGTCGGTGGTCTGATTTTTACCAGTGTATGGACGTTGCTAAAACATCACCATTTTTAACTGACAGTGATTAAATCCATTTAACACATTGTGTGTGAATTTCAAAAGGTCTTTATGACTGTTTATCTCATCTTTATGGACCTTTAAACTTAATAGCTTTGGTTGCAATAAAGAAGTGATTTCCAAAAGTTAAGCATCTCTTCAAAACTACCGGCAGACGTTAAGCTGATCAAAATTATGATCTCATCCAGACACAGATTTCTGTGTGTCCTTGTTCTTCAACTTGTCCTCTAATTAATGATATGGTGGTAGGGTGCGTAAGGAGTGAGATATGGTCCCCAAGAGTACTGGAGTGAGATGTCATTCCCTTCTCCGAAATAAGGACATTAGTCAAAAGAAATATCAGTTCAGTTCAGGGAATACAAATATTGCAATTTTGTTCTGGTTCAATAGTTTCAGGATCATATGTAGTTTCATTGAAAACTCATAGTACAAAAAATAAATAAAACTCATAGTATAATAACCCATGTTGGCATTATCAATTCCTCTTCCTCTTCTGAAATGTTAAGGTATTCAATTTTAAACACTGAGCCCCAGAAGATGATAATGAAAAGAACTAGCTCAGGGACACATTCCCCAAGCATAACCCTCCTCCAGCTGTGATAATCAAAAATCTCTATCCGTTCCATTCCGTTCCGTTCAGTTGCTCAGTCGTGTCTGACTCTTTGCGATCCCATGAATCGCAGCACGCCAGGCCTCCCTGTCCATCACCAACTNCTTTATCGAGCCCATCTTTGCACGAAATGTTCCCTTGGTATCTCTAATTTTCTTGAAGAGATCTCTAGTCTTTCCCATTCTGTTGTTTTCCTCTATTTGCATTGATCACTGAGGAAGGTTTTCTTATCTCTTCTTGCTATTCTTTGGAACTCTGCATTCAGATGCTTATATCTTTCCTTATATATATATACTTAGTTCAATGTATAAATGTTTTTATAAAATTTCATATAATATTTTGCTAAGCTTAGAAAACACCAAAGATATTGTTATTACAGATGACAGATATGAAGTTTCTATTTTGCACCTGGAGTCATGAGCTTTCTAAATCAGTGCTAATTCATTTTTCAGAACTCAATATAGAAAAGACACCATAGAGACTGTGAGTTTGGGGAAATCCAGGCATTGCAGCCTGGAGAAAGGAAGCAGTGTGTCCACTGGTATCACCTTCAGTCCCCCAAATCAACAGACAATTATGCAAACTGACAATTGTGTAAACCTGGAAAGGTCATTCGATCGCAACTTAATTTTCCTGTTGATAACCATTTCTATTTATGATACCAATATCACCTGGATGCTGAGAGAATATTGTGATGTTATGAATACTGAGAATGTTGAAATATAATCTAAAATCCCTGGATAATCAAAGATGTGTTTGTATTGCATTCCTTCTTACATGCTAAAATGTTCCTATTTTAAAAGTAAGGCACTTTTTAAAAAAGTTGAATTGGCTTTCTAAATAGCTCAAAATTATTCCAGGAAATGAAAAATAATGAAGCTATCCCTTTTTTGGAACTTTGTTATTTACCCAGTAATTTCTTGAGTGTTTCATTAATTCTTGTAACTTTAGTGTGTGTGATGAGAAAAATAGATTACAGATCTCCATTTTAGATTTGGAACATATTTGTTGTAAGAATTATTTCAGAAGAGATATTCAAACAGGAAATAGTATTCTAAAGCATAGAGTATGTAAGGCAGAAAATGCAATATAATTAGCTCTTCACTCACATGGATATTTAATTGCACATAATTGATACAAGAAAGTGTTTCATAGTTAGAAAATGACATAAATTCATATGCTGTATTTTTGAGATTATTTGCAAATAGTAGGAAACATGTATCATCTTCTTGAATATTCATTTATACTTATTCTGAGAGTTTGTTTTATTTTAACTTCTGTTCTTGACTGCATTGAGTAATCTATAACAACTTGAAACACTGCAGAAAACCCTCTGGGAAAATCTCAAATTTGGAAAACAAATCTATCTACAATTACTGCCTTATATACATGCCTCAATGTCGTCATGTTTATTTTCAAGCAAAAAATGTCTATATTGAGTTCTCTGACAGCCCTATCCAATGGTATTTGTTTATGGAAAAAGTATTAAAACAATTCAAGAGGAGCTGGAGGGCTTCAAATTCTATAAATAGAATGAGCAATCTGTTTCTATAGACATGTTAATATGTGTGCCAAAAAGAAGAGTGAATTTAAATTCCAAAACTGACTGCATACTGCACCAAGGTACAGTCACCTTAACTGTGATCCAAGAGCCCCATGGGGCAGACTTGAATGTATATCAATCCTACCATGATGGTCTGAACCTTCATGATTTTTTCCTTTAAGATATATTTCTGCACTAAAGGAAAAAAAAAAATCAGCCTAGAATCTATATTTGAAAGCCTGAAAAAGAGAAGAAAAACAAGAGATCACTTCAGGCTTCATTTTAAATAAATCAATTTGTTATAAATAGAACTGGAACTCCACTGCTGGGAAGAAAAGGGCACAGAGCCTCACATTTTCACTTTACAAGATTTTGAGAACACCATCCTAGTTCAGTGAAATCCCAAAGAAAGTTTTAGTTTGCTTGTTTATTTTCAATTTAAAGCGAACATTTCCTTAAAGCAACCATATCAGAAAAACAGAGCATTTTCTCAAACATTGTACCATTTATGCTTCCTCACACTGTATTTGTTGAGTAAGAACTAACATTTATGAATGATGGTTCAGAAATATATGTTCATATCCTGAACCTGTGGCTATTACCTCATATGGCAAAATATGTGACTAAAATAAGGATGCTGAGAGGAGAAGCTTAGGTTATCCAGGAGGACCCTGAGTCCAGCAATAGGTGTCCTCATTAAAGTGAGCGGAAGGGGATTTGATGCAGAGGAGAAGGCAATGTGAAGACACAGAGGTGGAGTGAAATGGCCACAAACCAAGGCACCTGGCAGCTACCTGAAGCTGGAAGAGGCAGGGAATAAATTCCCCACTGGACCCTACACAGAGAGTTCAGCTCTGTGACACCTTGATTCTGGACTTCCACCCTCTAGATTTATGAGATAATAAAAGATTCTGGGAAAGACTGAGGGCAAGAGAAGAAGGGGCAACAGAGGATGAGATGGTTGGATGACATCACTGACTCAGTGGACATGAGTTTGAGCAAGCTGCAGGAGATGGTGAAGGATAGGGAAGCCTGATATGCTGAAGTCCATGGGGTTGCCAACAGCTGGACACGACTTAGCAACTGAACAGCAACAACAAATTTCCATCATTTGAAGCCACCAAGTTTTGGTACTTTATTATGGCATCCCTGGGAAACTAGCACAGAAGCCACAGGAAAATTGCATAATTCATGTATTAGCAAAAGTCATTGTTAAAATGCTCTGAGAAATTAAATGACTTGCAAACAGATACTCAGCAACCTGGTTCCTAATATAAATGTAAACACCAGAATTCTCAAAGACAGTTAAATTCTTTCTCTCCGCATGGTAGAGGACAAATGCATGAATCATTTTTTATATGTTAACATACCTCATACAAATGTTCGGAATGGGGATTTGTGATACGTAACCATTTGTATCCCTTCCCGTAGAACAAACTATTTCTTTTGACTTGTACAGACTGCTTGGTAGAGTTAGTTGCCAATATGTTTTCTCAGCTTGTAAAATAATTAATGTAACTTGGAGGGAAGCTTCCTATAACAAACCATATGGGAATACCTTTCTGTGCTGACTTCAGTCCTTATGGGAGTGCAAACCTTATGTTCAGATGCATTTGTTAAATCATAGGAATTCCTTGGGGTTGAGCCATCCTCATTTGTTTCTCTATGTAAGGATAGAATGAGCTTTTTTTTTTTTTTTTTCCTTTCCTAAAGGAAAGTATAGAATGGTAAAACTTGCATGGAAGTTTTGTATGGAAAATAATACATTTTTTCAGAGTATTTAAGAAACTAAGAGAACATGCATATGGTTCATAATTCCCTAACATTATTTAATAGTTTGACATACATCTAGACTCTTGTTTCTTGTCATTTTTACCATTAAATATTGCTTTAATATATAATTTTAATATGCCATTACCAGTAACAAAGGGCTGCTATGATGAAATGTCATAGATCAGATGGCATAAAAAAATCTTTATTCCTCACAGTTCTGAAGGCTGGAATGTCCAAGATAATGGCATGAACAGATTCAGTGTCTGGTGAGAACATGCTTCCTGGTTCATGGATGCGGTCTTCTAGCTGTACCATCACATGGTGAAAGGAGCTAAGGGGTTTGTGGGTCCTTTTCTATCATGATCTCATCACCTTGAAAAGCTTCACCTTCCAACACTGTCATCTTGGAGATCAAAACTTCGACATAAATATTTTGGGGGACACAAACATTCAGACCATAAGGTAAGGTAAGGTAATGTGAAGTTGCTCAGTCGTGTCTGACTCTTTGCGACCCCATAGACTGTAGCCTACCAGGCTCTTCCATCCATGGGATTTTCCAGGCAAGAGTACTGGAGTGGGTTGCCATTCAGACCATAACAGGCACTAATCTGATCATGAAGACGTCATCATTATGACCTCATTACTCCCCCCCCTAAAAAAAGACTCCACTCCCAAGTGCCATCACATTGGATATTAGGGTTTTTACATATGAACTGAGGGACGTACATATACAATCCAAAATAAGTAGATTCCCAGTCTTCTAAGTGACAGAACTAGGGTTCTGATGTGGGTGTTTCTCTCTGGGGTCCAGGCTGATCACTTCATGATATTAGAACAGGAAGCTGAGGCCATCCCAGGAGGAGCTGGGACATGCCACTCTGAGAAGTTTTTTTGCAAGTTGCTTGATAATGAAGTTCCACTGCAGGATTCTAAGAAGAAAATGGCGAGTTGTGGTTGGGTTTAAAGTGATGATCCTGAAATGCTATTAGGATGGATGGACGAGGAGGGAACTTGGAGTCAGTCTTCAGAAAGAAGGCTACTGGGAGAGTCTAATTGAAACTGGAGGCAGCTGGATGAGGCTGAAGGTAGAATGTGTCAAACAGAGGAGTCTGGGGCTACATGGGAAATGTCTTTGATTTGGATGAATTTAGGACACAGGATCAAATGTTCCATAAGATTTGAACCAGTATAAATACTCAGTGCTTGCAAAGGTCTCATTAATACTGTAAATGTTTCATCAGCTCTTCCCATTCCAGTGAATAGACTGGTAACAATATTAACATGAGCTTTTACGTGCTTAGTCGCTCGGTCATGTTTTGACTCTTTGCCACCCCATGGACTGTAGCCCATCAGGCTCTTCTGTCCAAGGGATTTCCCAGGCAAGAATACTGGAGTGAGTTGTCATTTCCTACTCCAGGGGATCTTCCTGATCCAGGGATCAAATCCCCATTTTCTGTGTATCTTTCATTGGCAAGGAGATTCTTTATCTGCTAAGCCATCAGGAAAGCCCAAATTTTATATTTGCACTGTTTTTTCAGAACTACTTTCTTCTGTAGTGAATCCAATAAATTTGCTAACAATTTGAAATAGCTTTTCTTCCTAAAACCAGACTCTCAACCAAGTGCATTGCCTTGGTTATCAGACCAATGTAGTCAGATAAAATAACAAAATTCACAATTACAGGGTTCAAATAAAAGGACTATGCTTCTGATGGCATCAGAGACAATTTCATAATAAACACTGTGATATGAAAGTGCATTTGTGATAAGAAATTAATTATCCAATTGGACACATAAATTATCCCCCAATGCAGTACTTGGATGCAATCTCAAAAACGACAGAATGGTCTCTGTTCGTCTCCAAGGAAAACCATTCAATATCACAGTTATCCAAGTCTATGCCCCAAACAGTAACGGTGAAGAAACTGAAGTTGAATGGTTTTATGAAGACCTACAAGATCTTTCAGAACTAACACCCAAAAAAGATGTCCTTTTCATTTAGGGGACTGGAATGCTAAAGTAGGAAGTCAAGAAACACCTGGAGTAACAGGCAAATTTGGCCTTGGAATGTGGAATGAAGCAGGGCAAAGACTAATAGAGTTTTGTCAAGAAAATGCACTGGTCATAGCAAACACCCTCTTCCAACAACACAAGAGAAGACTCTACACATGGACATCACCAGATGGTCAAAACCGAAATCAGATTGATTATATTCTTTGCAGCCAAAGATGGAGAAGCTCTACAGTCAACAAAAACAAGACTGGGAGCTGACTGTAACTCAGATCATGAACTCCTTATTGCCAAATTCAGACTTAAATTGAAGAAAGTAGGGAAAACCACTAGACCATTCAAGTATGACCTAAATCAAATCCCTTATGATTATATAGTGGAAGTGAGAAATAGATTTAAGGGTCTAGATCTGATAGATAAGAGTGCCTGATGAACTATGGACTGAGGTTCGTGACATTGTACTGGAGACAGGGATAAAGACCATCCCCATGGAAAAGAAATGCAAAAAAGCAAAATGGCTGTCTGAGGAGGTGTTACAAATAGGTATGAAAAGAAGAGAGGTGAAAAGCAAAGGAGAAAAGGAAAGATATAAGCATCTAAATGCAGAGTTCCAAAGAATAGCAAGAAGAGATAAGAAAGCCTTCTTCAGTGATCAGTGCAAAGAAATAGAGGAAATCAACAGAATGGGAAAGACTAGAGATTTCTTCAAGAAAATGTCTATAGATACTGTCAAACATACTCTAAGGGTCAAAGTCTTCCCAGGTTGAGAACCACTCCTATGAATCAAGCAGGAGACTGCTTCTCCTTGATCAAGGATCAGTAAACTACAGTCTAATAGGCCAAAAGTAAAACCCGCTGCCTTATTTTTGTAAATAAAGTTTTATTGAAACATAGGCACATTCATTCACTTATTATCTATGCTGCTTTATCACTGCGAACAGAGTTGAAGAATGATGACAGGTATTGTATAATCTGTAAAGCCAAAATATTTACTATATGGCTCTTTAGGAAAAAAATTTGCCAATTCCTATACTAGTCCACCAATTTCAAACATTTTTTTCAGTGATGCAAAATTTTATAATGAAATCTCACATAAAAATTGTGTCAGACAGGGTCCAGATGGAACTTTCCACTTGGGTAATTTGAGAAAGTAAAGCATATGCAGCATATATAGGAAATTTCAAATGTGTGACAGAGAATAGAGAAATCACAAAGGGCTAAGAGAGCTGGGCATTATTCCTGTCTCTAGGCCTGAAGGGGAGAGGACCAAACGACCTTATAGTAAGGAAGCCAGAAGAGTGAATATCTCCCTCACATTCTCCCTCCCTCCAGTGTCAGACCAGTGCTCCCCAATAGCTAAATACAAATAGAAGCAGGAGAGCAAACTGTTATGGTGCCTATTCATCAGCCTACCAGGTCACAGAGCAGAATGTAAAAGGGTGGAAAGTGGAACTGGGGAGCAAACAGCAAGGAAACGCAGCATGCTGTGCTGTGCTTAGTTGCTTCAGTCGTGTCCGACTCTTTGTGACCCCAGGGACTGTACCTGCCAGGCTCCCCTGTCCATGGGATTCTCCAGGCAAGAATACTAGAACAGGTTGCCGTGCCCTCCTCCAGGGGATCTTCCCAACCCAGGGATCAAACCCAGATCTCCCACATTGCAGGCGGATTCTTTACCATTTGAGCCAAGCCCTAATAACCAAAACTGATCAAAGCAAAGTTTTTGTGATGTTTAGTAGGGGAAGGTACTGAGATCAGTACATGTTGGCCTTATTTCTGATCCAGTGGTCCAAGTTGAAACAAAGAATGCAGTTTGAAAAGTCTGTTAAATGCCTCTGGCCTTCTGACTTTGTCTCCTTTCTGAAGCAAAAGCCTGTAGTCAGATATTTCAATGCTGTCTTTTCTAACAAACTTCAATCCTTAGACCCATTCCCACCATTAAAATCTTCAGCCCCAAGTATCATGTATCCCCATCCCTTCCCTGCACCCTATATCCTCTGCTCATGTTTTTAAGCTGCTAAACATTGATAGAAAAAGTTTAAATACTCTAATTACTGAATCCTCTACAAACCTCATAGTATCAGGTAACAGGGGCTTAACTGCTTGCTCAGCTTCCCATGACTTTCAGCCCTTAAATAAAACTGCCTGAATATTCTAATCACCAAATCTGATAGACTTTTCCTAAAACCTCATCAACTTTAACTTCTTTGCAGAAAAAGATCTTGCCATTATTCCTTCCCTCTCAATTTACTCCTTCCTCTGGCTTCCTTGATACCATATATTCTTTTTTTAAAAAGTGAAGAATAGTGATTTATGTCATTTTAGTTTCAGGCACACAGCAAAGTGATTCAGTTATGCTGTTCAGTTGCTCAGTTGTATCCGACTCTTTGCAACCCCATGAACTGCAGCATGCCAGGCTTCCCTGTCCTTCACCATCTCCTGGAGCTTACTCAAACTCCTGTCCATTGAGTCGGAGATGCCACTCTATCATCTTGTCCTTTGTCATCCCTTTCTCCCCTGCCTTCAATCTTTACCAGCATCAGGGTCTTTTCTAATGAGCCCGCTCTCACATCAGGTGGGCAAAGTATTGGAGTTTCAGCATCAGTCCTTCCACTGAATATTCAGGGTTGATTTCCTTTAGGATTGACTGGTTTTGATCTCCTTGCAGTCCAAGGGGCTCTCAAAAGTCTGCTCCAACCCCACGGTTTGAAAGCATTAATTCTTCAGCACTCAGCCTTCTTTATGGTCCTTCTTTATGGTCACATTCATACATGACTACTGGAAAAATCAGAGGTTTGACTATATGGACCTTTGTCGGAAAAAAAGAATTAGAAAAAGAATAGATATACATATACGTATACATATGTATGTATATATGTATGTATATGTATCAGTTCAGTTCAGTCGCGCAGTCGTGTCCGACTCTTTGCGACCCCATGAATCGCAGCACGCCAGGCCTCCCTGTCCATCACCAGCTCCTGGAGTTCACTCAGACTCAAGCCCATCGAGTCCGTGATGCCATCCAGCCATCTCATCCTTGGCCATCCCCTTCTCCTTCTGCCCCCAATCCCTCCCAGCATCAGGGTCTTTTAAATGAGTCAACTCTTCGCATGAGGTGGCCAAAGTACTGGAGTTTCAGCTTCAGCATCATTCCTTCCAAAAAAATCCCAGGGCCAATCTCCTTCAGAATGGACTCACTGGATCTCCTTTCAGTCCAAGGGACTCTTAAGAATCTTCTCCAACACCACAGTTCAAAAGCATCAATTCTTTGGCGCTCAGCCTTCTTCACAGTCCAACTCTCATATCCATACATGACTACTGGAAAAATCATAGCCTTGACTAGACGGACCCTAACCAACAAGAACCTACAGTATAGCACAGGGAACTGTACTCAATATTTTGTAATAACCTATAAGGGAAAAGAATCTGAAAAAGAATATATATATATGCATATATATGTACATATATATACCGGTACACATACATATGTACACATATATACATGTATACATATGTACATATATATGCATATATATATATTCTTTTTGAGATTCTTTCCCCTTATAGGTTATTACAAAATATTGAGTACGTTCCCTGTGCTATATAGTAGGTTCTTGTTGGTTATCTATTTTTATGTGTAGTAGTATGTGTATGTTAATCCAAAACTCCTACTTTATCCCTCCCATACCCTTTCCCCTCTGGTAATCATAAGTTTGTTTTCTATGGCTATGGCTCTATTTCTATTTTGTAAGTACGTTCTTTTAGATTCCACATATAAGCAATATGATATGATATTTGTCTTTGACTGGTTTACTTAAGTTAGTATGATAATCTCTAGGTCCATCCATATCGTTGCAAATGACATTATTTCATTCATTTTAATGGCTTTGTAACATGGTAACTCTATTTTTAGATTTTTAAGGAATCTCCATACTGTTCTGCATAGAACAGTATCAAATTACATTTCCACTAGTAGTACAGGAGAGTTCTTTTTTCTCCACCTCTGTCCATTATTTATTATTTGTAGACTCTTGATAACATCCATTCTGACCAGTGTGATGTGACACTTCATTGTTATTTTGATTTACGTTTCTCTTATATGCAGAATACATCATGAGAAACGCTGGACTGGAAGAAACACAAGCTGGAATCAAGATTGCTGGGAGAAATATCAATAACTTCAGATATGCAGATGACACTACCCTTATGGCAGAAAGTGAAGAGGAGCTAAAGAGCCTCTTGATGAAAGTGAAAGAGGAGAGTGAAAAAGTTGGCTTAAAGCTCAACATTCAGAAAACGAAGACCATGGCATCTGGCCCCAACACTTCATGGGAAATGGACGGGGAAACGGTGGAAACAGTGTCAGACTTTATTTTTCTGGGCTCCAAAATCACTGCAGATGGTGATTGCAGCCATGAAATTTAAAGAGGCTTACTCCTTGGAAGAAAAGTTATGACCAACCTAGATAGCATGTTGAAAAGCAGAGACATTACTTTGCCGACTAAGGTCCATCTAGTCAAGGCTATGATTTTTCCAGTGGTCATGTATGGATGTGAGAGTTGGACTGTGAAGAAGGCTGAGCGCCGAAGAATTGATGCTTTTGAACTGTGGCTGAACTGAACTGAACTGAATAATTAGAGATGTTGGCCACTGTATGTATTCTTTGGAGAAACATCTATTTAGATCTGCCCATTTTTTATTAGGGTTTTTTTTGGGGNAGAGTTGGACTGTGAAGAAGGCTGAGCGCCGAAGAATTGATGCTTTTGAACTGTGGCTGAACTGAACTGAACTGAATAATTAGAGATGTTGGCCACTGTATGTATTCTTTGGAGAAACATCTATTTAGATCTGCCCATTTTTTATTAGGGTTTTTTTTGGGGGGGGTATTGAATTGTATGAGCTGTTTATGTATTTTGGAAATTAAACCCTTGTCGGTTGCATCATTGCAAACATTTTCTCCCATTCTGTACATTGTCTTTCTGTTTTGTTTATGGTTTTCTTTGCTATCCAAAAGCTTTTAAATTTAAAAGATCATACAGTATGATCAAGTGGGATATATTGCAGGGATGCAAGGATTTTCCAATATCTGTAAATCAATTAGTGTGATATACCACATTAACAAATTGAAAAATAAAAACCATATAATTATCTTGATAGATGCAGGAAAAAGCTTTTGACAAAATACAACATTTATTTATCATAAAAACTCTCCGGAAAGTGGACATAGAGGGAACATTTATTGTTGTTTAGTCTTTATGTCATGTCCAACTCTTTTGCGATCCCATGGGCTGCAGCCTGCCAGGCTCCTCTGTCCATGGAATGTTCCAGGCAAGATTACTAGAGTGGGTTGCCATTTCCTTCTCCAGATCTTCCTCATTCAGGGATCAGACCCACATCTGCTTATTCTTTATCACTGAGTCACCCGGGAAGCCCAGAGGGAACATACCTTAACATAATAAAGGTTATATATGACAAACCCACACCTAACATCAGTCTAAACAGTGAAAAGCTCAAAGCACTTCCTCTAAGATCAGGATCAAGACAAGGATGCCCACCCACTCTACCACTTTTATTCAACATAGTTTTGGAAGTCCTAGTCAAGTGTCTGTCTACAATGCGGGAGACCTAGGTTCGAGCCCTGGGTGGGAAGATCCCCTGGAGAAGGAAATGGCAATCCATTCCAGGACTATTGCCTGGAAATCCCATGGTCAGAGGAGCCTGGTAGGCTACAGTCCATGGGGTCGCAAAGAGTTGGACACGACTGAGTGACTTCACTACTAGTCACAGCAACCAGAGAAGAAAAAGAAGTAAAAGGAATTCATTGGAAAATATGAAGCAAACTGTCACTGTTTGCAGATGACATGATAGTACACCTGGAAAATCCTAAAGATGCTACCAGAAAACTCCTAGAGAGAATCAACGAATTCAATAAAGCGGCAAGATACAAATTAATACACAGAAAACTGTTACATTTCTATATACTAACAACAAAAGACCAGAAAGAGAAATTAAGGAAACAATCCCATTTACCCTCACATCAAAAAGAATAAAATATCTAGGAATAAACCTACCTGAGGAAGAAAAAGACCTGTACTCCCAAAACTATAAGACACTGGTGAAAGAAATTGAAGATGACACAAATAGATGGAAAAGTATACCATGTTTCCAGACTTAGAAACATTTCTGACTATGATCAATTCCCTTTAGATGGTGGGTAGAACTGTGAGGATATTGAGCTAGTAAATAGAGGAGGCTCTTATAAATATTCCATATTAATAAATTTTAGCAAATCTTGTAAACTTTCAGGAGTATGGGGATATATTCCTCTTTTAAGCTTTGCTCACTTCTAAGATAATTTTCATGGTGAATTTCAGTGTATAATTCCTTTTTGCAGTTATGTTCGAGATTAAATGAGAGTTTATCAGCAGACGAATTGTATTCAATGTATTCAATTTTGACATACTGGTGTTAAAATTAAAAGCATACCAGGCATCAATGTTTTCTCCTTCGTAGGAAACTTCATCTCCAAGTGCTGATGGCTCTTTCTCCCATTATATTCTGACAAAACAGCTTTAAAACTAAATTTGGCATTCCCTTGGTGAGAGAAGATGTTTTATATTAATACTTAGCTTCATAACAGAAAATGTTCTGACCTAGCATATCCATGAAAAGTGAAATATTAATGTGTGTGCTGGTGAGGAATTGTTCACTAGCCATTATAATATGTGGTTATGGATAGAGAGAGGAAAACAGGCAAAGATCCAGAAAAATAAGTAATAGAAAAATCCCTGGTGTGTGGTCAAGCATGAGATTGTAGCTTGGGCCTTCAGTGACTCCAGCAATTAGTTATCAGCCAATAAAATATGTGCTCATTTTAGATGTTTAGAAGCTAAAGGACTTGAAACAATGTGATTTACATGACCGAGTTCCCTTGACTCAGGATCATATTCTTGTTCCCCAAGATGCCTTAAATATCTATCAGAACCATCTGTACTATTGAAAAAATAATCTCCACAAAGGTCTCAAAACCACCTCTACGTACAGTACTGTAGATGATGTTGAATATGATAAAAATGAAATGATTTACAGGGGTGGCAATCTAGACTTCCTCCTACCACCTCCCCAAAATAAAAGCCATAAACTGAATATTAGATGCACTTTATTTTTGTTCTGAGTCAACAAGTTCAGCAACTTCTCTCTAGTCAGAAGTGTTCATTGCTGCTGCTGCTAAGTCACTTCAGTCGTGTCCAACTCTGTGTGACCCCATAGATGGCAGCCCACTAGGCTCCTCTGTCCCTGGGATTCTCCAGGCAAGAACACTGGAGTGGGTTGCCATTTCCTTCTCCAATGCATGAAAGGGAAAGTGAAGTCACTCAGTCGTGTCCGACTCTTCGCAATCACATGGACTGCAGCCTACCAGGCTCCTCCATCCATGGGATTTTCCAGGCAAGAGTACTGGAGTGGGTTGTCAGTGCCTTCTCCAAGAAGTGTTCATTGGGGAGGAAGTAAGTTTCTACCTAAAAATTTGAATATTTTTATGAAGAACAATGTTCATCTTAGAACAAGGAAATATTGGTCACAAAATACATTAATAAAATGTTCTCAGGGTTCCAAAGTTTCCAGATGCATGGCATGCTTGGGAGGTAGGAATTCACCAACAGAAAAAAGGCAATAATTCACGAACATGTATAATTCTGGATTTATTAATAGTCCTCACCCGTTGCTTATTGGCTGTGTGACCTTAGTTACTTTACTTTCTCAAGTCTCAGTTTCTTCATTTGTTATGATGATTTTGAAGGAGGAAAAATAATTTTTCCTTCATTCTTCTGAGTTCTAGCTGAGACCTCTATAATGAAAAACAGATTAATAAGAGAAAAGTGAAAAAATGTATTAACGTGTACTTCATGTATACGTGGTGGATGCACAGGGGAAAATGAGTAACTCTCTAGGGTGGCTTAGAATTCTGACCTAATTATCATCTTCATCTAAAGACCAAAGAAGGAGAGGTGAGAAAAGGTTAGTTCCAGGAGGCTATTAGCACAGTCAACAAGGACTAGTTTGTTATGCAGATTTAAGTTGGCGCCTTCTCCATTGATAAGATTCTCTTGTGATTTAGAGCCAAACTTCTCCTTCTGGTACAAAAAGGGAGACACTCTTAGCCAATGGAGAGTCTTAGGGTTATCATGAGGATTTAGTGAGCTAAGGTTAAGTAAGGTATTCAGAACACAGCTGGAACACAGAAAGTGCTCAACAAAAGTTAGCTATTATTACTTTAGTGGACAAGGAAATGGCAACCCACTCCAGTATTCTTGCCTGCAGATTTCCATGGAAATTTGGTGGGCCACAGTCCATGGGATCACAAAGAGTCAGACATGACTGAGCGACTGCACATGTCCATTATTATTTCAGGTTGATGGCTCTTCATGTGTGGCCCCTGGACTAACAGCAGGAACGTCACCTGAAGCTTAAAGATACAAATGCTCAAGCCTCTTCCCAGACCAACTGAATAAGAAACTCTGCGGACAGAACAAAGTACTCTGTTTTAACAAGTCCTGAAGGTGATTCTGGTAACTACTGAAAATTGAGAACCATGCTTGTGGAATATAGGGTAAAACAGACAAAAATAAGTTTTAACATAAGTTATCATTAAAAACTTCAGTTTTCATGACTATTTAAATGCAGGAGAATGCTTGGTTTTCTTTCTTTCCTTAACTAGAAAAAGAAATGCAGCAGTAGCTTGAAAACAATAGGATTTCTGTAGACTACTCTTACCATCTTATTTTTGACTTTGCATTGCTCCTTTATATTACACAACCATGTTCCAAGAGATCTATTATTAAATTGTGTTAATGTATTTTGTAAAGCCAAGAATACAATGAAAAAACTCACTTATAGAGACAGCCTATAGTATTTGTGATAATTATTAGATTGAACATTTGAACACAACCTATTATTCATTAGTCTTAACCAATTCTATAAACAAGATCATATGACTGTGAGATTACAACATAGGCATATGGTGAATCAGTGACAAACTTAGGCACAGGCATGTAAGGCAGGGCTTCTAAGTCTGTGCATTTTGTGGCTTGAGTATAGTCAATAAGGTATATACACAGTTAAAGGTAAAACTGTGCTTTAGAACAAAGTAAGCCACACTGTATATTTTTGTCACTTCAGCCTCCACATGGCTGCCATAGAGATGTTTCTAAAGAACACATTTAATCATGTCACCAAACAACTTAAAAGATTTAAATGGCTCCCTTAAGCCTGGTATGAGAGTCTCTGTAATCTGGCACCGGCTGACCTATTTCATGGACCTCAGCCCTATAATTATACCTCCTTTTTTTATGGAGCCTTCCTTGACAATCCACTCCCTATTACCGAGGAGTTGGTCCTTCCTAACTCAGAGCTTCTGGAGCACCACATGCAGACTTCTAGAAGTCATTTTTACATTACATTATAATTGTTTGCACTTCTCTCTCTAAACAAGACCTTTACTTGACTGTTACTGATGGCAAGAAGCAGTTTTCATTTTAGTGTCTCCTGTAATTGGCACAGAGCCCAGTACAAAACAGACACTTAATAAATAAAGATATTTGTGGATTTTAAAATGTAAGATCTATACATAAGCCAGAGATCAGCCCAGGAAAATACAGCCATCACCTGAAGCCTCTTTCTTAGTCCCATATTAGGACCAAAATCTTTGAATTTTGACAAAAAGCTCTGCCACTTCCAAGGTTCCAGTGTCATCTTCATTCTGGCAGACAGTCTCCAAGATGGAATGTCCGTTCCCACTATCTTCTGAGAGCCACTAAAACTCATTTCATTTAAGACATTCTGGCCCCCAAAGTTACTACATCTGCTGATATTCATTGAAACCTCCACACTTCCTCTCAGGCTGTTTGCCATGAGCTTTACAGCTTTAAGAGTTAAGTCAAAACTGCAGACTAAGCTGGGCTTAGCATTTTTAAGGCAGCTGACCCCCCATTTGTTAGCCTACTATGTAAACGTCCTGACTCCAGAATCATGGTACTTATTAATATTTGCTGATCTACAACTCATCACTCTCCATCTGACTTCCCTCACAACCATGCTACCATTTCACTTCTCAGATTAGCATTTTAGAATACTTTCCCTTCTCCACTTGGCTTTGTTGTGTGCCCCTGATATTTCATTCTTGCTAAATTGTTCAGCCTTGAAGCATTCGGCTGGGGGTAGTTGGAACACCCAGCAAGCCATCTAAGCCAGTTTCGTCCCTGGAGCACTTAGTGCTTGAACGCCAACACCTTGAATTAATCGCAAATTTTTGGAGAATATCCTTTTTGTTTGGTTGCTCATTATCATCTCCCTAGTTACTGCCATATCCCTTAAGCCAAAGGACACATTTTCAGATTTTAAGTAAATTGGAGCAATGGATGGGTCTGGATGGAATGACAATAACTCTCCCTGTAAGTACCAGCTCCTTACTGTCTGCCTGGAGAAACCAAGTGACCTCTCCCTGTTGCTGATTCTGAGATATCTGAGACTACTCCTTGCTGGAAACTTCTGTGATGCTTTTTAGCAATGACTAACAGGAGCTTGTTTTCTCATCCTTACAGGGCTTCCGTAAGGATTAATTCAGTTACTATAAATAAATCTAGGTTTCGCCACACACATTGTAAATAATCAACAAACTAACCATTTTTGCAACTGAATTTTGGCAGCTGTATTAGTTTCCAAGGGTTGCCATAACAAGTACCAAAACTGGCTTAGAACAATAGAAGTTTATTGTCTCACAGTTCTGAAGGTTAGAAGTTCAAAATCAGAGTTACAGGACCACGGTTCCTCTGTTGGCTCTATGAAGGGAGCCTACATTGTCTCTTCTGCTTCTGCTAGTTGCCAGCAATCCTCGGGTCCTTGACCTGAAGATGCATCATTGTAGTTATATGGCCTTCTTTTCCCTGTGTGTCTTGGTATCATCTCCTTTCTGCGCTTATCTGTCTCTGTCCAAATGCCTCATGATGACACCAGTCCTATTGGATTAGGGACCAATGACCTCATTTTATCTTTATCACCTCTGTAAAGATTACATTTCCAAATAAGGTCACATTCTGAGGTACTAGGGATTAAAACATCAGCATATCTTTTGGGGAGAACACGATTCAATCCATAACAGAAGTGAGAGATAGCAGAATATGTTACCTTAAAACGCTACTCCAAAATATGTCACTTTGGTGTATCGACTATTTTGAGCCAAAGGCACCTGAGAAACAGCAAATGCTGGGAGAGGCTTTCTCTGAACTCCTCATGTGTATCTAAACACAGCTCTTCTGAAAGGAACTCACTTGTCATAAATCTCTTCCCCAGGGCCTTCGTTAGGCAGAGAAAACGGACTCCTATCACAGGAGAGAAGGATACAGGTCAACACCACACTGAAACAAACTTTCCCACAAACTATCATATCTCACATATATGTTCTTCTAAGGACCCTCTCAACTTTCCTAAAAATCATCCACTTTCTACCAAGAAGCCTACATACATCCTTTCTCCCCTTTCCCTATTAAGATGGTATTTAAGTCTGAATTCTAAGTCATCTCAGGGAGCTACTCATTTTCTTCTGTGTATCTCCCATGTATACATAAGGTATACATGTTAATAAGCTTGTTTGTTTTTCTTTTGTTAATCTGTCTATTATTACAGAAGTATCAGCTAGAACTCAGAAAAGTTCAGTTAAGTTCAGTTGCTCAGTCACCTCCGACTCTTTGTGACCCCGTGCAGCATGCCAGGCCTCCCTGTCCATCACCAACTCCCGGAGTTTACTCAAACTCATGTCCATTGAGTTGGTGATGCCATCCAACCATCTCAGCCTCTGTCATCCCCTTCTCATGCCCTCAATCTTTCCCAGCATCAGGGTCTTTTCAAATGAGTCAGCTGTTCGCATCAGGTGGCCAAAATATTGGAGTTTCAGCTTCAGCATCAGTCCTTCCAATGAATATTCAGGACTGATCTCCTTTAGCATGGACTGGTTGGATCTCCTTGCAGTCCAAGGGACTCTCAAGAGTCTTCTCCAACACCACAATTCAAAAGCATCAATTCTTTGGCACTTAGCTTTCTTTATAGTCCAACTCTCACATACATACATGACTACTGGAAAAACCATAGCCTTGACTAGATGGACATTTGTTGGCAAAGTAATGTCTCTGCTTTTTAATACGCTGTCTAGGTTGGTCATAATTTTTCTTCCAAGGAGCAAGCATCTTTTAATTTCATGGCTGCAGTCACCATCTGCAGTGATTCTGGAGCCCCCCAAAATAAAGTCTCTCACTGTTTCCACTGTTTCTCCATCTATTTCGCATGAAGTAATGGGACTGGATGCCATGATCTTAGTTTTCTGAATATTGAGCTTTAAGCCAACTTTTTCACTCTCATCTTTCACTTTCAAGAAGCTCTTTAGTTCTTCACTTTCTGCCATAAGGGTGATGTCATCTGCATATCTGAGGTTATTGATATTTCTCCCAGAAATCTTGATTCCAGCTCATGCTTCTTCCAGCCCGGTGTTTCTCACGATGTACTCTGCATATAAGTTAAATAAGCAGGGTGACAATATACAGCCTTGACATACTCCTTTTTCTATTTGGAACCAATCTGTTGTTCCATGTCAAGTTCTAGAACTCAGAAAAGTAGAGGGAAGTTACTTTTCCTCCCCTGCAGAAGCCCAGTTTGGTAAGGCTATAGAATGGTTTTTGCTTTTTTAATAACTGACGCAATTTTATTTTGTTAACCTCCCTTTTCTTACTGGGGTGCAAGATTCTTTAATTATATTTCAATTTAATTTCTTTTCTGTTCTTGAAATAATCAGATATGTTACCCCCTTGGGCTCTCACCATCCCCAGAGAGCACCTGCCAGGCATAGGGAGAAGGCAGTGACACACGTGGAGACCAGCTCTTTAGGGGAGAAAAAAGCTCAAGACTCCAGTTTGTAGCACTGGCCGATTTCCACTATGTATTGATGCTATACACAGTAGTCCCACCAGGGCTGATCCAAACCACCAACAAACAACTGGCAACATTCCTGAACATTTAAACTTAGTCTCCAGAGCAAGTATGAACTGCTTCCAGCACCTCACTGAAGGCATGGTCTGCCTTCTCATGACTGCCTTCTCCCTTTCTCCTCTCTGATTCTTCAACCCACATTTACCCTTGGACTTCAGGTAACTGATACAGGAAAGGCCAACATTGACTTACTTGAGATGCAGCAAGTTGCTCTCTGCAAGTGCATTGTTTCTGGTAAGTGTTGCTGTCTCTTATCCACCAGTTTGACAGGGCCTTCTCTGCATGACAGGTGTCCAGGTACTAGCTGTGCTTTTTTGTTGGTTCATGGCAGAGTCCTGACGGGTCTTCCTCTACATAGGGTCTGATATGGAAAATCCAGCTTTATCTTGGCCTCTACTCCCCATCCCTTTCCTTGTGACATTTAAGCTACAGACTTCTTGTAACTGGGATCCACTCTTCCACAGTCCTTCTGGGAGACACCTGCAAGAAGGCTTTTGCCCCTTCCATCTTCTTTGGCATCTACCTAATGGAGAATAATCTAAATATCTTTGCAAATAAAATGGTGGGAAATGCATATATTCTCTGGCTCAGCCATGTCTTTCCTACCACTTCCTCCTTGCCCAATTAGTATCAAACACTCTACTGGTCCAATAGAAAGCAACTTTAAAACAAGAGATCATGTGGAGAAGAAGGAACAGATGACTCTGACATCCCCAAATATGTACAGGAAAAGGAGAGGAGCAAGTCTAAAGTCCTTCTTTGAGTAGGACAATATGAATTCCACAATATGAATTCTGCATTCTTTCAAAAGTCATCATCTTCCTCTCTCTGGGCCCTCCTTAAACGTGACTCACTGATAAAGATAGGGAAGCCAGTTTGGCTTTCTGAGCAGTAGGAGTAAAGATTATGACTTAAAACTGGGCCCTTGGCCTTGGAGAATTCTGCAATTTTATTATCAGAGCTTTGAGTCCATTGTATTTGCTACATTATTGAGCAAACTTTGGGAGGAGAAAAAGATATTATTAATAATAGATAACATTATGAAAATAGAATAATCATACCTCACAATGCTCCCTTACGTTATTATTCTAGCAGTGGAAGGGGAAGAAAAGCTTGTTTTTAATCAAAACTAGCTATAATTAAATCTGTCTTCCAAGTTGGAAGAACAGAGGGAGGAATTAATTTATGTTACTGGGAAAATAGGTCTCTGTGCTGCCCTCTTTCAGTTGCAGAGACTGATAGGTAAGAAGGATTGAGACCAGAGTAGATGACTTAGCAGAGCAAGAGCACCTTCATTTGTCTTTGGGGATACACGAAGATCCCTAGAGCAGAGACTGAGGATAGCAGGGTCTATTCCCACTTCTGAGGCAGAAGCAACAGAAGTAAAGAAGGGAGATGGACTTTCCTGGAGGTACAGTGAATAATTCCAAGTTGGAAGAACAGAGGGAGGAATTAATTTATGTTACTGGGAAAATAGGTCTCTGTGCTGCCCTCTTTCAGTTGCAGAGACTGATAGGTAAGAAGGATTGAGACCAGAGTAGATGACTTAGCAGAGCAAGAGCACCTTCATTTGTCTTTGGGGATACACGAAGATCCCTAGAGCAGAGACTGAGGATAGCAGGGTCTATTCCCACTTCTGAGGCGGAAGCAACAGAAGTAAAGAAGGGAGATGGACTTTCCTGGAGGTACAGTGAATAAGAGTCCACCTACCTATGTAAGGAACATGGGTTTGATCTATGGTCTGGGAAGATCCCACATGCTGAGGTGCAACTAAGCCAGTGCTCTAGAGCCCGCGAGCCACAACTACTAAAGCCCTCGTGCCTTAGAGCCCATGCTCTACAACGAGTGAAGCCACCACAATGAGAAGCCTGAGCGCTACAGCTGAAGAGTAGCCCCTGCTCACCACAGCTAAAGAAAGCCCATGCACAGCAACAAAGACTTAACACGACAAAAGATAATTAATCAGATTTTTTTAAACTCAAAAAAGAAGAAAAAGGAGGGAGCAAAAAGATTAAAGGAAAGCAACACTGTGGTGACTGAAAATTGCTTTGTTTCATTTTTTTCTGTTTTCCATTTAAGATATTTGCTCTGCTAGGATATAAACCCCCGTTTGCATTCTCACATGTGCAGTAAAGACTGTTACACATAAGTGTCCCAGAAGGGTAATTTTTTCATGTAATTCAAAGAGAAGGGGATGTGTACAGTGTTAGTTCAGCATGGGATAGAAAGAAGGGAACTTGTATGGGAGATGAGAGGCTAAGAACATGGAATAAATTCTCCCAGAAGCAAGAAGTAGGAGCCAGCCCTGAACCAGTATTAACCCCTGGAAAGGTGTAGAAATCTTGAAGAAGATAGAGAACAGAAGGTCTGTGCTGACATCTGGGTTTTATTAATAATACTGTTGCTACTGTTATTATTCTCCACTAGGGAGCCAAATAGAACACACACAACATAGCTCCCAATAACATCCAAGGCATGATGGCCCCTATATATCTAGGTCAGGGACTTGTGAGAGGCCTATTATCAACTCTCTACACGCCCCTAATAAGCACTGACTTTTATTCCTACTCAAGGTCATGTGGTGAACAACTTGGAAAACGTAGCCATGTCCTGGAGCTGACATGTGGGTAGCCAGGATCACCTCATGCCAAGTTGTTACAAACAGCTACTATCGTTCTTCAATCTTAAGCTAATAGAGGGTGAACAGCAGGTGCCCTCAAGGTGGCCCTTCCTTTTCCAGAAAGTGAAATCTGTCAGGGAGCACTGAGACTCCACAGAGTTGAGTAAATCTGAGCCAATCTGGACTATTGTGAGGTATGCAGTCCCCGTGTCCTGCCGACCCGCTTGGCAAGAGCACGTCTCCTGCCCAACATGAATAGCACTTGTTCATGTCATCCTTTCTTCTCTGTGCAGGAAGAGAAGTCAACAGCTAGAACTCTCATCCTAAACAAATGTAAATTGTGCGTCTCTAAAGAGACAGCATTAGAAAGTTGTTGCTAATAAACTTTTCTTTTTAGGAATTCCACATCTTGTCATCTGAGAAGTCTCCCACGTGGCGCTTTTGTGATAGTTGCCACAGCTCTGTAACAGTAGCAGCAAAGCCCTCAGCTGGTGGCATCTCACTTTGTGAAATTCAAATCCGCAGATACATACCAGGGCCGCTAGCGATCAATGTGCCTTCTTCCCTGTCAGCATGAAGTGAGGACGCAAGGACCTAGTTACACATAAGTGTCCCAGAAGGGTACTAAAGAGACAGCATTAGAAAGTTGTTGCTAATAAACTTTTCTTTTTAGGAATTCCACATCTTGTCATCTGAGAAGTCTCCCACGTGGCGCTTTTGTGATAGTTGCCACAGCTCTGTAACAGTAGCAGCAAAGCCCTCAGCTGGTGGCATCTCACTTTGTGAAATTCAAATCCGCAGATACATACCAGGGCCGCTAGCGATCAATGTGCCTTCTTCCCTGTCAGCATGAAGTGAGGACGCAAGGACCTTACAGCACCTGCTTTACACACTGCTGTTCAGAGACCTTAGTGGGTTTTTCTTTGTTGCTTTTTCCTGCTTTTTAGATGTGCAACTCTTTTGTTAGTTGTGTATTTTCCTCAAGGTAGAGTGAAAGTTTTTAATATTTGAATTCCACAAAAAGACCTAATGATAATACAACTCAACTACTTTAAACTAACCTAAGGCTTCCCTGGTGGTTCAGAGGTTAAAGCGTCTGCCTGCAATGCGAGAGACCTGAGTTCGATCCCCGGGTTAGGAAAATCCCCTGGAGGAGGAAATGGCAACCCACTCCAGTATTCTTGCCTGGAGAATCCCATGGACGGAGGAGCCTGGGGGGCTACAGGCCACGGAGTCGCAGAGTCAGACATGACTGAGTGACTTCACTTAAGCAACTGTGATCAACACACAGTATGCTGAGTTTCCAGAGAGGGCAGTGCACACACTTCCTTATCAGGTGTGCTTTGGTGTACATTTACACTACGTGCCTTTGACTGTCTTTCTTCTTGGTAGAGTCCTCGCTGCTTGTGAGAAGGTGCGCTACCAGATACTTTCAATAAAGACAGCCTTTATTATTAGGGTCACTTACTACGTAAGCTTGGAAGAGTAACAAGGTTTGTGTCTCATTTTTCTCTTTCACACAATTAGGTTGTTGTATCATCTTCTGTCTAGCAAGCTCCCTCATGAATCACCATGGCATACAAAGAGTAAGTTGTGCACCATACCTCCAGTACCAAACTTCAGTATGCCTCACACATTATGAAAGCAAAATAATTGAAAAGTGGAAGAGAGAAGAGAAAGGAATGAAACAAGGAAGAAGTAAAGGAAGAAAAGGTAATGGGCTTAATTAGCCATTAAGGAAGCTCTGGGCTCTCCTTGTATTTTCAAATCACCTCTTTCCTTGTCTAGAAAAACTGCTCTAAAAAAGAGAGGGCAGGGTAATACTCTTAGGCTGAGGATATATGAACAGTCTTTACACTTGTCAGCAAGTAGTTCCTTTTGTCCACCTTGATAACCCCAGTGTCTTGTACAGTACAAGTACCAGTGGAGGGGCTGACAAATATTTGTATAATAAATGTTTAAAGCTAATGTGGAAACCATTAGATGAAAGGTTGATAAGGAAAGGGAGCGATCAGGCTGTAAATATTTGAATTCAAGAATCAATATTTATATCACTAAAATGAAATGGCCAGATCCAATGTGCCTCCTGAAGTGATGTGATGTGAAACATAACGTCATATTCTAAAAAAAAACTGAACCTGAATTGGGTCAAGGCTGTAGAACTGAATTCCAATTAAAAAAATAAAAAGCATCTGGAGAAACAAGTTAAACACCACCTAAAGGAAACAGACAATGCAGGACATTCTACAGGTCAACTCATTAGTATCTTTAACAAGTCAATAACAAGGACAAAAAGAGAGAACTACCATGGACCTTAACAGAATTCCAATTTGACCAAATAAATTATACAAAGACAATTAGGGAAATTGTAACATGTACTGAGTGTTAAATGATCCCACATCATTTAACATACAGTACAGTAATGACTATGTAAGAAAATATCCACATTTTTAGAGATGTATATCAAAACAGAATGGTGTGATATTGGAGGGGTGCTAAAAATAGCTAACACCCATGAATAAAGAGAAAGGGAATAGATACATATTGTGTGGCAAAATCTTTATAATCTGGGTAATAAGTATAAGAATGACATGTAGAGGAGTACACTTTGTTCTCTCCATACTTTATATTTGAAACATTTATAATTCTTTTCAAAGGTAAATATCCTAGGGCATGTTCTGCCCAGGAAAGGGCATAGGGAACTTTTGAGAGGCTAGAAATGCTCTCCATATGATCTGGGTGGTAGTTACATGAATGTGAACATATGTAAAACTTGTCAAACTGTACACTTAAAATTGTGGGGTTTTTTTTTTGCTACTTGCTTTTTTATTTGCTTAAAAAAGTTATACTGCACTAAAATAAACAAACTAATCTCCCATCTTTAGTAGAGCAATTAAATAAACACCTGCATGAGAAATTAAATGTAGTACATATCTGCTTCCCTGGTGCCTCCACTTAAGAGATTTCTGAGAATTCCTGCATCACTTTTTACCTGGTCTTCTACATGTCAAAAAGCAAGGACACTCAGTCACTGAGAATGCAGTCTCCATTTTTAGAGACTGGAAAAACTATCACCAAGTTTCTGAGGGTTTGAAAAAGAGGTAATTACAAGCCCTGGCCTTGAGTCATCAGCATCTGAGAGTCTTGGAGAAAAGAAGTAGAGGAAAAATTGATGTGTCCTAAGGCAAACAGACTCAAGGAGAAAAACCTGGGGAAGGGTCAGAAGCAACAGCATTAGCAGAGGGACAATGGCTCCCTAGGGTTGAACCTCTAGGTCTGTGGCTCAAAAATCTATGTTGTGCCAGACAATCCCACCCTCACAAGTGATGCATGCTAAGTAACTTCAGTTATGACCAACTCTTTGTGACCCTATGGGCTGTAGCCCGCCAGGCTCCCCTCTCCACCAGATTCTTCAGGCAAGAATACTGAGTGGGTTGCCATTTCCTTCTCCAGGGAATCTTCCCAACCCAGGGATCCAACCCAGGTCTCCCACATTGCAGGCAGATTATTTACTGCTGAGCCACCAGGGAAGCTCCACCCTCACCAAAAGATCCCGGGAACAGCCATGAGGGACAGGTGATGCTGCTGCTCCTAGCTGCAGGAAAAGAAAGGAAGAGAATAACAGTGGAGTGAGCAGTATCAAAGGGCCTTTTCATGGAGGCCATAGAATGAAGCTTGGTGAACGTGGAGCACTAAGACTTTAGTGTGGTTTATTGTAATGACTGAATCTGATCCCTTTCATTTCACAAGAGAATACTACAGAGAAGGGAACAGAATGGCTGAAAGGAAGGGAAGAAAAGCAAGGAGGGAGGCAGCTCTGATGATCTCCAAATCACCTTTGAGGTTGTTCTTCTTTTGGCTTGAAGAGCACACTTTCACAGCTAAGGCTCTATGGGCCAGGCCTATAGGATCTAAGAAGTCCCACAGCCATCCCTTTCAGTGCAAACTGGAAGAGTTTCTGCTGGGGTGGCTGATCAGCTCCACGGTTCACATCCCACTAATATCCTTTCAAACGGATATTCCACCACACCCTTTGTGCTGTCTGCAATATATTAATAGATAAACACTGAGAACTTTCAAAATCTTTAAATTCTGGTTCCTTTTCACATAATAATACCTTCTACAGTTCATTTCTCTCTTCCTGTGTTTTACTATAAGCTGTCAGGGAGAAACAAACTGCTTCATCAACACTGCTTAGAAAACTAGTTGAAACACCCAGTTTATCACTCACAGGTCCTACCTCCCATGAAACACTGGAATCTGAACAAAATTCAGGCAAGTCTTTCGCCACTTTCTGACAAAGGATGCCATTGCCCAATAACATATTTCTCATTCCTGAGACTTTTATCAGAATAGCCTTTACTGTCCGTATTTCTATCATGATTATTTAAATGCTTTATGAAGATCGATGCTTTCTTTATAAAACTCCTCTTTTCTTTCTGAGTTCTCTCTCACTAGAAATACCTTTAACAATCTTTTGATGGTAATCTTGGCTTCTCTAGCATGCATTTCAAAACTCTTCCATTTCCTACCCAGTATCAAAGCCACTTCCACAGTTCTCCACTTCATGGTACCAATTTCTGTATTAGTCAGCTCTGGCTTCCAGAGCTAAATGCCATAGACTGGGTAATTTAAATAACAAATATTTACTTTGCTAACGTTCTGGAGCTTGGAAATCCAAGATCAAGTTACTGACAGATTCAGTGTCTGGTAAGAACCCTCTTCCAGGCTTACAGATGGCTGTCTTGTCACTCAGAGAAAACTCTGGTGTCTGTTTCTCTTCTTATAAGAGCACCATCCCATTCGGGGCTCTGCTTTCTAGTTAACCTTCCCAAGGCCCTACCTCTTAATACTGTCCTGTTGGGGATTAGGGCTTCAACATATGGATTAAGCGTACACACTCAGTTTATAATATTACTATGGCATAATCTAGTCAATCCTGACTGTACGAACCCTATGACAATAAAGGAAGACAGCCTCAGTATGAAGCCAACATTGTAGACAGCAAAGCGGAAGAATAGACAGGGCTTTTGATAGTCACTGAATCGCTGGAGCATCACTCATGGAAAGGCCATTTTACTGCTAGACCTACCAGTTATATAAGAAATAAATTCCCTTATAATTTAAGGTATTTGAATTAAAACCACTCAAATGGTTCAGTGATTATATTCTGTACTATATGACCCCCAACAATGCTGTGTCTGAATGGAATAAGAAAGGGCACCAGACTTCTGAGCAAATGATATGCAGGCTGGGTAATGTTCTGTGAAGTAGCTAGATACAAAAGTTCTGTCCACAGGGATATTATATCCAGAGACATTAAATCCAGACTGACCAAAATCAATCCACTTGGCTTCAAGTCCTTCAGTAAGTCTACTGGTAACAGCAAGAATAGTTAAATTAGAAGCAGAGGAGAGCTGCAAATTGTGAAATCAATTTCATAAACTGTGGGTACAGTTTTTATTTTCTATCACAGAATTAAAAAGCCATATATTTTCCCCATTCTGAGAAAAATTTAGAAACAAAGAAAAATTATGAGTCCACGTTCATATGTTCAGCTTACCATCACCGACTAGCTGTGTAGCCCTGACATCACCATTTGGTAACACCATGCCTCCGTAGGAGGAAGGCCCAGAGTGGAGGAGCAAGAGAGAAGAAACTCACTGGGCCTGCATCTGCCACGAGGGAGCTGCAAGATAGCTAGACAGCAACATCCGCACTGAGCAATCGGTTCCAACATGCAAATCCATCTGAGAAGCCCAGCGATATGCCTGTTCCCGTTTTCTCTGTAATGCTAGCTTTGGGTGGAGATCTCTTGACTTCCTTATTTCCTTTCATATGTGTCCTTTGAATAAACCCCTCTGAATTACAATGCCACTCTCTTCTGAAAACTGAACATATTTTTCAATATCCAATTGTTCCAACTATTTCTGTCAAAAAGAAAGTCCGTCTTCCTTCTAACAAGTTTTTCTCAAATTTTTAGTGTTAGTTTTAACAACCCGGGGCCTAGACCGCCAGGTCATAGTTGTTGCATCACTTATTTCCACCAGATGGCGCTGTTGCTAATTCTCTCACACACGGAGTCCTATAAAATTTAATCTCGGTAATGAAAAAATATCAACAGCTGCTTCTCCTCGTTCCTGAGAAATTACCAGTTTTAACAACTACCATCTCTGTAACTAACCGGCTGGACACTTAACAACTGTCTCAGAGAGTTTCCTTAAGTGAAATTAGATATTGAGCTAAGCCTTCAGTGGTGTTCTCTTAGACGTTGTTAGCAAGAGAGATGAATGTTCAGAAAATAACCACACAAACACATAATCACCAACTCTGATTTGTGCTACAGATCAAGAAGCAAAGATTCCTGGCTGCTAATGACCAAGCCTGAGGGATGGAATGCATAAGGAGCCAAATTTAAAGGGGGAGAGGAAGCATTCATCCAAACAGAAGGAAGCACCTTTAAGAAGGGACAGAGGCTAGAAGGATTATGGCACTTTGGATAGGCTAAGCAAAAGAGAAGCCAGAGCTTTGAAAATTAAGGCTAAGAGAAAAAGAAAGTTGGAAAATGGAGTGGTCCTTAATAAGTCCTTGGTTTCAGGGACTATTATATAATGTTTATCAAATTAAATCTCTAATCACTCTCTCTTCCAAGTTCTATATATGTCCCTACTTGATATATCCACTTAGTTGTTTCAAAGACATCTCAAATACTGAACTGAACTCATGATCTTTTCTGGTCTGATGGGCTGTTCCCTGAATATCAATAAATGGCACAACCCATACTTCCAGTAGCAAAATTCAGAAAACCAAAGAGAATTCCTGCAGTCTCCCTCACCCTTAGGTACACAGACCATCTATCACCAAATCCTGTGCATTTTATCTACCAAATCTGACGACTTTTCTCTAGATCAGTGGTTTTCCAATGTGGTCTCCAAACCAGCAATGTTAATATCTCCAGGGAACTGGTTGGAAATGCAAATCCTCAGGTCCCAACCCACAACTACCGAATCAAGGGGGCCCAGATATCTGCATTTTACCAAGCCCTCCAGTGACTGGAAGTCCTGTACAGTCTGAGAATCACTGCCCTGTAGCTACAAGTACAGGGTCCCAAAAAGTGAAAGCTATTCACTCGTGTCTGACTCTTTGCAACCCCGTGGTTATACAGTCCATGGAATTGTCCAGGCCAGAATACTGAAGTAGGTCGCCTTTCCCTTCTCTAGGGGATCTCGCCAACCCAAGGATGGAACCAGGTCTCCTGCATTGCATGTGGATTCTTTACCAACTGAGCTATCAGGGAAATCCCTGCTACTGTCAAAAACCTATTCCATCATTTCTTCTCAGAAGCTACAGTAGTAGCTTTGCTATTGTTCTTCACATCCATTAAAGCCTCCCTCTAAGTAATTCTCAGCCCTGGCATCCATTATAATCTACAAGAATCTACTCTAAACAACTAAATCCAAATCACTGCCAATGGGGCCCAGGTTTTGGTATCGTGTAAGAGCTTCATGTTGAAGACCAAGACTGAGAACCAGTACTGCTGCTGAACTCACTGTGACTCTGCAGCCTCACTGGATCATAAACGGTAAGAGTTCAACACACAGGATGTATCAACAAATATTTGTTGAATGGCTAAATAACATTTTGGACACATTAATTAGTGTTCCCAACTACATAAGAAGTAACTGAGTCTACAGAGCTTAAGCATCTTGCCCAGATCACACAGGAATGGTGTGGCTGGAATTTGAACCCATATCAGGAGTTTTCCAACACCATAAACATAAAGCTGTGTTTTCAGAGAGATTTCCACAGCCTGATTCAGTGCCTGAGTATCCATAATGTCCAGGGTTGATCTTTGCTTGATTCTTATTTGAACTGAGCTCAGCTTGAAGACTACACAGTTATTTCCTTTCCATTGAAATTGCAATCTGCTCCAAGGAAATGAAGTTTATAGTTCTCAGGGTATAAAGGGCAAATATGCGAGAGAAGCCAGAGATCAAATGGTCAAGTACACTTGTTATAGAATTTTTCATGAACTGGATTCAAATGTTATCATTAGAGCAACTCCCCCTTGTATTTGAAAGGACAAGAACAAAGGATGAGGGGAAAGGCAGCTGTCCGTACATAAACAGAAGGCAGATAGAATGGTCCAGGCTTAGGGATATGGAGTAGATACAGCCAAGGGCTGGGATGGGGTCACAAGAGGAGCCAATGCAGCAGAAGCTTAGAAGCTGTTTCTCCCCCAGTGGAACACAGAGAGGAACATTCAACTCCCTGCAATTCATCAGTGGGCCCCCTCCACATGTACCAACTGCATTTGCTCTTTCTGTGTAACAGTGAGTTGTTGTAACTCCAGGAGGTCACCTTGTTTCATTGATTCTCACTTTTCTCATGTGCAAAATGGAGAATCTCAACTTTGATGACCTTGAAAGATGCTCTCTGCTGTATAATTCTGTAGTTCCATGACCCACAGCAAATGCTACTAGGATTTACTCTGGAAAGGTAGGAAAACACATAGGTAGCAGTTATAATCCCCTTCTCAAAATTAGGAAAACAATGGCCCGTTTACACTATTCCTCAAGTCCTGCTGCATCTGATTCCTAAAGAAAGTGCTTCAGGTCAAGTCCAGCCTGCTTTAAAGTCAAAATTGAACCATGAAGTTGAAAGCAAAATGAATCCAAAGCAGAGTGAGTGCCACTAATCTGCTAAATCCCAAAACTGAGATAAACTAAACTATTATTATGAACTAACTATTATTATTACTAAAGAAAACAAACATGTAACAGAAAAATTTGATTTTTAAAGTTCATTTGTTTGCATTAGAATAAAGCATGTATGATTTTAGACAATTAAATCAAAATCAACCCAGATTGCCCCTTCATGGATCACTACCTTGTCACAGCGAAGGGACTTGCATAACTCAGTGAAGCTATGAGCCCCGCCATGCAGGGCCACCCAAGATGGCTGGCTCATAGCTGACAGTTCTAACAAACCGTGATCCACTGGAGGAGGGCATGGCAAACCACCCCAGTATACTTGCCGTGAGAACCTCATGAACTGTATAAAAGGCCAAAAAGATATGACACCAAAAGATGAGCCCCCCAGGTCTGAAGGTGCAACCATTGGACAGTTGTACTCATCTCCCATGCTAGTCAGGTATGCAGGGAAAGACTGAGGGCAGAAGAAGAGGGCGTCAGAGGAGGAGATGGCTGGATGGCATCACCGATGCAACGAATGTGGATTTGGGCAAACTCCAGGAGATGGTGAAGGACAGGGAGGTCTGGCATGCTGCAGTCCATGGGGCCACAAAGAGTCGGCCATGACGGTGACTGAACAACAGCAACAAACCCGGACTGCACTTCACATTATTAAAACAGCGCATTGGATATGTATTTTATAATTGGATTGAAGCATTTTTATAAGGCTTATGCCAGCACTAGGAGCAAGAAGCTAGGAGGCAAGACTGTCTAGAACACTGAGAATTAATTCAGATTTGATGTGCTTTTGTCCAGCATGCTCATTCCCCAGACTCCACCTAAAGAAATCTTGCCATTTCTTCTACTGTGTCACTTACCTGAGAAAGTTTTTAAAACATAGCCCCCAGATTCTTTGGCCTTCCTCCTATGGAAACATGGGATATATGTTCTCTCCCTTAAATATGGGCTCTGTAACTTCTCAGTAAAGAGAATACGGTAGAAGTGATGCTGTGCCAACTTCCAGACACAGGCTTTAAGAAACTGGCAGCATTTACTTTCTGCCTTGGAACTCAGCCCCATGTTGTGAGGAAGCCAAACAGCCACATGTAGAGGCCAAGTGTAGGTGGTCCAGCTGACAGTCACAGCTGAGGTCTCAGTCTAGAGCCGGTCTCCACTGCCAGACATATGAGCGATCAAGCTTTCAGATGATTCCGGCTCCCAGTTTTCGAGCTGTCCCAACTGACGCCACATGGTGTAGAGATGAGCTGTTCCCTCCCAGGCCTAGCCAGATTTCAGCTTCATGAGCTAATTAAATGACTGCTGTTATCCTCAGCCCCTAAGTCTGGGGTGGTTTGAAATGCAGCAGAAGACTTCCTTAAATCCCTGCACCATTGCCGCAGCCAGCACTACCGTCAGTACGTCAGTCACGTGGGCAGTCCAAAGCGAGGCCCACTCGCTCCTTCTGCGCACAAGACAAAAATGCACTTCCCACCTGCTGGGAAGTTAGGTATGGTCATATGATAGATTACAGCCAACGGAAATTATCTGTGCCAATTCTGGGCAGAAGTTTAAAATCTCCGGTGCCATCCACCAAATTCCCTTCTCCTGTCACAGTGATGGTGGAAGTCCACACAGACACCACTAGCCAGACTCCTCAATGGAACTACAAAGCGCAGGGCTCCATTACCAACCAGGCTGAAAGCTGATGATGACGGTGAGCAGGGCTGCACTGCTAACCCAGCACAAGGGACATATCATTATTTGTTGAGTTAAGCCACTGAGATTTTTAAAAATTGTTTGCTGCCACAGCATATGACCAGGTTTCTCCATGTCAGCTCTATTAATATTTTGGGCTAGATAGTCCTCTGTTGGGGCACACTATTCTGTGCACGGAAGGATGTTCAGCAGCATCCCTGGCCTTCACCCACTGGTGATGCCAGTAGCCCCACCACCCCCAGTTGAGACAACCAAAAACGTCTCCAAAGTTCGCTAGAGGTCCCTTAGAGGGCCCCAGTTGAGAAACTCTGACCTAGACAGCTCCCTCAGAGTGGCTTCCTCTTCACTCTTTGTAAACCCTTCACAGATTCTCTTCTATAGCCTCATGTCACTCATCACATCAACTCACAATTACTTCCTTGGACCCTGTCACCTGGAAGACTGCGAGCAGGTGGAAAACTAGGGCAGGTACAAGGATCTACCCAGAGCTTGAGTTTTCTGTTAGTGATACACCAGGTGAGGAACCTGGAACTCAGTCTCTCCCAGGAAGGTGACGCAGATCAGGACCACCACAAAGGGTTGTGCTGTGTGCAGACTTCACAACAGTCCCTAGCCTCAGAGATAAGCCATGGATGAGATCCATCCAGCTCTGCTCGCTATGCTACCTCCATGCAGAAGGAGGAAATCTTTCTCATCCATCTAGCTGAAGAAGAACCTTTTACAAAAATCACACTAAGGCCAGGGATGCTCTGATCCAGGTTGTGGGGGACACATCCAAATATACATAGAATGGGATAGAAAATCAAAGTTCTACTACCTGATATTGACACAGTGATTCTCTTTGTCCTGAATCTTGGAAAGAGATGGAAAGCTAATTTAAGCCCCCTAGACAAGAGTAAGTAAAAGAAATTCAAGTTAAGACTGACTAGTTTGAAAAGAAACAGTGAAAAAAGTTAAGTCTCTTTCCTACTCTTGGCCCCTAATATTCCCTTCCAGGCCAGCCACTGTCTTTAGTTTGTCTAACTAGTCGTCTTCCAGAGGAACACCAGGCATATACAGATGATATTTATTTGGTCAATAATTGTAATATTAAAAGCTTGGAGACAAATGTCCATCAACAAAGAACTGATTATCTGAAGTGTCTACCCATGAAATTAAATGTGTGCCTTTAAAACAATGAGGCCTGTAACGATAGCACACCATCTAAGATGTGTATTTAAATTAAAAAGGAATATGCAGAACAATGAGTAAAGTATGCTAACATATGTGTTTAAAAAGAGATGGCATCCCGATTTAAACACATGTGTTAGCATACTTTACTCATTGTTCTGCATATTCCTTTTTTAATACACATCTTAGATGGTGTGCTATCGTTACAGGCCTCATTGTTTTAAAGGCACACATTAATTTCATGGGTAGACACTTCAGATAATCAGTTCCTTGTTGATGGACATTTGTCTCCAAGCTTTTAATATTACAATCATTGACCAAATAACTTGGTAGATAAAAAGTAAGTTAAAATAAAATAAGATGGTCTGGTTTGTATCAAGCAAACTTTAACTGGATTCCCTAAAATTGGATATTTATCTGAATCAAGTTGGCATCGCCATTAAAAGACCCCCAAATCCCCAAGCATTAATGTGTGGGCCTGTGGAACTCTCTAATCTATGTAAATTAAGCACCAGTTAGTATGGTTTATTACAGTTTCCATGTAAAACACCAGCTAAACTGTATACATTAGTGCATGTCAAGATCAGCCCTTGTGTAAATTGTTTCTGAAAACACCCAGCCAGTAGGAATCACTGCAATTGCTGCTTATGAAATTTCCCTCTGGTTCTGCTCAAGCAACTTTTCTTGTTATAAGTTAGTTACCAACCAGTTCAGGAGGTGACATGGTCAGCAGAATCCAACATTAATATATGGGAAAGGATACGTGATTTCTCCTATCTGCCCACCTGTGCCCCAACCCACTGCCTCATCCCTACACAACACACAACCTAAGCTTGATGGATTAATTGTGTCAAACTGTGTTCTCTGTCAAATTGCCACCATGTTCGACCCTAACAGAAGAACAATCTGATCCAATAATTTTTCACTGCCATCCTTCCCAAGAAATTTCCATAGTCCATAGTGTCTTTAGCATTCTCTATTTTGGTCAGTTCTAATCCTGAGAAACTCTTCATCTTGAAAACTTTCACATACCTTTCTCATGTGCTGTCTCCACTTCAGGAAAATACAGTTAATCCCTGTCATCATTTTTCCCTTCCCTTTTCTTCTTGTACTGTCTTCTCTTTTCCTCATTTGCTTCCTCTCTTTATTGTTACTGTCAACTCAGAAATAGCCCCAATTATGATTGATAGGCATTAGGGATACTCTTCTATCCAGAAAAAAGAGAAGTACAATGTCTATTACTCTTTTTTTTTTTTACTTTTTATTTTATATTGGAGTATAGTTGATTTATAATGTTAGCTTCAGGTATAGAAGAAAGTGACTCAGATATATATATATATGTGTGTGTGTGTGTGTGTTTTTAGGTTGTTACATAATATTGAGCAGAGTTCCCTGTGCTATATAGTAGGTCCTTGTGGGTTATCCATTTTAAAATAGCAGTGTGTATGTGTCCATCCCAACTCCCTAACTATCCCTTCCCCCCTCATCCTTTCCCTGGTAACCATAAGCGTGTTCTCTTAAGTCTGCGAGTCTCTTAGGAGAAATACAGTTTTTCAACTGAACTGCATATGATAAAGACTAGTGTAGTGAAATTCCCAGAACTCCCCTTTAAAAAATTCTACCCACTTCTATATAAACCTATCTTCCTCAAGAAGCAGTATTAATGATAATCTGTTGCTATTAATAATATTCTGTAGCAACATCATTTTGTCATTACTCATTGCCATTTAGTGACATTATGCTTTATTCATGCAACCTCCTTGAATTGAAATGACCTGTTTTTTGCTTTTGAAAAATGTCTGTCTTTTAAGCTGTTGGAGAATAAACTGTCCCTTTCCCTGTACTCTCATATCAAAACTTTATTGCTATTCAATACCTATGTCATTTAGCCTTACTTAATTTGTATTTGTCTCTCCTTCTAGAGTCTCTAAAAATCCTTGAGAAATGTAACTCTGCTAACGCTTAGAAACTACCCTGCCAGGAACACATTTGTAAATGCACATGAAATGCATACCGAAATGATATGGGATTCTTTCTGGACTATGAACCTAAAGATCATTCACAAATCCTTCTCCCTGCAATAACTGCATTATTTTTAAAATAACTAATTGATGGGTTTATTGATAGCCTACTTTAATCTATCATAATTTCAGATAGCCTGTAGAACTTTTATAATATTTTATAATGCCATATTTTGTTAACAAAAGTCAAGACTAAAGATCAATATCAAGAGCCCAGCTAGATCAGCCATGGAACCTTACATAGCCATAGAAATTGGGCTACAAGTTTGGTTCTGAGCTTCCTGGCAGCCAAAGCACAAAGGAAAATATGTTCACTTACATGGATCTCATACCAAAAGGAAAAAAAAATGCCATTACTTGAGGAAAGCAAAATTTTCCTAGCACTTAGTTCTGAAACAAAAGGTCTCATATAATATCTCTCATAGGGGATATTAAATAGGTAAACAAGGACTCTTATTTGAAACTCTGATGCATGATTTGTTCTTAGACTGCTAATGAAAAGTCATGTGGCAAGAGGCAGAGCCAAAGAGGTTAAAGTAATGAAGTTAATTTATCTGCTTTTTAATAACAAAGATTATTAGAACATATCTAATAAGTAAAACTCATGTAACACCTAACACAAAATCCTAGATGTTTAAAATTTTTGGTGTTGTTATTGGTTTTGTTTGTCATAACAAAGGAGACGTTTAGGCTTCTGCTTTGTGGAAATTTTGAACAGGGAATTCGAGATCATTGACTCAATATTTCTGAGGTTTAGTCTGAGGTTTAAGAAGTAAAACATTGAAAAAGCATACTGAACAAATCTACATTTAATCAGTACGCCATTTTGCTGCTGTTCAGTTGCTGTCGTGTTCAACTCTTTGTGACCCCATTGACTCCAGCTTGCCAAGGCTTCCCTGTCCTTCACTATCTCCCGGAGTTTGTTCAGACTTGTGTCCATTAAATCGGCGATGCTTTCTAACCATTTCATCCTCTGCTGCTCCGTTTTCCTCCCACCTTCAATCCTTCCCAGCATCGGAGTCTTTTACAGTTAAAACAGTTAATACATCAAGGTAGCAATTCTATACAGTCAGGATTCAATGTAGCAAATTAGCACACAGCTAAAGAAGGCAGAGGCCAACAAGAAGGGAGAGAGACTTAAATGATTAATCAACTTCTGTGGAAACTTCCAAGGGGGCTATTTGGGTCTCACTGTCAGAAGTAGATCAGCTTTGGGATATTAACTAAATCCCCAGTTAATATACAGACTGCCTACACAAGCCAAGATCAATTGTGCTTTAAATTTCATTTTAAACATTTAGAAAAGAAAAAAATAAATAAGCTGTATAGTCAGAACATTAACTCATGGCACAATTTCTAAATGTGTTTTTCTTGCAGTTTGCCAACTTTTACAAATCCTTCCATGTTTATTGTTAAGTATAAGATGCCATCATTCTCTCGAAAATTATTCAACATGAAAATTGATAGCACTGTTTGACTAATTTTGTTTTCTGCCAGTTATCTCCAAAATTGTCTCTTAACCCAAGGGGAAAAAATACAGACTTATTTACAGTTCTATGGAACATAAGAATGTGAGATGTGGAATGCTTACCCCCAAAATAGTTTATTAATAAAAATAACCAGACTTTTGTGTAACTTCTTCTTATTGAGTTTAGGTATAGAGTTCTATGCTCAGGAAAAACAGTGGCAATGAGAAGGCAAATAAACTGCTAAACAAAATATATCAAAAAATACATTTAAATGTAAACAGAATTTGAAACCAAGCTGCATTAATGCTTCTTGAAGGATGAAGTTAATTTATCTGCTTTTTAATAACAAAGATTATTAGAACATATCTAATAAGTAAAACTCATGTAACACCTAACACAAAATCCTAGATGTTTAAAATTTTTGGTGTTGTTATTGGTTTTGTTTGTCATAACAAAGGAGACGTTTAGGCTTCTGCTTTGTGGAAATTTTGAACAGGGAATTCGAGATCATTGACTCAATATTTCTGAGGTTTAGTCTGAGGTTTAAGAAGTAAAACATTGAAAAAGCATACTGAACAAATCTACATTTAATCAGTACGCCATTTTGCTGCTGTTCAGTTGCTGTCGTGTTCAACTCTTTGTGACCCCATTGACTCCAGCTTGCCAAGGCTTCCCTGTCCTTCACTATCTCCCGGAGTTTGTTCAGACTTGTGTCCATTAAATCGGCGATGCTTTCTAACCATTTCATCCTCTGCTGCTCCGTTTTCCTCCCACCTTCAATCCTTCCCAGCATCGGAGTCTTTTACAGTTAAAACAGTTAATACATCAAGGTAGCAATTCTATACAGTCAGGATTCAATGTAGCAAATTAGCACACAGCTAAAGAAGGCAGAGGCCAACAAGAAGGGAGAGAGACTTAAATGATTAATCAACTTCTGTGGAAACTTCCAAGGGGGCTATTTGGGTCTCACTGTCAGAAGTAGATCAGCTTTGGGATATTAACTAAATCCCCAGTTAATATACAGACTGCCTACACAAGCCAAGATCAATTGTGCTTTAAATTTCATTTTAAACATTTAGAAAAGAAAAAAATAAATAAGCTGTATAGTCAGAACATTAACTCATGGCACAATTTTCTAAATGTGTTTTTCTTGCAGTTTGCCAACTTTTACAAATCCTTCCATGTTTATTGTTAAGTATAAGATGCCATCATTCTCTCGAAAATTATGCAACATGAAAATTGATAGCACTGTTTGACTAATTTTGTTTTCTGCCAGTTATCTCCAAAATTGTCTCTTAACCCAAGGGGAAAAAATACAGACTTATTTACAGTTCTATGGACATAAGAATGTGAGATGTGGAATGCTTACCCCCAAAATAGTTTATTAATAAAAATAACCAGACTTTTGTGTAACTTCTTCTTATTGAGTTTAGGTATAGAGTTCTATGCTCAGGAAAAACAGTGGCAATGAGAAGGCAAATAAACTGCTAAACAAAATATATCAAAAAATACATTTAAATGTAAACAGAATTTGAAACCAAGCTGCATTAATGCTTCTTGAAGGTGAAGGTGAAGTCGCTCAGTCGTGTCCGACTCTTTGCGACCCCGTGGACTGTAATGCACTAGGCTTCTCTGTCCATGGGATTCTCCAGGCAAGAATACTGGAGTGGATTGCCATTCTTACGAGGTCACTATATGGCAAAACTATAATTATTCTTTTAATAATTAAGCTGACTCAAGAGTACTCATGGCTAGAAGCTCTAACCCAGTGAGGAACATTTAGAAATAAAGAAGAAAGATATAAATGTATCCAATGCATCTTGAAGTATCAACTGCAATTCCAGTTAGGATACAATTCCATAATCAAGCCATTGAACAGAGTAACATGACCATTACAGATGGCCGGGGACATAACCTAATATTTATTCATTAAATATTCTTGTGAAAGATGGTATTGAAGAAGCAATCTGGGAAGCTAAATGTAACTGAAGAAAAATAACTAAAGACCCTTAAACTAAGTTTTCCTTGTCAACTTTCAATTTTGTCTTATTCTACTTAACAATGATGCATTACAGATTCAGAGAACATATTAGCAGTTAGCAGTGGGAAGAGGGGATGTATAGGAGTATGCGATTAAGAGGTACAAATCACTATGGATAAAATAGGTAAACAGCAAGGATATATTGTATAGCACAAGAAAATAAAGACATTGTAATAGCTTTAAATGGAGTCTAATCTATAAAAATACTGAATCACTATAGTACACATTTTGCTAATATGAATTCATTTATAATCAACTACACATCAATATAAATAAATAAATAACAATGATGTATCAACCATCCGAAGAAACTTTATATAATTGAACTCCAAAACGCTAATCTTTCACCAATCATTATTGACTATTTGTGAAGCTAAAGATACTGGAATAAATTCATTTTTCAAAAATAGTCCAAATAGCATAAAAATTCTTTTGAAGTTAGGATCAAAATGTTTTCTAGAGCAATGAGACTTTTGCCGAGCAGCCTGAACTTTCTGCACGTGTAGACAGAGGCAGAGATACCAAGAGTTGTTTGCCACCCGGAAACTTCTGACTAAGGGAAGTGCATCATGGGAGCATTTCTGGTTTGATTTAGATATAATCCACCCCTGAATGAGATTATAGTTCTGACGAGGTGCCATGGTTTCGGCAGATCCATATTCAAAAATCTTCCCACCCTTGCTTCACTTGGAAGAGACACAGTTCAATATTAAATGAAACTTTCCTTCCAAGGCCACTGGATGTTTGCATTTCTCTGTCTGGAAATCGGAACTTGAAGTAGACTCCCACGAGTAGATATTTCCAGTTGGAGTGTACAGGCATTAATGAGGCAACTAGTTGATATGATCAAACTTAAGTCTTCATGTGTAGCCTGTGCCCATATGTACATGAGCACCTTCAAGTTTAGAAAAGAGAGTTGGAAGTCAGTGTCCTCAGGGCCTTAAACTGTGCAAGGGAAGATATCGAGAGACTGAGTCAAAACAGGGCAAAACCTGAAGCCGGGCTGGAGCCCTGTGCTCGTTCAGTCAGATACTATGCATATAGAGGAAATGAGAAAGGTGTATGTAATAAAACTGCTGGTTGAGAAAGAAATGAGTGAGACTGCACAGTGAGCAGAGAGTGGTATTACCGGGAAAGAAAGAAGGCAATTCTTTCGAGGCAAGAAATGAGAGAAAATACACCAGACAATATAGTGGGGAAATAAATGGTATTCTTGGTTGGTGCTTCTTAGGGTACATCAAAACCACTTGAAGGGCTTGATAAAATACAGATTTCTAGACCGCACACCCAAAGAAACTGTTTCAGTAGGCATGAGATGACACCCAGGTATTTGAATTTCTAGCAGATCCCAAAGTACACTGATTCTGCTGATCCAGGAATGACACATTTTAAGTAGTAAGGCTGTACATGCTGACACGTGATGGTCTGAACTACCACTCTGTTATTTCCTAACTGTGCACTTTGGGAAAATTGCCCAGACCTTCTGAATCTTAGTTTCCTCATCCTTAAAGATGATGATATATACTCTGGAAGAGTATTGTGAGAATTAAATGAAGCAACATATTTTAAGCACCTCAGACCTAGTAGAAACTTGACAAATATTTCCATTGTTATTCCTTCTGAGGACAGAGGAAGGGGAAATGGAATCATGATCCAGGAGTAGCTCCAGGAAAAAGATAGGGGACTATGTGCCCAAACCTAGAGCAGTGTTTCTCAGTCCGAGGTGAGTATCAGAATCCACTGGGGTATCATTTAGATGTGGAGAATTCTGGGCTTCATCCTTGAGTCAAAAGACCGGGTGGATATCAGGAGAACTGGCATGGACGCTGGGGGATTCTGAGGCCAGTCAGAGTGGAGACCACATACACATAGAAATGTGAATCTGAGATCTCCAAGGCAGAGAACTGGACAGCAGAGACCAAGCAGATGACACAGGGAACTGGGAAGACAAGGTTGTCAATTTAAGGGCAGTAATGAATCCCAGGGACGGAGGAGCCTGGTGGGCTGCCGTCTATGGGGTCACATGGAGTTGGACATGATTGAAGTGTCTTAGCAGCAGCAATGAGTTAGAGGAAAGCAGCTTGCAGAGAAGAAAGGAGTGGTAAGAGGATCAGTTTAAGTATGTGCCTAGGTTACCAGAATTTGACTTGAACTTAAAAAAAAGACAAAGTAACAGATGATAAATAAGGCCTAAATATATGTGTGGTTAAAACACCTCACTGTGGTGAAAGATTTGCTTCTGTAGTCAGATGGAATATGTTGATTTTTCAAAGTGAATTGTAGAGCAAAGTATAAAGGAAAGGGAAAATTCCAGAAGCCCTGCACCTTCAAACAGGAGTCCCCAGTTCACGCTACTCTCCTCAGACACTTCCAGTGGTGAAAAGTGGAAAGCTATCCACCAACAGGAACTATGATGGGTTAATTTTCTATTCTGCGATGCCTTGCTCATTCCATTCCCTTCGTATGCCCTGGGGCCCTGCTAAGTGTTTCTCAGAAGGCTAAGCTTAGAGAAAGACTGCAGGTGATGTGGTTTCAATGATAAATATGAAAAATGACATGTACTATTAACTCATTCTTGACTATGCCCAGAGCATATTAGTATATTTTATACTTCAAGGAAAGTTCCCTCATTGGAAATCCTTATTTCAATCAATTTGTTGGTAGCATCCCTCGGGTCAGTGACTCCTGGGAACATAAGCAGGAAACACTGCCCTGTGGCAAAGTCTGCCACAGGGCAGACTCTGCTTGCCCCACAGCCAAGATCTGGAACGGAAAGCTACACTGTCTAAATGCAAAGTTGTTCAGACTCCAAAACACTGATTGTTTGAAAGAAAATTTCTCTTGGCTTTCAGATTCACCACCTGCAAAAAGGGAGGGATAAGAACATCACCTGTTTTGTCGATTGCCTTTCGTCACTGGAGAGATTAATAAGAAGATATACATTTAATAACATGAACACACCTGCACAGGTTTCTCCACCCCCTCGTAGAGAGATACACACACATACAACAGATACGCACATTCACAACAAGAACAGGGGAGAGAGAAATCCTTAGTGTTAAAGAAAAAAATGACATAAAGTCCTTGAAAAAGAAAATAAAAGTACAGGAAGTGAAGATGAAAATAGCCTGCTGGCTGGGTGTAGGTCCATAATGCAGTTGGCTTGTTTTCCAGCAAGCTAATACTCCCCTCCCTTGAAACTCCGGCTTGTAAATATATTTATAGCCACTCAGACATAATATGCCAGATACTAAAAAAATCCACTTAGTCATTGTTCCTGGTGAACCAGTTTTGCAAGAGTTAACCTAATCTCTTGCATAAAGCTGAAAAGAGTTTGCCAAAAGCTTTAGCAAGGAAGAGTCATGCTCCTTGCCTAAAAGCTGGCTGTCTCAGTCAGGCTGCAACAGAAACTAAGCTATTTTTTATTTACGGAATGAACTGTTTCTGATCCGGCTGGAAATGGAGGCATTATGGGTGTTCTGGCGAGAACCTGTGTTAATTGATGCTTCTCCCTGTTATGCAATCCTAGTGATTGCCCTGAGAATTGGCTTCTTGTTCCTCTGCTTCACCCTTTGCTGGGGCCCAAGCACAATAGTCTGCTAAATTGAGCATTTCTTAATCAGTTGTGTCAGCTAGTCTTATCAATTATCAGATTGATCAAAAAGTTTTAAAACAATTAATCTAAATTTTGCTTCCTGAGGTGGCAAACTATCTGAGGGCAGGAATAATGGCAGCTCCAGAATTTCTAAGAGGAGAGAAATAGACAGAGATGTTACTGGAAAAGGAACAGTTGGAGGCTGTTCACCAGGGACTTGACTAGAAACAGTTATACAATAAGCACATTTACCCTTATAATATATGCTATACATCAATAAAAAGGGCTTCCCTAGTGGCTCAGAGGTTAAAGCGTCTGCCTGCAGTGCAGCAGACCTGGGTTCAATCCCTGGGTTTGGAAGATCCTCTGGAGAAGGAAATGGCAACCCACTCCAGTATTCTTGCCTGGAAAATTCCATGGACTGAGGAGCTTGGTGGGCTTCAGTCCATGGGGTCGCAAAGAGTTGGACACGACTGAGCGACTTCACCTTCATCAATAAAAAACAAGTTTTTCTGAGGATAATTTTGGTAAGATTGAGAAAAATCCCAGTTGCCCATATTATGTATTAAGAATGCCAAGGCTGGTGAGTAGAATGTGTTCCAGGAAATAGAAGTTGGGGATGCAGGAAGGGGCTGAGCAAAACCCATCAAATTATCCCGTGGTGCTGGGCAGGAAATGGAAGTGATTCACCCTGATACCCCGATCTTAGCATGGTAATTGGCACAAGCACTAGTTTGGTACATGTTTGTTGATGCAAAGCGTCATTGAGCATTTGAAGAAGAGGAAGGAATGATTAGCAGAGATAGAGGAAGGAGGGAAAGAACAGAAGGAAGAAGGTCTAGAGAAAGAGGTCAAAAGGAAAAAGAAAGGGAAAGGAAAAGAGCAGGAGGAGAAAAGGGAGAGGGAAGAGAGAAAGACCATGACACATTTGGATGAGATTATCCAAGATATCATGGGCCTCCTCAGAGCTCAAGTGTATTTTTCCCCTCTTGGCCAACTATATTATAGTCGTCAGAGCTCACCATGACCACAGTTCTTGTTCTATGATGCTGGACTTTTTCATCTGAGCTGCTTTCTAGAAGCAATTTCATACAGTTTACTTTGACATCTTAATGGAGATTCTACCACAGGGCTCCTTCTCAGTGGCACCATCTCTTTAGAAACAAAGGAAACCTGCTTTTCACTGACTTTACCACAGAAAACCTTCTCCTGGGTGTCTTCCCCTAACAAGTTCTTCTTGTATTTCCAAATGCTTGTCTGGCTGTTGGGAGGATATGTGTGAGCCCAGTTTTAATCACTTCAGCTCTTACCTGACTCAGAGATACCAACCAGAAACTAATGCTTGACAGCTCTGTCATTTCCAGTCCAGAAAAGAAAAATTTCCCAAGTCCCAGATTATGAAGTAACAAGATGAGCAGTATAGAACAGACCAAAGAGAGAAAAAGAGAGAGAGAGAGACCAGAGCAAGGAGCCGGGGCCACCCTGAAGGCTGTGACCCTGTACCCTTCTGGTATAAGGCTGCTTTGTTTCAGTTAGTGTTGCCTTCTGGGCAAAATGGGCCAATAAAAGGCAAACCATCTGTGCATACACTTCTCTCAGATGTCCACAAAATCCCCATAGTTATTACCTTCTGGGAAACTCAAAATAACAAGCTCAACAATTGTCATTGTTCCCAGTTCTTGTTCCAGACATTTGCAAATTTAAGAACATGATATTTAGTTTTTAAACTTCATCTACTATTGTGGAATAATAATACGAATGACACAATACATGTAAACCCACTGTACAAGTGTAGTATTATTTATCTCCTTTTAAGCAGAAAGGGAGGTAAAAGGGGTCAGAGTGGGGGTTGGGAGGGAAAGCCTGACCAAAAGAACTGTAGAAGCTTCATGACAGTTGGCAGCTGAATCCTCTCCCCACACACAATTCTAGCCAGTAAAATTGTCCCCCAACTATTAGGGGGCATGGTCTGGGAGATCAAACAGACAGCACCAGCCGTACCTTTCGAGGAGTCTGGAGTCTAAGCTCTATGATGGAGACAGATAAGTGAACAGTTATAATGCGTAAGTAATTCCAACAGTGGGGGCAGACACAGTGTGATGGCTCATTTTCTATGTCAACTTGAATGGACTGCCAAGGATGCCAAGATAGCTGGTAAGATATTATTTCTTGGTGTTCTGTAAGGGTGTTTCCAGGTCAGTATTTCAGTCAGTTGACTAAGAAAAGAAGACTGCCTTTACCAATACAGGTGGGCATCATCCAACCTGTTGACAGCCTCAATAGAATAAAAAGAAAAATGGAAGGGTGAAATTGATCTCTTTGTTTGAACTGTGACATCCATCTTCTCCTGCCCTCACAGGATGACTCCCCTGGTTCTCAGGCTTTCAGATTCTGAATGAATTACACCACTGGCTTTCCTGACTCTCGACTTTGCAGGCGACTGTGGGACTTTTTGGCCTCCTTAATTGTGTGCGCCAATTTTTATAATAAATCTCCTCTTACATATATTTCTACACATCCTATTATTGCTCTTTCTCTGGAAAACCCTGATTAACACACAGGAAGATGTGAGAGTATATGGGGACTGTAGGAAAAATGAGAAGAGAATACTTCTCAGAGGAGTTGATTTACTAAGTTTTGCCTTTGGCATGCATCATAACCCTCATAACCCCAGAGCAAGGATAAGTATAGAAAGTGACAAGGAAGTAACCAATATCCACCTTGAATCACCTGGAGGAGGAAATGGCAACCCACTCAAGTATTCTTGCCTGGAAAATTCCATGGACAGAGGAGCCTGGCATGCTACAGTCCAATTGCAGAGTTGGCCATGACTGCGCAATTGAGCACCTTGAATAGCGGGCACCTCATATTAGTTTGGGCTTCCTCTGGTTACCAGTAACCTTTCACAACCTCCCTGTGGACAGGTAAGATTTCCAGTCAAGTTTCAAAACTGATTCCATATTTATTATTGGAGAGAAGAGTGATATGAAATGCCTTTTATAAAAGGAAACATTTTTTGAAATTGGATCATCAATTCAATCTGGTTTGACTAGGACTATGGCAAAGGAAAATTTTCAGCTGGAGAAGTATACAGCCTCTGTAGTGGGAGTAGTCTCTGCAGCATACTTAGATCTTCGTTTTGCATCCCTGATATCATTATAACAATTCTAGAACCACGGGGTCAGTTAGGATGGCCACCCACACTGGAGCATCCAGTGGCCTGGACACCCCATTAAACGAAGGTCACCAAGCACACTCCCCTATGTTCCTTAACCATCTGTTCTGGAGGAGACTCTGCTCAAGGATCTTCCTGTTCTCTTTTACTAGTCCCAATCCTGCCATCTCAAAAATTCTTTGTTTCCAAGGAACACCCATGCAGAACACAGAGCATGGTTATAGCCTAATGAAATAATGAAAACTGAAAAAAAAGACAGAGAAAGGGAGACATTCTGAAAAGTAGACATTTGACCTAAATACCACTAAAATGTTACCAAAACAGACATCTTAATTAAAGAGTATGAAGTGAATGAGATTTTTCTTTTCCTCAGAGTGATTTAGGATCATTACAAACCATACGAAGAAGAACAAGACCAGCCACTTCAGGAAAGTATTACCTGCTTCTTTAAGAGCTTAAAGGGAGGTATGTTCTCCTCCAAGATCCACACACAACACTGAATCACTGTGGTGGGCAGGAAATGCTAGCACAGCATGTCAGTGTCATCATGTTCTCTGAGACCGTTCGTCAGTGGCGGATGTTGAGGCTGCACATTCATTCTACCTTCTCTTATTCTAAACCCCTTATTTACAGGACACACTGTTCATCAGCCCACATCACCCTTCTTTATTCTGAATTAGCCTTCCTTTCCTTCAACTTATATTTAACAGATAAGAAATTTAACTGCCACCCTAACTGACCCCGTGGTTCTAGAATTGCTATAATGATATCAGGGATGCAAAACAAAGATCTAAGTATGCTGCAGAGACTACTCCCACTACAGAGGCCGTATACTTCTCCAGCTGAAAATTTTCCTTTGCCATAGTCCTAGTGTAGGGGGTGACAGAGTCAGACACAACTTGACAACTAACACACCACCACAGGGAGTGAAGCTGGAAAGGATGTCCCTAAAGTTAAGTATCTGAGGGAGAGAACAGCTGAATGGGCTGTGACTAGACACATATAAAGTGGGCAAAGTATATGAATAGAAAATTCATCAGAAAGAAAACCCAAATGGCTCATAAACATGTGGGGAAAAAAATATTCAGCCTTACTAGTTATCAAGGGAAATGTCTATTTAAACAACGATGAGATACTGAGAAACAGAACTGATAGGATATGGTAGATAGATAGACACAGATATAGATACATTATAAAGAATTGGCTTATGAATCATGGAGGCCAAAAAGTCCCAAGCTCTATAGCCATCAAGCCAGAGACCCAGAAGAAACCCATGAATGGTTTCAAACTAAGTCAGAAGGCCTGAGAACCAAGAGAGTCAACGGTAAAAGTTTTAATCCAGGTCCTATTGTGAAGACAAAAGAAGATCCCAGTCCCCACTCAAAAAACTGGCAGGAAGAGAGAATTTTCCCTTATTCTTGTTTGTTCTATTCAGGCTTTCAATGAGTTGGATGAGACCTACCCCCATTGGTGGAGGCAATTTACTCAGTTTACCAGTTCAAATGTTAATCTCATCCAGAAACACCTTCACAGACACAGACAATGTTTAAACAAATATCTGGGTATGGCCCAGACAAGTTGACACATAAAATTAACTACCATCACAGATACCATTTTGTACTCAACATGATTGACAAAAATTTTAAATCTAAAAAAAGCAAGCATTGGCAAGGAATGAAAGGAATCAGGAAAGCACCAATGGCTGATGGTAATATACACTGGTATTGCCCTTTGGAAAGTCATCTGTCACTCTCTGAGTATGGGTACCTGCCATAGTCTCACTTCTGTGAAAGTTTCATATTCATACAAGCAGAGGTGTTCAAGGATACACTTTACAGTATTGTTGATACTATAGTGCTATTCTCACTGCATTATCAGAAAAGTAAAATTCTGTATCATAGAGTAGATTTTAAAGAGTAAAATGATCTACATGATAAATCTCAAAAAATATAATGCTGCATTTAAAGAAAGAATATTGAAGCAACTTGATGGACCACACTGAGTGAAGTAAGTCAGACACAGAAAAACATCATAGGATATTGCTTGTATGTGGAAACTGACACAGGGGGTACAAATGAACTTATTTATAAGACAGGAGTAGAGGCACAGATGTAGAAAACAAACTTATGGTTACCAGGGGATAAGGATAACTTGGGAACTTGAGACTGACATATACACACTACTATATATAAAATAGATAACTAATGAGAACCTGCTGTATAGCACAGGAAACTCTACTCAATTCTCTGTAATAGCCCTATATAGGAAATGAATCTTAAAAAAACAATTGAGATATATATATATACATACACACACATATATATATGATTCACTTCACTATATACCAGAACACTGTAAATCAACGATACTCCAATAAATTTTTTTTAAAAAATAAAGCAAGCAAATTGTAAAAAGATACATACAGTATGATACCATAAGTTTAAACATTTGATGTAAATAATAATAAGAGAAAGAGAGAGAGCAAGGGAGAAGTGATTACAGTTGGGTGGTTTGGCTATATTGAAATTTTACTTACAGAAAAGATTTGGGAATGTGTTGATTTCTCTTACATCTAAGTTCAGAGTATATAGATGTTATTCTGTTTTATTTACTTTTCTATATAATTGAAATATTTCTAATTAAAGATGAACAAAATAAAATAAAAAAACAGTATGATAGCAAGAGTTGACAAAATATAATGCATGATCAAATAAAAAACTATACACTAAAAAATTCTAGAAGACTAAACGTCAGTGTTAGCTGTCTGTGGGAAGTTACTTCAGGGGTTTTACTCTGTAGTTTCGACATTTTTCTTTTGCTTGAACTTTTGCCATGATCATGAATTAACTTTGTAATCAAAACAACCATCCAAAATGTCGATAAGGGGCAGAGCAGGTAAAGAAAGATGTAAAGAAACTTACATTTAGGTCCTTACTCAACAAAACACCCTTTGAGCCCCACCCCTTAGTGTCATGTTTCAAAGAGTAGGCCAGAGGAAAAGAAGAATGCATTTATGTTCTTAGAAGCCAGTAACTAGCTAAGCCCTAATTTTGCAATTATGCAGCACCAGCTGCCATTTCTGAACATTCACAAAGAACTAAAAAGGGACTCATTATGTTCCTCTGAAATCTGCTCCTCATCCTGTATTCTCTGTCTAGATAAATGTTGCCACTAGGCTCACTAAATCCAATCCTATCCCGATGCTACCGCCTTAGTTCAAGCTCTCTCATTTTCTTTTTCCTGCTTTGGGACTTAAACTTTGGAATCCATCTAACAAAGAGAACTCATGGCAATCAACCTGAGGAATATTTGATCATATAAATCCTTTCCTCAATGAAACACCTCCACAAAAGTGTTTGCTTCTCCTTACTGACAAGATAAATGCCAACTCTTTAGGATGGCTTCAAAAGTCTGGAGCTCCTCGTGAACTAAGTCCTATCTGTCTCAGCAAGCTGACCTCTTTTTATGCATGTCAGCCCTATAATTTCTCTGCAGTTACCTGTAGTCTCCTTTACTTCCCTCTGTTATTGTTTATCTTGCTTCCTCTGTACAAAATGCCCTGCCCCTATCCACCTGGAGAACAGTATATCTGCTTTTTCCACAAGCTCAGGCCGGCACTCCTCTTATGAAGATTCTCCTGGTTCTTACCCATATATACTCAAACATACACACACACATACCCACACAGGTTTGTTGACACTTGTTCTCACTGCGCTATGCTCTTAGTTTCCATTATTCTACAAGGGTCGATTTGGTTTTGTGGGGATTGTCTATTAATGCTGTTGGTTTTCCAAACACGCCTGATACTTCTATATTCTACTATTTAATTGACCTTTCATTTCCTAAAATATTTTTAAATCTCTTATTTGCGGATGAGCTCTCTTTTCTTTCCTTTGTTTTACAAGTTTATTTCATTTTGTGCATCTGCGCTTTCATTTCAGGGAGGTGCGTGGCAGCACAGTCAATACAAATGTTCAGTCCATCATCTTGAATCAGAAGGCTAGCCAACCGTTTTAGAATCCACTGAGCTAACAGATACTACATAATGGTGAAAAATGAACAAATTTCTAAAGACCTAAAACACTTAAAAATGCAAATTATGAATATTGTACTTAAGCAATAATTATCTAAAATAATTGAATTGTACAGTATAGTAAGCTTTGATACTTGAATCAGTCACCTTGCTTTATTTTGTTCTGATCATATCCATACTAGAATATAGCTTTAATCTAGCTTCCATTTTTGTTGGAAAGGGGAAGTGTTAGACAGAGATAGAAGTATAAGAAATACAGTTAAAGTAAGAGTTCCTACTTTTTTTGTACCAAGGAATATATTTTCTCCGCAGATGAAGCTATGTGACTGAGTGTTGGTCAGAGGGGAACATGTTGAAAAAGGAAGTTCAGCTTTGTAGTTTGAGAGAAAGTGCAGGAGGAAGCTGTAAATTTGAGAAAAGGAGCTGACTATGAAATCTAAACCATTTTTATCTGGGAGATCCTAAACATTTCTCAGGATCTACAAAAAAATTCCCAGAGATATAATAACCAATATGAGCCCCATGCCCTCTCCTTCCTCTCCCCCACTTCCAACTACTTACAGAGTTTCAAGCACAAACTCGATTTTCACAGGCTACAGATATAGAAATTTGGCCTTGGAGTAAATTCAATCTATGGAATAAAATAGAATCTAGAACTGGGTTGCCCCAGGAGATAACAATCAATTTTTAGAGCTACAGGATAAAGTCTGATTAATGAACAAAGATTCAAAAGGCAGAATTAATTGTTTGAAGCAAAATAGATGACATAGGTACCTTAACTGTCTTTATTTAGCTAGAGAGCTATTTTATGGGCAATGCTAAATAGCCATGTATTTCTTCCACAGAAAGTAAAGAAGGACAAACTTCTTTTGAGTGTCAAATATCTGAAGCTATTCTGGGGAAAGGAGTTGCAATGATGAACAAAGAAGACTGTATACTTGAGAAGTTTAAAGACTAGTGGAGAATACAGACAAGGAAACAGACTATCACAAGAAAGTGTGATAAATCCTACTATGAGGTGATCACCAGGTGCTACTGGAACTTATAGAGGAACATGTTTGCAGTGAGGAGGCAGGGAAATGTTCCCAGGGAAAGTGACATCTTCTCTGAAACTTGAAGGATTATCATATACTCAGGGGAAAGTTTACAGAGACTCATCATGGGAAGGGGAAAGAGAATCTCATAGCAGAGCAAAGAGCATTGAGGATATCAGAGAGGGACTTCTGCTGCCACAGTAGAGAGCTAGAACTGGACCAGGAGGGCAGAGTGGAGGCAATGAAAGGGTTTGTGAGGGGATGCAACAAGATATGATTTGCATCTTAGATCTCTCTGTGTTATGTGGAATGTATTAGGAGATGAAATGGCTGAGCATTTGATGCTGGGAGCTCAGGTAGGATTCAGAGGCAGTAATCTCAGGAAAGAGGAGAGTGGTCCTAGACTAAAATAATAAAATTAGATTAGAGGGAAATAGATGAGACCCGTTTGAAAGACATGTCTGTGGAAGAATCAACATGGGTAGAGAGAATAATCTAAAGCTAAACAAGCTTTATTCATCCAAGTCTAAGGACTTCAGAAAAGTCAGCTATTCAAAGCAGATCCTCTCTATGGGCCCTTCTTGTGTCTGGCCTGTTTCTCCTTCCTTCCCATTCTATAATTAAGCATTCCCTTTCTATAAAGCCTTTCAGTATAGAATCTGTGCCCCAGGAATACATTTCCCCTCCCCCAAATGTCTAGGCTAATGCCAGTTCTTTTCAGTGTCCATGAGTTTTTGCCTTGGATGGAAAGTTTTTTTCCAGCACCACCAACTTATTACCCTATTTTGAAAGGGTAATCTGTCAGGCATATCAAACGTTAAAAGCAAGAGGAACATTCTGAGGTTTGTAACGTGTATATTTTTCTCACTGATTAAGTCTTCATTTCTCAGCCACCAGACAAAAGAGAGGAAAACTGTTCCCCTCTTCCCCTAAAAGGAGAAAAGCTTTTAAAACAGTTGGCAGAATCCACTATTAAAAATGGGAAAAGAAAATTTCCAAGCTACATCAGATGAGAAAGGCAAAAGAACACATGTGTTCAGTATAAAGTTTGTTTTCACTTAGGCTGAAATATTGCTGCTTCATGATCCTAAGTTATTATCATTAGAGGCAGATTGTAGCTAACAATTCTATCAACACAGTTCAGTGCTTCCCCTAGGTTACTGTAATTAGGAAATACAGGGGAAGTTTTAAGCGGATCTCATCAAATAACAAAGAAACTCCAACATTTGTAAAACTACAAAATGACAGAGTAAAGGATTGCTATGCAAGACTCAAACTTTCTTCTTTACCTCCAACTGATAAGTATGACTGGTGTAATTATTAGGACTTTGATATCGCCTAGAAAATGACAATCAAAGAGGGCCTAGGTTTTTGGATATTCCACTAGTATCAAACTCAACACATTAAAATTAGAATTCTAGATGTACCTTTCTCTCTTCCCCTTATTTACTCCCCCTTATTTACTGCCCCTTCAGTATCACCAGTCTTGGGAAAAGCATTATCAATCACCAAAGACATTAACTCCTTTCCCTTCATTTTCTATCTTCCTCCCCTCCCACTGCTAGCTTAAGTCCAATTTTTTCAGACTCTGAAATGCCTTCGAATCCATGGCCACTGTGTTAATTCTGACTTTTACTGTCTCTTGAACTACTGGCACTCAAGTTTGATGAATTGGTCCTTTATAAACTGCTTCTATCAACTTTCAATCTAAGTTTCTTAGGAAAAACAAATTACTATTATAAAATATAAAGCTAACCATGATTTAAAACTTCTATGTCTCCCTGTTGCCTATATAAGGCCAAATTTTTCATCTGGTCTAGAAGAATTTCTCAATCCAATCTCAATACACTTTCCAACCCCCACCCCCTCACTGCAACCCACCACTGTAACCATGCAGTGGAAGCTTTGACCATACCCACCTCCAAATTCTGTTACACCTCTATGTCTCTGTTTGTGCTGTGTTCTTTCCTTGTAAGAGGCTTCCTTGATGGCTCAGTGGTGAAGAATCCACCTGCTAATGCAGGAGATACAGGTTCGATCCCTGGGTCAGGAAGATCCCCTGGAGAAAGAAATGGCAACCCATTCCATTATTCTTGCCTGGGAGATCCCATAGACAGAAGGAGTCTGGCAGGCCAAAATCTATGGGGTTACAAAAGACAATTAAACAACGACAACTCCTTATAAGTCCTACATTTGAACCCTCATTGTCTACCTGGCAACTTTCTTCTTGATCTGAAAGATAGCTCAAGTGCCATATCTCAGTTTCTTTTTCTTTAATAATCCCTCAAAATTTAGTTGGATCTTTTATTTCCATTTCACAGTTAACAAACTGTCATCAATATTATAACAATTATCCCACTACAATTATATTTTTACTAGGAAAGTCTTTGATAGATTAGGTTGTAACTTCTTTGTGTCCCCAGTTCCTAATGTAATATTAGATGCAATAAGTATTCAAGTGTTTGTGAATTAAACTCTCTCCCCTAGTAATAATAAATGTGAATGATTTTCATGTATAATCTCAAACTTCCAGTTATCAGAAAAATCGACTGATTCTCAAACAATATAGTATGGTACAAATGTATGTCATAATATACATAAAATGTAAATTATATTAAAATTTGTCAATGATATAAAAGCACTGTTTCTTCTACAAAAAGTTGAGTGGATCACATAATACAACACAGGATAGAATAAATTTTATGCATACAAGAATTTTAAAAGAATAATGTAATATGAAACCAGTGAACAAAAAAAAAGTGCTTTTTTATTAGCAACTACAAGACCTTTGCATGGAGTATATAACAGGATTTAGTCAGGGCAGAAGACAGTTCAATTTAAACAATGAATAAATGTTCAAGGGTAACCAAGTGGATAGAATAGTAACTATGAGTGTTCTACAGCACTGTGAGAAATTGTTAGGCAGTAATGAAGATCAGGTTGTAATTATCACTGACTTGTTTGTGACCAAATCTTCCAGTATTTGAAAGTATTTCTTAAAAGGTAATGAAGTAGAGGCAGAATTGTGGAGCAGCGGTTTAAAAAATTGACAGCCTGGATTTAAACCCGAACTGTAAACTCACTTCCTCTGTTGACCTTTGGCAAGTCACTGTAACCTTGCTGATCCTTGGATGGCTCTTCTCTAAAAAGGGATGGGATCTACTTCACAAGATTGTGAAAGTTAAACCAGAGAAAAACAATGTGGGCTTTGGAGTAAGCCCTTACTAAATGTTACCTGCTGTTATTTGATGACATAGTTGTTCTGTTTATTACAATGGCCCATAGTGAAACGGTTTCCCCGGTGGCTCAGAGGTAAAAATCTGCCTGCAGTGCAGGGATGTGGGTTCCATCTCTGGGTCAGGAAGATCCATAGAGGCGGGAATGGCAACCCATTCCAGTATTCTTGCTGGGAAAATCCCATGGACAGAGGAGCCTGGCGGGCCACAGTCCACAGGGTCACAAACAATTGGACATGACTGAAGTGACTGAGCACACAGAGAGAATAACACACTATCTTAATTTTATCTCCTTTACTTTTCACTTCTGTGATCTCTTAAAACTGATAGTTTAACTTCCTCAGCTCTGATTCCTCTACTTCCACAAATACCCACTATGTGGTTCAGAGAGAAAAAAAGCAGAAACATGGACACAGCTGTTAATTTTTCCTCTCTCTTCAAAAGTCCAAAAACAGAGCCCTGCTTTTGTCATTGTCATATATCTGATTGGAAATACTCATTTTCTGGGAAAATCAAATCCAAATATCTCTGCCTAATCAGTGTCCCCACAGAGCCCAATGCGATCAAAAAAGTACAACATAATTACCAAGTTTGCAGAGTTGGTAAAGTGAAGTTTAATTGAGGAGACATGGTGAAACTTGTAAACCATCACCTGTGGAAGCAGACAGGAGAAGAACACCCAGAGGAAGAAAATGACAACTCCGTCAAGTTTAGTTCAGTTCAGTTCAATCACTCAGTTCTGTCTGACTCTGCGACCAGATGAATCGCAGCACACCAGACCTCCCTGTCCATCACCAACTCCCAGAGTTTACTCAGACTCACGACCATCGAGTCAGTGATGCCATCCAGCCATCTCATCCTCGGTGGTCCCCTTCTCCTCTTGCCCCCAATCCCTCCCAGCATCAGAGTCTTTTCCCATGAGTCAACTCTTCGCATCAGGTGGCCAGAGTACTGGAGTTTCAGCTTTAGCATCATTCCTTCCAAAGAAATCCCAGGGTTGATCTCTTTCAGAATGGACTGGTTGGACCTCCTTGCAGTCCAAGGGACTCTCAACAGTCTTCTCCAACACCACAGTTCAAAAGCATCAATTCTTTGGCACTCAGCTTTCTTCACGGTCCAACTCTCACATCCATACATGACCACTGGAAAAGCCATAGCCTTGACTAGATGGACCTTTGTTGGCAAAGTAATATCTCTACTTTTGAATATGCTATCTAGGTTGGTCATAACTTTCCTTCCAGGAGTAAGTGTCTTTTAATTTCATGGCTGCAGTCACCATCTGCAGTGATTTTGGAGCCCAAAAAAACAAAGTCTGACACTGTTTCTACTGTTTCCCCATCTATTTCCCATGAAGTGATGGGACCAGATGCCATGATCTTCATTTTCTGAATGTTGAGCTTTGAGCCAACTTTTTCACTCTCCTCTTTCACTTTCATCAAGAGGCTTTTTAGTTCCTCTTCACTTTCTGCCATAAGGGTGGTGTCATCTGCATATCTGAGGTTATTGATATTTCTCCTGGCAATCTTGATTCCAGCTTGTGCTTCTTCCAGCCCAATGTTTCTCATGATGTACTCTGCGTATAAGGTAAATAAGCAAGGTGACAATATACAGCCTTGACATACTCCTTTTCCTATTTGGAACCAGTCTGTTGTTCGATGTCCAGTTCTAACTGTTGCTTCCTGACCTGTATATAGGTTTCTCAAAAGGCAGGTCAGGTGTTCTGGCATTGCCATCTCTTTCAGAATTTTNTTAAATAAGCAAGGTGACAATATACAGCCTTGACATACTCCTTTTCCTATTTGGAACCAGTCTGTTGTTCGATGTCCAGTTCTAACTGTTGCTTCCTGACCTGTATATAGGTTTCTCAAAAGGCAGGTCAGGTGTTCTGGCATTGCCATCTCTTTCAGAATTTTCCACAGTGGTCAGATTTCCTGAGCTTCTGATCTACATATCTTTCCACTCTTTTCCTTGTGTTATTCCTGTATTCTTTGTTGATAGTCACATATGTGGGACACTGTCAAAACTGTCTTTTTCTGTGGCTCTTAAATTTCAAATCAGTTATCATTCCTACTACAATGTGTGATTTTTTTCCTGCTCTTCATACTTCTCCCTAACCAATAGTGACCAGTTTCATGGGTGATAATAGATTCTATTTTACTAAAAAGAAATCTGACTTTCTTAACTTAATAGTCCTTCTGCTAAGGGGCACTCATGAAACTTCCATAAGTTCTTGTGATTCTGTTTTTCTGCTCATTAATTATCTATCTATAGGGCAATAACTTCATGATTAGGGTCTATTTTCTTCTCTCTTTGTTCTGATTAATTCCATTAATCTAAATAGCAGCTCTAAATTTCTTTCCTGGAAATCCTCTGCTTCTATTCAAATTCAAAGCCCTATCATCTTCCATTTGACTAAAGGAGCAGTCTCCTTGCTTCTACTTTTGCTTCTCTGTAATCCATAATCCACTCTTCACAGAGCTCTTTTCTTTTCAAAATGTAAATCAGACCATGCCATTCCTCTGCTTAAAATCCTTCCATGGCTTTCTATCACACTTAAAATACAAATTNTTGACTTCACATTCCAGGATGTCTGGCTCTAGGTGAGTGATCACACCATTGTGATTATCTTGGTTGTGAAGATCTTTTTTGTACAGTTCTTCTGTGTATTCTTGCCACTTCTTCTTAATATCTTCTGCTTCTGTTAGATCCATACCATTTCTGTCCTTTATCGAGCCCATCTTTGCATGAAATGTTCCCTTGGTATCTCTAATTTTCTTGAAGAGATCTCTAGTCTTTTCCCTTCTGTTATTTTCCTCTATTTATTTGCAATGAGCACTGAGGAAGGCTTTCTCTCTTGCTATTCTTTGGAACTCTACATTCAGATGCTTATATCTTTCTTTTTCTCCTTGGCTTTTCACTTCTCTTCTTTTCACAGCTATTTGTAAGGCCTCCCCAGATGGCCATTTTGTTTTTTGCATTTCTTTTCCATGGGGATCATCTTGATCCCTGTCTCCTGTACAACGTCACGAACCTCAGTCCATAGTTCATCAGGCAATCTATCTATCAGATCTAGTCCCTTACGTGCTGCAATTCATGAGGTCGCAGAGTCAGACGCAACTGAGCGACTGAACTGAACTGAACTAGAAATAAATAAACTTAGTAAATTTCAGGATTTTTTTACCTTCTTTATTCTTTGGAGACTAACTGTTGTCATGAGTTATGAAAAGAACATACATCAGAGAGCAAGAAAACTCCTTAGAAATCATCTGACCCAATGCCCTCATTTGATAGATGACAAAGAAATACTCAGAAAGTCACATACCAAAGTCATTCAAGCTTTTTAAGGCTTTGTCGGCCTAAGGTCATCTTTCCCTACATTCACTCTAGGGATTGTCTTCTGTCATGTCCCTTCCCACGTGCCATTATTCTCTCACTCTCCTCTAACTTCAAAAGGTCAGGCTGAAAACCAGGAAGAGAAAAATGCTGAGCTCAAGATCTCATCAAGAAAAAAAAACCCACATAATTTTGTCCTGATATTTCCAGATTTGGGGTTTTTGATGAGAAATAGCCACTCTTGTTGAAAGGATGCAAATAAGCATCTGCAAAGAATTCAGGTTAACATGGTCAACATTTTAAAACCGTGGCTAACTTGGATGCCAGCCCTCTAGAATGCTCAGCAATATGGAATGATACTAAATCCAGTAGTATGTAGACTAAAGCAAAAACTTAGGGGGAAAATCTTCTCAACAGAGAAGATTAGAGAATTCACAACTAGGTTGTTTCATAAGAAAATGGATTTCCTTTTTAATAGAGTAGAAATTAAGTATTTGGGGAGGAAAAAAGCAGTCCTTAAGTATTCAATAACAAATGAGCACAGCTGAGGAAACCCAAAGACTAAAAGGCAAGAAACAATGCAATGGTATCAGTCAGTTATTTGCACAGAGAGGGGGAAAAAAAAGGAAGTAATGTTTATAAAATATTAAGACTTTGAAGACTCAAAAGCCAAGAATGTGTATGCTACCAATCACAAAGAAATATTAAGTGTTTTCTGCTCTTTTTGAGGATATGGAGTAATTATAAATGAATTTTTTAAAGTACTTCCATTTGTAAGTTAAAAGGAATTCTGAGGCATAAATTCAGTTAACCTAAAACCTGAATTTGTTTTCAGATAGCTGTAGGAATACACCAACAGTTAGACTCACACACAAAAATACATTGAAGAGATAAACTGCAATGGCTCCATATGGAACTGCTGGCATGATTTCTAATCATTATATATCCAGGGTCCCAGAAATCCAATTACCTTTAAGAGAAAATACTAGATGAAAGTAACCACGGTAGTTTCTATACATTGAACTGGCCACTTCTCACCTGTTAATACAGGAGAGATAAATTTAAAATAAGCTTTTAAAATGTCAAGTGGTGGGAAAATGTATCAGCAGAAGTATAGGTAGGTTCTGATAAAATATGAGCACACTATTGTGGTGTAAATTCTACTTTCCCTTCTATTTCATGCTTCATTTTATTTCTTTCTTGTCCTTCTAAAATCTAGCAGCACAGATTAGAGAATTGACAACTAGGTTGTTTCATAACAAAATGGATTTCCTTTTTAATAGAGTAGAAATTAAGTAAGATGTTTAACTCTATATACAGTTTTCTTCATCCCAGGGTGATTAGAATGGGGGAAAAAATAGCACAGCAACTGATATTTGAATATTTATATATATTTGAATATTGGAACTTTGTATATTGAAACATTATACTTGTATTTTAAATTATATAGAATTGAACCCTAAAAGGACATTGTATGCAATAGGGAGAGTACTATGTACAGTGTAACCCTGAACAACACAAGGGATTAGGGGTGCCAATCTAATAGTTGAAAATAGTTGAAAACCTAATTAATCTGTAGTTGAAAATCTGAGTATAATTTATCTATACACCCAGTTCCTCTGTATTCACGGTTTCACATCTACAGATTCAACCAACCCCAGACTGAATAGTACTGTAGCATTTAGTACTAAAAAAAAAAAAAAAAAAAAAAATCCATGTATAAGTGGACAGTGCAGTTCAAACCTATGATGTTCAAGGGTCAAACGTATGTGTGTATATGTTTGTGTATGTATACACATTTTAAAATACATATATATTTATTTAAATTTTAAAAGAAATCTTCATCATATGGAAAAAGAAGATATGGAGTATTGAGATTTGCTGATCCTGATCCCTTTTTTAATATGATAAATAGAACCATATAAATCCGAACAGAAAAAGCTAAAATCTAGTAGTTCAGCAGGTAAAGAATCAGCCTGCAATGCAGGAGATGCAGGAGAGGAGGGTTCGATCCCTGGTCAGGAAGATCCCCTGGAGGAGGAAAGGGCAACCCACTCCAGTATTCTTGCCTGAGAAATCCAATAATAGAGGAGCCTGGTGGGCTACAGTCCATGGATCACAAAGAGTCCGACACAGCTGAGCACATGGCATCACACTCTGGGACAAACATCTCCACTGGTTAGTTGGTCGGTTTTATAAACAGCAAGTAATTCAATGTAGCTATCACTTTTTGCTTGTGAAGTATTCTCTAATTCTTTCATTTGAATATTTGCTATTCTACCTAATCTGATAATTGCAGACTGGTTTCCAGATTTCCTGTGTTTTATGTTAACAAAGTTGTACCATAACCAGTGTGTCCTGCCACAATTCAAGATACAAATGAAGATCCATAATACATCCCCCAAATACAATGTTTGCACCCTTCCCTCAACATTCAAGCAATAAGCAGGAGTTCAGAGATCCAGTTGATCTCCTCCAGCTCTAACTCTTTCCCTTTTAGCTGAGATCCCTCATGCTTAAAAGCCTCCTCCTCAGCTTGGACCTTTCTTAGTGCACAGACTGCTGTGGGGAAAGGCAAGTGCAAATCTGTCCAAAGCACAGAATTTAGCAGCAGTTAATCTTCAGGAGTTTATTTGTTCTATAGAAGGGCTCCTAAGTAAGCAGGCCAAAATCTTTGATATCTTTCAGTCCCTTCTTGCCTTCCAGATTTGGGCTAAGATAGACCAAGACCTGTAGCGCAGATGGTAAAGAATCTGCCTTCAATGAAGGAGAAGTGGGTTTGCTCCCTGGATCGGGAAGATTCACTGGGCAAGGGAATGGCAACCCACTCCAGTATTCTTTTTTTTTCTTAATTAATTTTTATTTTTTAGTTTGTTTTGCTTTACAATACTGTATTCATTTTGCTATACATTGACATGAATCAGCCACGAGTGTACATGAACTCCCAATCGTGATCCCCACCTCCCCCTTCCCGCCCCACACCATCTCTCTGGATTATCCCCATGCATCAGTCCCAAGCATCCTGCATCCTGCATCGAACCTAGACCGGCGATTCATTTCACTTATGATATCATACATGTTGCACTGCCACTCTCCCAAATCATACCACCCTCTCCCTCTCCCACAGAGTCCAAAAGGTGTTCTATACATCTGTGTCTTTTTGCTGTCTTGTGTACAGGTTTATCATTACCATCTTTCTAAATTCCATATATATGTGTAAGTATACTGTATTGGTGTTTTTCTTTCTGGGTTACTTCACTCTGTGTAATCGGCTCCAGCTTCATCCACCTCATTAGAACTGATTCAAATGTATTCTTTTTAATGGCTGAGTAATACTCCATTGTGTATATGTACCACAGCTTTCTTATCCATTCATCTGCTGATGGACATCTAGGTTGCTTCCATGTCCTGGCTATTACAAACAGTGCCGCGATGAACATTGGGGTACACGTGTCTCTTTCAATTCTGGTTTCCTCGGTGTGTATGTCCAGCAGTGGGATCGCTGGATCATAAGGCAGTTCTATTTGCAATTTTTTAAGGAATCTCCACACTGTTCTCCATAGTGGCTGTACTAATTTGCATTCCCACCAACAGTGTAAGAGAGTTCCCTTTTCTCCACACCCACTCCAGCTTTTATTGCTTGTTGACTTTTGGATCGCAGCCATTCTGACTGGTGTGAAATGGTACCTCATTGTGGTACTGATTTGCATTTCTCTGATAATGAGTGATGTTGAGCAACTTCAGTATTCTTGTTACAGAATCCCATGGACAGAGGAGCCTAGACAGAGGACTACAGTCTATGGGGTCACAAAAAGTCAGACACAACTGAATGACTAAAGTACACTACACTACTACTAGACCAAGACCACTGCTATCAGTGTGATCAAGTTCCCCTGGCAGAATACACATTGTATTAGTTTCCTTCTTGTTGTTGTTGTTCAGTTGCTAAGCCATGTCCAACTCTTTGACACCCCATGAACTATAGCATGCCAGGCTTCCCTGCCCTTCACTACCTCCAGAGTCTGCTATTTGGGACATGAGTCCCAAACTCATGTCCATTGAGTCAATGATGTCATCCAACCATCTCATCCAGTGGCGTCCCCTTCTCCTCCACCTTCAGTCTTTACCAGCATCAGGGCCTTTTCCAATGAGTCAGCTGTCGCATCAGGTGGCCAGAGTATGGAGCTTCAGCTTCAGCATCAGTCCTTCCAATGAATATTCAAGATTGATATCATTTATGATTGACTGGTTTGATCTCCTTGCTGTCTAAGGAAGCCTCAAGAGTCTTATCCAGCACCACAGTTCAAAAGCAACAATTCTTTGGCACTCAGCCTTATGGTCCAACTCTCACATCTGTACATGACTACTGGAAAAATCATAGCCTTGACTATATGGATCTTTGTTGCCAAAGTGATGTCTCTGCTTTTTAATATGCTGTGTAGGTTTGTCATAGCTTTTCTTCCAAGGAGCAAGTGTCTTTTAATTTCATAGCTGCAGTCATCATCCACAGTGATTATGGACCCCAGGAAGATAAAATCTGCCACTGTTTCCACTTCTTTCCCATTTGCCATGAAGTGATTAGTTTCCCAGAGCTGCTGTAACAAATAACCACAAACTGGATGGCTTAAAACAAGAAAAATGTATTCCTTCACAGTTCTACAGGCTGGAAGTCTGGAATCTAAGTGTTGGAAAGGCCATCCTCTCTCTCTGAAGGCTTTAAGAGAAAATCTATTCCATACTTTTTCTTAGCTTCTGGTGTTGCTGGCAGTCCTTGGTATTCTTTGATTGATAGATGCATCATTCCAATTTCTGCCTCTATCATCACATGGTCTTATCTCTATGTATCTGTGTCTCTCTTCATCTTATTGGGACAGCAGTCAAACTGGATTGGAGCTCACCATAATCCAATATAACCTCGTTCTATTTTAATTCCATCTGCAAAGATCCTATTTCTAAATAAGATTAGATTCCCTGACTCTAGGGTCGGGACTTCAATCCATCTTTTTGGGGACACAATTCAACCCTTAATCACCATTTATGGTTGTGCATGTGTGATCAGTCACTCAGTCATGTCCAAATCTTTGCTACCCTATGGACTATAGTCAGCCAGCCTTCTGTGTCCATGGGATTCTCCAGGCAAGAATACCAGAGTGGATTGCCATGCCCTGCTCCAGGGGATCTTCCAACCCAAGGATCAAACCCATGTCTCTTCAGTTCAGCCACTGAGTCATGTCCGACACTTTGTGACCCCATGGACTGTAGCACACCAGGCTTCCCTGTCCATCACCAACTCCCAGAGCTTGCTCAAACTCATGTCCATCGAGTTGGTCATGTCATTCAACCATCTCATCCTCTGTCATCCCCTTCTCCTCCTGCCTTCAATCTTTCCCAGCATCAAGGTCTTTTCCAATGAGTCAGTCCTCTGCATCAGTGGCCAAAGTATTGGAGCTTCAGCTCCAGCATCAGTTCTTCCAATGAATATTCAGGACTGATTTCCTTTACGGATCAACTGGTTTGATCTCCTTGCAGTCCAAGGGTCTCTTATGCCTCCTGAATTGGCAGGCAGGTTCTTTAACATTAACACCACCTGGGAAGCCCCATTTATGGTTGAAATGCCTCAAAACCATGGCTAGAAGGGCCACAGGCCTTGGTTCACCCCAGTCACGCTCTCCTAAAGTCTGATCAAGACAGCAGTGGCAGAGACTGTTTCTCATTATCACCATGCTCCAGAAATTCTAAACAATGTCAACAACAGACACACAGAAAAGTGTTATCAACTTTGTGTTTTTATAAGATAATTCTGGCTGCAGCACTAAGAATAGATTGGAGAGGAGCAAAAATGAACATGCATAGAACAATAAGGCTATTTTTATAATCTAAATGGAAAGTTGAGGCTTGGATTAAGCTGATAGTAGAGGAGACAGAAGGAAGTGTATATGCCTGAGAGCTAGAAGATATATTTGGAATCTATATTTGGAGCAAAACTGATAGTCTGTCACTTATGGAGTGGACAGGCAGGAGGAGAAATCACGATATCCCAGATTTCTTGCTTAATCAGTTAGTGACTGGTTGTGTCACTCATTGTGATGGGGGAAAAACTTGTTTAGTGAGGAAAATCTTTATATCAAGTTTCAAAGGCAATCTCATGAGAAAAAGTAGAAAAATACAGATGAAATGTAAAGCATTACCCTAGTTTCAAAAAAAAATCATATAGAAAAAAACAAGATAAGGCCTAATCCATATTGTCATTTTATATACTAGGAAGCTGAGACCCTAAAGGGAAAGATGATCTGCTCAATGAGTTAGAGTGTGGATCAGAAGTTATCTATCTCCTAGATCAGACTCTTTCGGGCTAGAACTCCAAATATTTCACTTGATGTTTTGTTTTTCATCATAATCCTTTTTCTGTGTGGGGGCCATGTCTGCTACAGAGCCTGTGAAACTCACTTGTTCCTAAAGGCACAGACAGTGATAACAAGAAGGTTCTTCTTATCTTCAGATATTTTAGACCAGCCATACCCCATTCTTGTGAAGCATATGGCAACCAGGCAATTTTCATCTATTAAGCATTGTTTTCTAAAGCCAATACTTCTCTTTAAGAGAAGTGTAGATATTCAAACAGTTTAGTCAGACAAACATTTATTCAGTATCTATTGTTCTGTAAGCTGTGAATGAGCAAAAGAGATGACCTTTGTTCCTTCGCACCTACAAGTTTTAAATTTGGCTGGAGAGCCAAATTTAAGATACAGAGGTAACAACTAGTTGTGTGACAATGCTGGTAAGTATAAGATTTGGTATCAAAATAGGTAGCTAGCACAATAAGAGCCATGACATTTCAGAAAAAGTGGTCATCCATGTGGGTGAGAGAAATTAACGATTGTGAGGCTAGAGATGGAAATCAAAGAACAGTTTGACTTTGAAAGGGAGAGGAGAACAAATCCAAACATTAATTGAGAGAAACTAATTCAGCTCATGACCTGACCAAGCCCAAAAATGGATCAGAAGTTTTAATGAAGAGCAATAGTGTTGGTGAGTGAATTCAATAGAGGCAGACTAGCTAATCTGGGACTAACTGATCACTATACTTGTACTTAGAACAAACCTATGAGAAGGTATTATTCTACCTCCAATTTGCAGATAAGAAAACTGAGGCATTGAGTGGTTGTGTAACTTATCTCAAGCACACAGCCAGCACGTGTTAGTGCTAGGTTTCAAGCCCATAGAGTTGGTTATAGAGCCTGCGGTCTTAAACCACTACAGCCTGTGGTCTCTCATGTGATGCTAGTGGCTTATAACAGTCTAAGGGAGGGGCATCAAAATGGACCTGATGAAGTCTGGAAATAGTGACTAGGGACACAAATAACTGAGTTCCAGCAAGTCACTGCAGAGACAGGGTTAGATTGCAAAGATAGAAAGGCAGTTAAGTGCCAGCTTCCATACAGTAAGGACAAGGATAAACATTAAGAACAGGTTCTGGGAAAATTTACCCAATGGTTATGAAATGAGGTGGGATTAAAAGAAAAAAGAATGTACGGTAAGCACAGCCAAAGATAAGCTTCCCTGAGGTGGATAACTGGCTGAAAACTGGTCTGGCTGCCCCTGATTTCACTACTCATGTGAAGAGTCATGTCAGCCTCTAAAAGGAAAATAAATGTAACATAATTTGATAGTGGAGACTAGCATGAAATGCTCAAAGCACACCCTGATCTTCACCTTCCTATTTCCTTCATGAGGTAAAGGACTAGTATTTTAAAAATGAAGAAACAAGGCCATTTAGATACGTCAAACTGTAAAACACAGATATTCAGGAGCAGTGGCTGAAATTTAACCTTTAGAGGTAATACGGAGCCCCTGAAGGTTCTCCAGGTAGGAAGTAAGGGGACAAAATGCATATCAAGTACCCTTGCTAGAGCATAGTTTGCAGGTTGGATTGAAGGGAAAAAAGAAAGATGATAAGTTGAAAATTTAAATGCAGCCAAGGCAAGAAGGCATGTAACTTTGCATCATGAGGATTCAAAAAACAGTTTAAACAACGATAGAAATATTAGGTTCCAAAAGAAAGCCAAACTCAGAGATGACTTCCAACAACCCTTAGAGAGCGTCTTCCTGCAATGCTAATGGTTTAGAAGGTTATCTCTGCAGCACATTCAACAATATACTGAATAGATAAGTTCCTCTGAACAGAGGTGAACTGTGTGATTTTAGGTAAATTCATAGTTTCCCTTGAAAACATTCTTTCATCCATGATAATACAGTTTTAAACAACAGCCCACATGATTCATGTGGTTGTAACACATCAACAAGATGTTCATTCTAAGAGACCCATGAATCAACTGTCTTTGTCTAAGAATTAGGGCAGGCAATTTGCAAGGATCAGTATAACAGATAATAGATACATACCCATAGCAAGAACAGTGATACCGAAAATAAACCATTTCTACTCTACTATTTAAAAAATCTTTTCTTTCATAATATTTTTGAATACTCTAAATCTTTATAAATAGATTGTCAGCTACATGATTGGTCTCTGGTCTTTTTAATTTTTTAACCACTATTTTCAGGGATTTTTTTAAGCATTTAAAACGAAAGCCTAAAAGTACCTTTTAAAAAACTTTATAATCTCATGATTCATGTTGTCAGTTTCTTCATCAGTAAAGTAAGGAAGCTGAATTGTACATTCTCACAGGAACCAAATATATATGAACCATTTGGTTCACTTCAGTCACTCAGTTGTGTCCAACTCTTTGCCACCCCGTGGACTGCAGCACACCAGGCTTCCCTGTCCATCACAAACTCCTGGAGCTTGCTCAAACTCAGTTGGTGATGTCATACAACCATCTCATCCTCTGTTGTCCCCTTCTCCTTCCACCTTCAATCTTTCCCAGCATCAGGGTCTTTTCCAATGAGTCAGCTCTTTGCATCAGGTGGCCAAAGTATTGGAGTTTCAGCTTTAGCATCAGTCCTTCCAATGAATATTCAGAACTGGTTTCCTTTAGGATTGACTGGTTGGATTTCCTTGCAGTCGAAGGTACTCTCAAGTTTCTTTTCCAACATGGCAGTTCAAAAACATCAGTTCCTCAGCACTCAGCTTTCTTTATAGTCTAACTCTTGCATCCATACATGACTATTGGAAAAACCATACAGCATTGACTAGATGGACCTTTGTTGGGAAAGTAATGTGTCTGCTTTTTTAATGAGTTGTGTATGTTGGTCATAGGTTTTCTGCCAAGGAGCAAGCGTCTTTTAATTTCATGGCTGCAGTCTCCATCTCAGTGATTTTGAAGCCCCCCAAAATAAAGCCTGTTACTGTTTCCATTGTTTCCCCACCTATTTGCCATGAAGTGATGGGACCAGATGCCATGATCTTAGTTTTTTGAATGCTGAGTTTTAAGCCAGCTTTTTCCTCTCCATTTCACTTTCATCAAGAGGCACTTTAGTTCCTCTTTCTGCCATAAGAGTGCTGTCATCTGCATATCTGAGGTTATTGATATTTCTCCCAGCATTCTTGATTCCAGCTTGTGCTTCATCCAGCCAGGCATTTTGCACGATGTATTCTGCAAAGAAGTTAAGTAAGCAGGTTAACAATATGCAGCTCTTGACATGCTCCTTTCCCAATTTGGAACCAGTCCATTGTTCTATGTCCAGGTGTAACTGCTGCTTCCTGACCTCCATACAGATTTCTCAGGAGGCAGGTAAGGTGGTCTGGCATTCCCACATCTTTAAGAATTTTCCACAGTTTATTGTGATCCACATTCTGTCAGACCTCTCCACCATGACCCGTCTGTCTTGGATGGCCCCACGGACATGGCTTAGTTTCATTGAGTTAGACAAGGCTGTGGTCCTAGTGTGATTAGATTGACTAGTTTTCTGTGATTATGGTTTCAGTGTGTCTGCCCTCTTATGCCCTTTTGCAACACCTACCATCTTACTTGGGTTTCTCTTATCTTGGACATGGGTAACTCTTCACGGCTACTCTAGCAAAGTGCAGCCGCTGCTCCTTACCTTGGACGAGGGGTATCTCCTCACCACCGCCCCTCCTGACCTTGAACGTGGAATAGCTCCTCTAGGGCCTCTTGCACCCGCCTGCTCAAAATACTTCAAGCCAGGCTTCAGCAATACATGAACTGTGAAATTCCAGATGTTCAAGCTGGTTTTAGAAAAGGCAGAGGAACCAGAGATCAAATTGCCAACGTCCTCTGGATCATCGAAAAAGCAAAAGAGTTCCAAAAACACATCTATTTCTGCTTTATTGACTATGCCAAAGCCTTTGACTATGTGGATCACAATCAACTTGGAAAATTCTGAAAGAGATGGGAATACCAGACCACCTGACCTGCCTCTTAAGAAACCTATATGCAGGTCAGGAAGCAACAGTTAGAACTGGACATGGAACAATAGACTGGTTCCAAATAGGAAAAGGAATACGTGAAGGCTGTATATTGTCACCCTGCTTATTTAACTTATATGCAGAGTACATCATGAGAAACACTGGGCTGGAAGAAGCACAGGCTGGAATCAAGATTGCCAGGAGAAATATCAATAATCTCAGATATGCAGATGACACAACCCTTATGGCAGAAAGTGAAGAGGAACTAAAAAGCCTCCTGATGAAAGTAAAAGTGGAGAGTGAAAAAGTTGGCTTGAAGCTCAACATTCAGAAAACAAAGATCATGGCATCTGGTCCCATCACTTCATGGGCAATAGATGGGGAAACAGTGGAAACAGTGTCAGACTTTATTTTTTTGGGCTCCAAAATCACTGCAGATGGTGATTGCAGGCATGAAATTAAAAGACGCTTACTCCTTGGAAGGAAAGTTATGACCAACCTAGATAGCATACTCAAAAGCAAAGACATTACTTTGGCAACAAAGGTCCGTCTAGTCAAGGCTATGGTTTTTCCAGGGGTCATGTATGGATGTGAGAGTTGGACTGTGAAGAAAGCTGCGTGCTGAAGAATTGATGCTTTTGAACTGTGGTGTTGGAGAAGACTAAATTAAAAGACGCTTACTCCTTGGAAGGAAAGTTATGACCAACCTAGATAGCATACTCAAAAGCAAAGACATTACTTTGGCAACAAAGGTCCGTCTAGTCAAGGCTATGGTTTTTCCAGGGGTCATGTATGGATGTGAGAGTTGGACTGTGAAGAAAGCTGCGTGCTGAAGAATTGATGCTTTTGAACTGTGGTGTTGGAGAAGACTCTTGAGAGTCCCTTGGACTGCAAGGAGGTCCAACCAGTCCATTCTGAAGATTAGCCTTGGGATTTCTTTGGAGGGAATGATGCTGAAGCTGAAACTCCATTACTTTGTCCACCTCATGTGAAGAGTTGACTCATTGGAAAAGACTCTGATGCTGGGAGGGATTGGGGGCAGGAGGAGAAGGGGACGACAGAGGGTGAGATGACTGGATGGCATCACTGACTCGATGGACGTGAGTCTAAGTGAACTCTGGGAGTTGGTGATGGACAGGGAGGCCTGGCGTGCTGCGATTCATGGGGTCGCAAAGAGTCGGACACAACTGAGCAGCTGAACTGAACTGAACTGAACTGATTGTGATTCATACTGTCAGAGGCTTTAGCGTAGTCAATAATGCAGAAGTAGATGTTTTTCTGGAATTCTCTTGTTTTCTTGATGATCCAACAGATGTTGGCAGTTTGATTTCTGGTTCCTCTGCCTTTTCTAAATCCACGTTGAACACCTGGAAGTTCTCAATTCACGTACTGCTGAAGCCTAGCTTAGAGGATGTTGAGCATGACTTTGCTAAGCATGTGAGATGAGTACAATTGTGCGGTGGTTTGAACATTCTTTGACATTGCCTTTATTTGGGATTGGAATGAAAACTGACCTTTTCCAGTCCTGGGGCCACTTCTGAGTTTTCCAAATTTGCTGGCATATTGAGTGCAGCACTTTCACAGCATCATCTTTTAGGATTTGAAATAGTTCAGGTGGCATTCCATCACCTCCACTAGCTTTGTTCATAGAAATGCTTCCTAAGGCCCACTTGACCTCACACTCATGCCTCACTCACCTGGCTCTAGGTGAGTGATCACACCATCATGGTTATCTGGGTCATGAAAATCTTTTTTGTACAGTTCTTCTGTGTATTCTTGTATCCCTTCTTAATATCTTCTGCTTCTGTTAGGTCCATACCATTTCTGTTCTTTTTTGTGCCCATCTTTGTATGAAATATTCCCTTGGTATCTCTAATTTTCTTGAAGAGATTTCTAATCTTAATGTTTGTATAAGTATTTACAAACTCTATATTAAACATAGGGCTTCACTGATAGCTCAATTGGTAAAGAATCTGCCTGCAATTCAGAAGACCTTGGTTCAATTCCTGGGTCAGGAAGATCCACTGGAAAAAGAATAGGCTGCCTACTTCAGTATTCTTGGGCTTCCCTTGTGGCTCAGCTGGCAAATTATCCACCTGAAATGCAGGAGACCTGGGTTTGATCCCTGGGTTGGGAAGATCCTCTAGAGAAGAGAAAGGCCACCCTCCTCATATTCTGCTCTGGAGAATTCAATGGACTCTATAGTTCATGGAGTCCCAAAGAGTCAGACACGACTGAGCAACTTTCACATATTAAACATAAATTTTAAAAATTATATAATCCATGTCTATATTAGTTATTAATCAATTGGACATAGTTTCTTAAAGGATGCAATTTTTTAATTAATTGCTTACAAGTTCTTGGTTGTATGAATGAAGAATTTTTTCAGAATGCTCATAAACATAACAAATTAAATTATATCAAAGAGCTTCCTTTGGTGGAGTTCTTCTATAATGTCTGCTCAGCACCTTCCTCCACATTCCCTCCACCTTTCCTGTGAACTGCTACTGATTAATATGATCAAAAGGATGGATCCTAACGTCATATTTCCAGGTCATGGCCTTACGCCATGACCACAGCTCATTAGGTCAGGGAAGGCCTTCGACTCTGGGATTTGGAATTTGAAAAGAGAGGGAAAGAGTGGCAGCAGTCTCTTTCCAGGTAGCTGGAGGAGGAACATACAATGTTTGTAACTTTCAACAACTGGATTTTTCCACATGTGCACAGAAAAGTAGATAAAGCTAGTCCACAGGGAAACAGGGAGAGAGAAAGGGAAAAAAGAAAACCCTGAAATCAGACACGGGAAGCAGAAGCATCTGCGTCTCTGGTCTGGTTTCTTTCTGAGGCTTTGACGTTTCTTTTAGATTCTGTGTCCTTACCATAAATTCTTATTGTTTGCATTTGTACTCAAGCATCTATAAGACATTAACAAACATTTATAATCTCCTTCAAATGGTTCTCTCCTCTGAGTTTGCCTCTCCAGAACAAGAACTCTCCCATGACGTGACGTGTAAGGCTGTGTGGATGGTATCTCCTCAGATTCATCTGATTGCCTTTGTGTACTCAAATCACAGCTCTGGTGGTCTGTGGGGGACATCTCTGGTAGAATCTGCTCAAGAGAAAATAAGGAGAGGAAGAGGAAGTCTTTGCTTAAAGGAGCAGCTCACTCCAATGGATTGCGAGGCTATGGGCCATGTTCCTCTTTCAGTTAATCTCTCAACCTTTGGAGCAAGGCTATTTCTGTGAAATAACCCTCACACAGAATAAAAGTAAATATTCTATTCTGGCTGCCTGAAGGTCCTTTGAGAGCCAGGGATCTCTGTTGTATTTCTCAAGATCTTCCAGATTGTTTCAAGTTACACATTATGAGCTGTGTTAGTTCTCTTCATACGTACGTACACTTCACAAGCAAGGTACTCAACTTGTGACAGGCAAAGCAAGAAGAGGGACCCTTGATCTGGTCCTAGCAGTTATCTCATAAGCATCTTACCTCCAAGGCAAGGGAAGAATCCGGCCTTAGACTATAGTTTCCTCCTACAAAACACAACACTCCTTTTCCACCACACCCCTACCTCAACTCCGACATGTATGCAGATTAAAGGAGGAGCCAGTTTTTCACAATAATAGGATCCTCTATGCCAAGTAGCCCAAGCCCAGATTGGTAGACTGACTCTCACTTAGGAATTCAGACCCATAAGGTCCTTAAAAATAGCTTTCTTTACCTTTTCCTTCTTAGGTGTTCCTCAGACAGTGAGAAAATTTAGTCTCATCAGCAAGCTCTAACAAGACAACATTTGCATTTTGTCATTCTGAAAATTAATCTAATCTGTCCGAGGAAATTAAAATGCATTACAGTGCTCTTATTCAAGTATCAGCATAGTCTTCACTGCAAAATCAGCAAGGCTCTTGAGAGCCTGTCTCATCCCACTTCACCAATTCCTTTCAGAGTCATGGCTAAAGCCTCAAGATGACATGGCTTTAACTCTGGTAGAGCAAAAGTAAAATATCTGCCTCTGTTAGAAGACAAGGTAGTGTAAGCCAGTCTTCTCACAAAAGATGACTAAGAAAGCTGGATGAAATTTTAAGAGACAAAAATCTTGGTAACATCAAAGGGCCAGCAGAATACTGATAAATTACCAATCCCAGAAACAGAGGGATGGGAATCCAGATAAGTAAACTTGGTACTATGAGCTCCCTCTTTTAAATTGGAGGATTTTGCCAATTGGAGAGATGTGGTCAAGAGGCTGAACTATACTTTTGGTATCTTCATAGAATTAGGAAGATAAAAACCAGTGTCCAAAGGCAGGGAAAGAAGGAAGTCCATAAACTACAGAGCTGCCACCCATAGATGTAAGTATAAGTCAGAAGTAAACTATTTCTTTTATAAAATACAGATAAGCAGAGTGGCCCATAAAATATCAAATCTAGAACTTAGATTACCCAGTAGCTCAGCAGTAAAGAATTAGGAGCTGCAGGAGCCACGGCTTCAATCCCTGGGTGGGGAAGATCCCCTGGAGAAGTACATGGCAAACCACTCTAGTATTCTTGCCTGGAGAACCCCATGGACAAAGGAGCCTGGTGGGCTGCAGTCCAGGGAGCTGAATAAGGTTGGATTGACTGAAGCGACTTAGCACTCACTGAATTATTAGTGTCCCCAGCACTTCATCAGATTAATTAAATACCTTCCTTGGTGGACAAAATGTTCCTCCAGTTTTCAAATAATTCGTGCACTTTGTGTTTATAAGATTATTAGGGGAAAAAAGGTCTAGCAAACAACCAAAGTATCCAAGCGCATGTGGAGACTAGATCCTATGAATGTAAACCATGGGCAGCAAACACTGATGCAGAGGCACCAGATGTTATAGTTTTTAAATAAAGATAAAAACAACCATGCTTACTATGTTCAAGGAGATAAACATCAACCTTAAAAGCTCTGACAGAAAACAGGAAATGTAGCAAATCAGACATCCTACACTGAAAATTCCAATAATTAAAATCAAGAATTCAATAAACAGACTTAATAGTACACTAGACATAGTAGAAAAGAATACTTAGTGAGCTGGAAGATAAGTCATAAGAAATTATCAAGAACAAAACACAAAGATATAAAGATGGGCAATAAGTGAAGGAAAAGAAAAATAGAGAAAATACATTAAGAAGCTCTCACATACACTTCATTAGAATCTAAGTAAGACAGATAATGGGACAGAGGCATTATTTGAAGAGATAACAGCTGAAGTTATTCTGGAACTTGGATGCAATCTCAAAAACATCGGAATGATCTGTTTGTTTCCAAGACAAACCATTCAATATCATAGTAATCCAACTGTGTAATCCAATGCCCTGACCAGTAATGCTGAAGAAGCTAAAGTTGAATGGTTCTATGAAGACCTACAAGACCCTTTAGACTAACTCCCAAAAAAGATATCCTTTTCATTATAGGGGACTGGAATGCAAAAATAGGAAGTCAAGAGATACCTGGAGTAACAGGCAAATTTGGCCTTGGAGTACAAAATGAAGCAGGGCAAAGGCTAAAAGAGTTCTGCCAAGAGAATGCACTGGTCATAGCAAACACCCTCTTCCAACAACACAAGAGAAGACTCTACACATGGACATCACCAGATGGTCAACACCGAAATCAGATTGATTATATTCTTTGCAGCCAAAGATGAAAAAGCTGTATACAGTCAGAAAAATCAAGACTAGGAGCTGACTGTGGCTCAAATCATGAACTCCTTATTGCCAAATTCAGACTTGAATTAAAGAAAGTAGGGAAAACCACTAGACCATTCAGATATGACCTAAATCAAATCACTTATAATTATACAGTGGAAGTGAGAAATAGATTTAAGGGCCTAGATCTGATAAGTGCCTGTAGATCTATGAAGGGAGGTTCATGACATTGTACAGGAGGCAGGGATCAAGATTATCCCCAAGAAAAAGAAATGCAAAAAGGCAAAATGGTTGTCTGAAGAGGCCTTACAAATAGCTGAGAAAAGAAGAGAGGCTAAAGGCAAAGAGAAAAGGAAAAATATAAGTATCTGAATGCAGAGTTCCAAAGAATAGCAAGGAGAGATAAGAAAGCCTTCCTCAGTGATCAATGCAAATAAATAGAAGAAAACAATAGAATGGGAAAGACTAGAGATCTTTTCAAGAAAATTAGAGATACCAAGGGAACATTTCATGCAAAGATGGGTACAATAAAGGACAGAAATGGTCTGGACCTAACAGAAGCAGAAGATATTAAGAAGAGGTAGCAAGAATACACAGAAGAACTATACAAAAAAGATCTTCATGACTCAGATAACCATGATGGTGTGATCACTCATCTAGAGCCAGATATCCTGGAAGGCAAAGTCAAGTGGGCCTTAGGAAGCATCACTACAAACAAAGCTAGTGGAGGTGATGGAATTCCAGTTGAGCTGTTTCAAATCCTAAAAGATGATGCTGTGAAAGTGCTGCACTCAATATGCCAGCAAATTTGGAAAACTCAGCAGTGGCCTCAGGACTGGAAAAGGTCAGTTTTCACTCCAATCTCAAAGAAAGGCAATGCCAAAGAATGTTCAAACTACTTCATGATTGTATTAGTCTCACACACTAGCAAGGTGACGCTCAAAATTCTCCAAGCTAGGCTTCAACAGTACATGGACCATGAACTTCCAGATGTTCAAAGTGGATTTAGAAAAGGCAGAGGAACCAGAGATCAAATTGTCAACATCTGCTGGATCACAGAGAAAGCAAGGGAACTCTAGAAAAAACATCTACTTATGTTCTATTGACTACACCAAAGTCTTTGACGGTGTGGATCAAAACAAACTGTGGAAAATTCTTAAAGAGATGGGAATACCAAACCACCTTACCTGCCTCCTGAGAAATATGTATGCAGGTCAGAAGCAACAGTTAGAACTGGGCATGGGACAATGGACTGCTTCCAAATTGGGAAAGGAATATGTCAAGACTGTATATTGTCACCTTGCTTATTTAACTTCTATGCAGAGTACATCATGCAAAATGCTGGGCTGAATGAAGCACAAGTTAGAATCAAGACTGACAGGAGAAATATCGATAACCTCAGATATGCAGATGACACCATCCTTATGGCAGAAAGTGGAGAATAACTAAAGAGTCTCTTGATGAAAGTGAAAGAAGAGAGTGAAAAATTTGGCTTAAAACTCAACATTCAGAAGACTAAGGTCATGGTATCCAGTCCCATCACTTCATGATAAATAGATGGGGAAACAATGGAAGCAGTGAAAGATTTTATTTTTTTGAGGCTCTAAAATCACTGCAGATCGTGATTACAGCCATGAAATTAGAAGATCCTTGCTCCTTGGAAGGAAAGCTATGACCAACCTAGACAGCATATTAAGAAACAGAGACATTACTTTGCCAACAAAGGTCCATCTAGTCAAAGCTATGGTTTTTTCCTGTAGTCATGTATGGATGTGAGAGTTGGACTATAAAGAATGCTGAGCACCAAAGAATTGATGCCTTTGAACTGTGGTGTTGGAGAAGACTGTTGAGAGTCCCTTGGACTGCAAGGAGATCCAACCAATCCATCCTAAAGGAAAACAGTCCTGAATATTCATTGGAAGGACTGATGCTGAAGCTAAAACTCCAGTTCTCTGGCCACCTGATACGAAGAGCTGACTCATTTGAAAAACCCTGATGCTGGGAAAGATTGAAGGCAGGAGGAGAAGGGGACAAACAAAGGATGAGATGATTGGATGGCATCACCTATCTGATGGACATGAGTTTGAGTAAGCTCCAGGAGTTGGTGATGGACAGGGAAGCCTGGTGTGCTGCAGTCTATGGGGTTGCAAAGAGTTGGACATGACAGAGCAACTGAACTGACTGATTCTGAAACTGATGTACTACAGCATTTATCATCAGACTGTGCTGCAGAAACACCATCAAGATGATTTGTGAAAATCAAGAAAGAAATATCAGTTGTGGGCAATCATATATGCTGGCTCCATACACATTCTTAATCCCAATTTGTCTCCGTTGTTTCTCCACACAAAGTCAATTGCCCTGCTGTATCCTTTATTTTCTATTGTAGGGTCATTTCTTTCTAAAGCTCTCTTCCATGACTATGTAGCTCTCAGCGACAAAAAAATATTCTACTCCTGTGGACCTTAAAGAAACTCCATGAGGTTATCTCATACTCACCAGCCCAGGTACACTTCAGTGATATTCTCTTTATTCCCAATTTATGGCAATCATGTAGAAATTCTGAGTTCTGTTTTGCTCCCCACACTCTATATTATGGACATCTCTGAACTGCCCCACCGAAACTATTGTGGAGATATGAGAGTTGGAGAATTTCTTCTCCTATACCCTCAGGACTTGGGCAGAGCCCTTAGTAGGGATTTAAGTTTTCACTCTCTCCTTATTCTCTCCTTTCTTCTGGAAATTCTCATCGAGTTGCAGGTGGAAAAAACTGATTTAATCCAATAGCTTATTTTAAATTTTCTCTTATGCCAAGGCAAACTTTTGATTCTCTGTTAACTGTTTTGCTGGGTCATTTTTTCTCAAAAGCAATGAATAAAGTAAAGTAAAGGCAAAGAGAGAAGACCCTCAACCTGGGAACAAATTTAAATGAATATCTCAAAACACTATTTTATAATATATGAAGCTATAAGTTTTGACAGGTGCATTTATATTAATATATATATACAATACAAGACATTATTATATGTGCACAGGTTTACCACAGCAGCATTTATTATTCACCAAGTCATTTAATACCTAAATAGTTTCTAATCAACTTTTTTATGTTCTGGGCCATATTCTAACATACACGCATAGTCACTCAGTCATGTTCGATTCTTTGCAACCCTTAGGACTATAGAACCCATGGGATTCTCTAAGTAAGAATACTGGAGTGGGTTGCCATTTCCTCCTCCAAGGCTCTCCCTGACTCGAGGATCAACACACGTCTCCTGTGTCTCCTACATTGCAGGTAGATTCTTTACTCACTGAGCCACTGGGGAAGCCCTATATTTTAATATACTTTGAAATAAAAATGGGCTTCCCTGGTGGCTCAGATGGTAAAGAACCTGCCTGTAATACAGGATACCTGGGTTTGATCCCTGCATCAAGAATTTTTGACCTTGTCCAGTCTTCATGCTCTTCATTAGTTTTTTTATAAGTTCCCCAAAATAGAAGGGAGTCATTTTACAACTATTTATCTAATCCTATAAGAAATCTATCACATAAATGTGGCAAAGGTCATAATGAAACTCAGTTTGTAGGCCTACCTACTTCATGAATCCAGGAAATTTAGCAAGTAACATGGATTCCCTGAAAGAAGAGAGGAGAAGGGTATTAGGACTGAAAGCCAAGTCTTGGGTACTGAGATTCAGAACCATTGGGAGGATAGAAGTACTTCCTTAAGTTCTGGGGAGAAACTGTTGTTGCTGTTGTTGTTTAGTCCCCAAGAAGATAAGGGTGATGAAAGACATGGGTACCTTTTCAGGTGTCAAAGAACAGGTACAAGAATTATATGGAGGACTGGGAACCATGAGGCCATATCTAGACTTGCCAACAACCAATTGTCACTCAGTGACAGTCTGTAAGTCTAGCTGATAGAAGAACACATAGTAGTAAAGCCCCTTCTGTGTGCCACAGTGAAACAGCCTAGCGATTGCAGCTTGACAGCAGTTGCAGCAGAAATAATAACAAGCTCTCCTACAACAATCAAGGGGCAGAACAAACAATGGTGACAGAATAGCCATGGGGCAGCAGGTAAACAGACCCTGTGCTAGCATATCTTGAGCAGGCTATGTCTGCACAAGGCCCAGCAATGGTGCTGGCAACCACAACAAAGAAAGGTCAGCAATAGGAAGAGACTGAGTCACTCAGGGCCTGGGGGAGGGCAGTGCGAGGAGAGCTGAAGAAAGAGGCCTCTCTCCTGGAGTAAACATCCACCCAGATGAGCAGAGTCAAACCAGAAACACCAGGATATCCACCTGATTGCACAGGCAGATTCTGAGACCCTACCTCAGAGCTGCTACATCAAAGTATCTGGGAGTACAACATAGGAAACTGAATGTCAAACAAAGTCTTAGTGTGGTTTTTAAACGGTACTGCCTATAAGTCTGAGCAACTGGGAATGCTGCCCTGGATCTTGCCTTTTAAAGAACCTTCTTCCAGCCATGCTCCTCAAAGGGCAAGGTATCCTTCAGGTCAAGATAACATGCCCTCCTCATACAAAACTATCCCTCATCAGACCATGATCCTGGTTCTCAAGGCCCTGGATTTTCTGTCTAACTGACACTGAGACCAATTCAAAGGCCTGAATGGACTTCTTCCCCAAGTCTGCTCTCCCATGGTTGGACCACACTTCAGGGTGTGCACTATTCTTGAACTAAGTATTTGCCAAGAGGCAGCTGCTTGGTGGTCTTGTAGCTTGAACTTTTGTGCTGGGCCCATCACCTGTGCTCTCCAAACCTCCCACGCAAGAGAGGTGCCTTCCCCTTCTCCCTTCATCTGCAACTGTGCCCTGGACTCAACATACAGACTGTTAGGGACAGCTACTGGTCTAGACTAGAGACTTACTTGTTATTTTTGACTTTTCTATTTTTTAAAAATAAGAGGGGTTTTGTTTGGTTTTTGTTTTGTCTTGTTTTACTTTGTTTTTAAGAATCAGAGAGGAAAATAAAGCTCTTGGTGTCAAGGTGCCAATTATAAAATGAATGAAAGCTAGAATTTAGTCCCACTGTAACTTTACAAGCTCTTGCCTTTCCCTTGGCCAGTAAAGTCTTGAAGAACAAGGCTTGCATGATTGAGTGGCATCCTGAAACTTTGAATCCCTAGAGTTAATTTAGTTTAAGCAGTATCTATTGAGCATTTATTCTATGTTCCCCACTGTCCCAGACAGAAAGGATCAATATGATATGATATGATATCAAAGCAAGGCCATTGGATAATTCAAGCTGTATATATGGAATGCAAAAATAACAGCTGTGAAAGGATTGCGTTATTTTAAGTGCTAAAGTGAGTGCCCCAGACATACTAACTGCAATAGGGATTTTATGTATCTTCAACAGGATTCTTCCCTTCTATTCTCAGGGTTGCCACCTTCAAGAGGAAGATACACACACCTAGCTAAACAAGAGGCTACTGCTTTCAAGTTTCAGCAACAAGCATGACTAGTGAATGATTCTTGGTGCATCAACACTTATTTAGTCTTTGTTTTTAAAGATTGGTTTGTTTTTTGTTTTGTGTATGTGTGTGGGAGTGGGGTGGGGTGGGGGGCAGTGAGAGAAAGAGTGTGCAAGGACACAGCTACAACAGCTTAAAGTGTTTTTCTCTCTTGCAGCGATGATCCATCCATGATAATCATCCACGTCACCTGTGACGAGCTCTGCATGTGTTAATCACAGATAGCCTTTGATAGGCCTAGTGTGGTTGGGGTTCTTTTCTGGGTGGAATATTGAGCAATAAAACTTGGGAAAAGATTCAGTTATTCACACTGTTGGTAAAGTCAGATATTCATTTTACCATAACACAAGCCCCAGGCATCTGAGTCAGTAGAGGCAACTACCCTAAGTAGTAGTATCTGTTTCACTTTTTGCCAATAAAGTTGTGCCATGAAGGATAAAGAGCAGCAGAGACAGGAAGCAGTGACCAAGAAGTCAGTTGGGAAATTCCAGCTGCCCTCCTGCCCTACTTATAAGGAATATGGATGACTCATGGTTAAGAAGCAAACAGATGTTGACTTGGCTAACAGAAACCTATGCAAAATTTAACCTCGCCATGCCCTTGCATCCTGTTCTAGGAAAAATAAAACAGACAGGTTATTATATTTGGACACCTGGATAGCATTGTTCAGTACTGGTATGAAAGAATAGGCATGTGTGCCTTTTTTAAAATATGCTGTTTCTTGTGTCCTTGGAGCCCACCTTCTGGAACATATCCTTCTATAGCAGCCACGCTGTACAGAGAAACCTCCATAATCCAGGCTTCAGCTGTGCAGGCCTGCTACTTATAGAACATGGAATTTTAAGTAAACACACTTACTAGTAAGTTCTTATGTGCCCACCCAAACATAGGGAGACCCAGGTTATAATCCTGGCTTTACACTAAGGAGGCATATAACCTCAGTTTCCATGCCTGTGAAATCAAAAGATTTGGCTGTTAAGGATCCTCCCTCCTTTAATATTTTAGGATTCTAGGGCTTTAGAAGAATTGAAAATATGTATCTATAATCCCTCCCTCTCTTATCCATCGTATAACGAGCACCTATACAACACAGAAAATGTTTCTGTTAACAGTTTTCTTTCAGTGTACAGTAGGAAAGTATGGTTTGGATAATATTAAATCAAGGATAAGATACAACTTGGAGTTAGAAACAATTCCTTATTTACCTCACTGCAAGTATTTACATACTTGCTGTACTTTTCAAATGAGATCACATCCTTGGGAAATTTTTCCTGTATTGTGCTCTACAGAAATGTGCTATAGAATGAATGTTTCTGTCTCTCTGAAATTCATACATTGAAATCTAATCCTTAATATGATGGTATTAGGATATGCAGTTCTTGAGAGGTGCTTAGTCATGAGAGCAAACCCGTCATGAATGAAGTAGTGCCTTATATTAATAAAAGAGACCCCTGAGACCCACTGCCCCTTCTGACATGTAAAGTTTCAGCAAAGAGACGGATTTCTATGAACCAGAAATCAGGGTATCAACTAGACACCCTGTCTGCCAGCACCTTGATCTTGGACTTCTCGGTCTCCAGAACTGTGAAAAAAAACTTTCTATTGTTTGTAAGCCACTCAGTCTATGGCATTTTATTATAGTATATAGTATCAGTCAGTCAGTTCAGTCGCTCAGTCGTGTCTGACTCTTTGCGACCCCATGAATTGCAGCGTGCCAGGCCTCCCTGTCCATCACCAAACTCCTGGAGTTTACCCAAACTCATGTCCATCGAGTCGGTGATGCCATCCAGCCATCTCATCCTCTGTTGTCCCCTTCTCCTCCTGCCCCCAATCCCTCCCAGCATCAGGGTCTTTCCAGTGAGTGTAAGGTATAGATAGACTGAAAAGGCTAAGGGTAACCTATCCCTTCTCCAGTGGATCTTCCCAACCCAGGAATCAAACTGGGATCTCCTGCATTGCAGGCAGATTCTTTATCAAGTGAGCTACCAAGGAAGCCCCTAAATGTTATTATTAAAAATAAATATAAATAAATTTATTCAATAAACATTGATCAAGCACCTTCTGTACATCAGACATCATGATAAATGTGAAAAAGACACAGATCCTGTTTTCCCAGGGCTCACAGGAAATCAAAAGAGCTCAAATAAAATAACAATGATATTTATCCTTAAAATTATTTTTTACCTTTATGAAAAGTTTCAAGCTGAATAAAGGAACAAATTGTTACAGGTATTTTTTTCTCTAGTTTTAAGTGTCACACATCTTTTAAATGCTTCTGTCCCAAACCTCAAGAAAAAGACACCTGAGATTCTGCAAAAATCTCAACTGATTTCAGCACTAGGTGATGAAATAAGAGACGCTACAGTCTATTAACTGTTGGGACCAAGTATAACGGAAGTATTTAATGGGCTCCCTAGCAGCAGTGAGAGAAAAATGGATGATGATAACCTCACTGTAAAGGGTAGCAGAAGAGTGACCTTGAGCTATGAAAAATGTATTCTGTAGCCTTGTGGCTGCAAAGCCCACTATCCTCCCGTCCCACTTCACGCTTCAATAACACTGCCTGTCCTGACTTCTAGGTCCTTTAACATAATGTGCTGGTTCCGGCCTTTCTGCATTTTCTCATTCCCTGTCCTCAGCCTGGACCAAGTAATGCCCCATCACTCTTCGCTCTTCTTCCCTCCTCCCCTCCTTTCCCTCCTCCTCCTTCTCCTTTGCGCCCCCACAGGCTGTTGCTCAGTTTTCAAGGGAAACCTCATTTCCCTCCCTAAGTCTTTCCTAATTTCCCCCCATTCCCACAGTCTTTGCGAGGTGCCCCTTCACTGCACTCCTATCAGTCCTACAGCATCATGGAACTTATTTTGATGTGTGAGAACTTCTGTATTTTGTCTGTTACTTCTATTAGACCAATGGTTCTCAACTGGAGACGATCTTGTCCCTTGGTGAGGGGGTAGGGTGGATAGCAGGGAGGGATTCAGCAATTTCTAGAAACATTTTTGACTGTCAGGATTGGGGAGGGTGTGTTACTGACATCTAGGATGCTACTAAACATCCCACAATGTGCAGGAGAGAGAACACCCACAACAAATTAGTTACCTGGATTCAAATGCCAGCACTGCTGAGGTCGAGAGCCTGCACTGGACTGAGTTCCTTTGCTGTTTCACTGGCTTCAAGCACAGTGCCCGGCATTCAGGGCCCTAATGTCTACCACACTTCTTACAGGCATAATAAATATTTGAAATGCAAATTTCTACTTTGATTATAGTTTTTGGTTACTTGATGCTTTGGTTTAATAATTCCTTATTGTTTTCTTCCCCACCCTCATTTTCAGTCAGTTTTCTCTGGCCCTATGTTCTCTGTTCTGATTTTGTATCCTAGGCTATTTGCTCTCTCCTCCAATCTCTCATTGGTATGTCTACAATCATTTCCCAGAGTTCTTACAGAATGTTAATCATTTTTTGTGCATCCTAAAACTTTTAACCTCTCATCTAAGAATAAATACTAAACATTTATAATGTTTATGAATATATTATGCAAAATACTAAGTTCAAAATAGTTGACATATTTCATACTATACGTTACAGATAAATAAGCTTAATTTCACACAGATGAAATAAACATTGAAGTGCATATAATTTTTTGTACATAGCCTTTTTCTACCTGCTGCTTGTAAACATCAGACATTACAAGTTTATAGTTTATAATGTCTGATGTGATTGCTGGATACATTTATGTTCATTGGTGTAGCCTCTTATGCCTACTATTTGGGAAATGTACTCAAATACAACAACAACTCAAATGCATATAATAATACCTCTGACAAAAAGCAGAGCAGTGCCCTCTTCCACATCCAAGGACAAGAATTAATTTCTTTAAGCTTCCTTCACAGAAGAATGAGTAATAGAGATGGAAATTGAGATATTATTAAAGAAATGTATCTGTCAGGAACATGAGCTAGTGGATAACTCTAAGAAAGCTCTCACAGACATTTTTTAACCATTTCTAAAATAAAGACAGTACATTAAGTGAATGCCATTTGGCATCTTAATAAGACTGAATACAATATAATTAATTTCATTTTTCATCCCTCACTTTAAATTTTCAGAAGACCACTTTCTTTAAGTTTCAATATGAAAATTATAAACTATAATTTAAAATTTGTAATTTATAAGCTATAAATTATGTTTATTAGCTTTATTACAAAGAGCATGCATGTTGAGAACTGGCATTGTTTAAAAGTGTCTGATCCTTTTTGATTTTTATAGAGTTCTAACTCCTATCAGTTTATACTATAATTTCAGGGACACAGAGATTTAAAAGTAGGTGCTCAAAAGGCTCTCCATACACTAGCCTATTTTGCACAAATGAGGAGCAATTTTTTTCAAACCTTTTTTCTAATATACATGTTAATACATAATGGTCTCTTTCCAGAAGTTATTCTGGTTAAAGGATCTTCTGAAATACATCTGAATTCTCACCATTTTAACAAAGAAAAGAATGTGGTATGAAAGAAGAGGTTGCTGCCTCAGCTTTCTTTACCTCTTCCCAAGTTTTGCTGGAGAAACCTCTTGTATTCATATCTATATAGCACTAGCTAACATCTATCTAATAACAATGTGCTGAGTGTTGTATGCATTATTTCACTCAACACTTACAACCGCCTTATGAGACATATATTAGTATTATGTTCATTTTATGAATAAGGAAATAAAGATTTCTAGATGTCCAATATGTCATCCAAGGTCACACAACTAGTGCATGATAAGGGGAGAATTTAAACCCAAGTTTGACACTAGAGCCAGACCTCTTAGCCACTAGGCTGTGTGTGTGCGTGTATGTGTGTGTGTGTGTGTGTACGCTAAGTCACTTCGGATGCTGAACCACCATTTAACTCTTCTCATGTTCCTTTTCCTAATCCCAGTTACTTCGGGTTCCTAAGTGTTCTCAATAAAGTGACTTGCAATTTGTTGATAAAGAATTGGAATTAAATATACAAGAATGTAGGCTTCCCAAGTGGCACAGTGGAAAAGAATCTGCCTGCCAATGCAGGAAACACAAGAGATACAGATTCAATCTCTGGGTCAGGAAGATTCCCTGGAGGAGAAAATGGCAACCCACTCCAGGATTCTTGCCTGGAAAATTCATGGACAGAGGAGCCTGGCAGGCTACAGTCTGTGGGGCTGCAAGGAGTTGGACATGACTGAAGGTACACACACACACACACACACACACACAATGTGTTAAAAGATGATGCAGGGGAAAAGACAAAGAAAGAGGATGAGGAAAAAAAATAAGCTCTGCTCCCAGATAATGGATTCACACATTAGGCGACTGAAACCTATACACACAGAATGATAAAACCAATGCTGACTTACGTGTTCTTTGCGTAAGTCTCAGTGCCTTCCACAAAGTAGGAACTAGATAAATGTTTGTTAAACCAAATGCAGAACCAAATGAGTTTTAGGAGTATTATAGACCTGAACAGTATTGGGTGTGAAAAGAGTCTGTTGAGAAAATATGAATATCTTGATTATAATAGTACAAAATAGTACTATTTCACAATAATGCAAAGTATATATTGCTTTCCCATTATCAGAAAGGTCCAACATCTTATAAAAATTGTGAGTATTAAATAAAAATATCTAGCTTAAGAATGAGATTTATTACAATGAACACTACTATGATTCAATTAAATGTTTATTGAATGCCCATGCAAGCAGTGCACAACAGATATTTTGAAGCCTTAATTTGTTCACAATGGCAAAAGTCGCTACATCACTATTTTATAAGCTTACTTTTCTCTAAATCAGAAGCATTCTGATTTAGAATAGGAATTTATGATTCTAGGCTAATTTTTATCAAGTACCCATTTATTTCTCTATAATGTTTTAAATATAAAGCAAGCTATATCTTCTTCAAAAACATATCCTTTAACATTGCTCCTGAATTAAGTAGGTTTAAAAATATGCTAAAACTAAAATGGGCTCTGGATTCCCACATGTCACACTAAAACTCATAAAGATCTAGAAACTTTCTACTCTAATGGAAAGCTCTAAAACCTTTCTCCTTTCAAACAGTTTTCACCATATTTGAAAAACCAACAGATCACATTTACTACTATAAACACTGAAACACTTGATGCTACAAAGAAGTCACATTTCCAGTTTCAAAACTGATCTTAGAAATAATCTATGCACAATTTCTTAATTTCAAAGTATCTTAATCTTGGCAAAAATTCCTATAACAATATAACAAAACAATGGACTCATGAAATAAAATCTATTTTTAACAATTAATATATATAATTCAAAAGGCTATGATGACCACAAATTTTAGAAAAGATGATCAAATATTGTGCAAATGAGCATATGAAAAAGGGCTTCACAAAAAAGTGGGGCCCAGGTAGGAAAAGGTGCCTGATAGGGCTAGCTATTTTTTACTTCTTAATTCACAAATTTTAATATGTAGCTCTTAAGAGCTCAACAGTTTCCCATTGCTTGCAATATAAAATCCATTGCCATACCTTACCATAGCTCTCAATGACTTGATTAAAGCTCACATCTCCATCTTTATCCCCAGTACTCTCCAAAATGCTCCCTAAATTCCTGTCATACTAGCTTTCTTGTGACTCTGAATAATACCCCATGGGAAAAACTGCAAGACTTCCTTCCAAAGAACAGAAATCTGTTTTATGCATCCTTGCTTTCACACAGTTTCCTCTAGCTGAAATGGCTTCCTTACCTGACTCATCTTCCAAAGTGCTCTTACCACTGCTTTTTGTCACCCCAAAATTGTTTCCAAACAGTCATGCTCACAGAAAATGGATAATGTGCCCCGCTTGTGATTCCCTTTCTGGGGACTCTCAGAAATACTGGGCCGCAGTGGGTGGATGTGAAAAGCAGGAGGGTCTGGGGCTCAGGATTTGCAAGGATAGATGACATTTTTTTTTCTTTCTCCTGGACGACACACAGGATGGTTTTATTAGGACTGACTCCTAATATGAGTTGCACATGCCACACTCTAACACCTCTTTCACTCTCATGGACACTCTGTACCTGAGCCTGACTTTTTCGGCTGAATGTTTTCCTCATGGTGAATTGTGTACTGAAACTCCACCTCTCTTCATAAAATTGATCAACTAGTGTCTCCACCTTTAACACAAGCACACTCCAACCTCAAATCCACCAGACAAACCTGTAAGCATCTGAATTTTGAGCCACATTTATTTTTCTTTCAGAAAGTTTTTCAACACTCTTTTGGAATCAGTAATTACAAACATATACTCTTAGGGGAAGGGAATGTCCTTTCTTAGGGGAAAGGAATGTCATCCAACTCCATGTCACCAAAGTGTCCAAAATTAGCCTGAATCCAGGATGATTCCCTCCAAGACAGCCATTATCACTATTAGAAATATTTTCATCATTGGCATTTACAACTTTGAGGAAACACAGGATCACTCAGTTCAAAATGCTAGAGTGAATACTGCTGAAAATGATACTCTTAAATATAGCTAGAATTTAAATTAGACATTCATTGCAAAGGTAAATGATAGGAAAGTCATGGAGTTAAACACATTTGTTTTTCCTTATCTAGTGACATACAATTCTCTTTCTCTACTTGGTAAATCTTATTAACATAATACAGGTTTTATACGAATCTCCCTTTTCCTGATGGATGGCTTTGGTTTGAGCAATTTCCTTCTGCAACTGTGCCACATGTAAATACTGACTGTGATACAACATGCTCCATAAACTAAGATTTTAAATTCAAGAGTTAATTTCATTGTTGGTACATAATGAGATTTCATTCAAGATGAAAACAGGTTTTTTTTTTTTAATTTTATAATTCAATAGGTCAGAAATACTAGAGCATGTGCAATTATCAAACTAGGCAAGGGTTATGTCTCACTCTGCTTCAAATTCTCTAATTTTGTATAACAGTGGCTCTTCTTTGAACAAAGGACAGACAAAGGTCAGATATTTCAATGACTGAAAGTGGGAAAAGTACCAAATCAACTTCCTAGCCAATGTATCTAAAATATTGTTCATTAAACAGTTTGGGTATCTACAGTTATTGAACTTACTAAATCACTTATTTTGTATGGTTACACTTTGACATTAAAGGTCAAATAGAAATGACACACAAGAGCAGCAGAAGGCTAGTTGCCCTAAGTGCCTATATATTATCTATATGCTTTCAGATATTATAATTGTGTGAGGTAGAGCTGAAGTTTCTTGTCTGTTTGATCTCTTTGAGCTGAAAGAAGTCACTTAAATGACTCTCCCAGGGGAGAAAACAATATAGAACAAGTATGCACCCATTGTCCTGGTAGGAGACTATAAGGCCAGTAGCTAAATAAATCTGCCCACATCCTGATGAACAGAAATTTTCCTTGGGATGAAGGTGGCCCAATATGAATAAAGATTTCAGCCCCTGAAATCTAACCAATATGAAAAACTCTAATCATGAAAAACAAAGTGAAAAACTGGGGGTTCCTGGGTGGACTAGTGATGTAGAGCCAACACTAATGCCTACATGCTTATGAGGGAGGGCTGGTTTGAGAAGTATGACAAGGGCTAAAAGTTCCTCCAACCTAGACACCTAAGCACAGTGGTTGTACTTTAGAGAATAGTCATTGAGCATGAATGTGAATTAAAATGTTACTCACTTGGGTCCCAACATGCAACCTAGTCAAAGACCTGGATTCCCTAGACCACCCGTGCAGCAGTGTAGCAATCTTCATCCTTAATATTCAGTTGCAGCAAGAAGAAACAGCAGTAGCATGAGAATTCACACCATCATCGCCATCACTGTCCCCATCTTTGAATCAGGGTTCTTAGACTATTTGAGAGAAGAGGATCACAAAAAGAAGTATTCGAATTTCTACTAGTAAGTCTTAGGGCAGTTATGCATAGGTGAGGTGAAGTCGCTCAGTCGTGTCCGACTCTTTGCGACCCCGTGGACTGTAACCTACTAGGCTTCTCCGTCCATGGGATTCTCCAGGCAGAATACTGGAGTGGATTGCCATTTCCTTCTCCAGAGGATCTTCCCGACCCAGGGATCGAACCCGGGTCTCCCGCATTAGAGGCAGACGCTTTAACCTCTGAGCCACCAGGTAAGATGCAGTTATGCATAGGAAAGTTTAAGTATTTCATACATCAAACCGGTCAATTCTAAAGGAAATAAATCCTGAATATTCAGTGGAGGGACTGATGCTGAAGCTGAAGCTCCAATACTCTGACCACCACATGCGAAAAGAAAATTTGTCAGAAGAGACCCTGATGTTGAGAAAGATTGAAGGCAGGAGGAGAAGGATGAGATGGTTGGATAGCATCACCGACTCAATCAACATGAGTCTGAGCAAGCTCCAGGAGATGGTGAAGGACAGAGAAGCCTGGCGTGCTTCAGTCCATGGAGTCGTAGAGTCAGACATGACTGAACTACTGAACAACAACATAAGGTCAAGTACTCCAGATGATTGTGGTAAAAGAGCCCCATTTACATTATAATTCAGAATACAAACATTTCCTCCAATAGCTTTTAATTAAACTTTGGTAATGTTTGCCTTTTCCTTGCCATGTAAATAAAATCCAGCCACTAACCAATCAAGTAGGAAACTCAGGAGTTGGGACAGGACCAAAAAAATATGGTTTTTAGCTTCACCTCTGTAAAGGCCAGAAAGTAGTTGAGTGGTGATGTTGGTTAAGGTTGAAATGTTTTAAGAGTGGGAATCACCAAAAACACAGCCTCACCCCATATCAGAATACACACACAACACACACACCCCCTCAGACACACACATTTCTCAAAAACATCAGTCATTAAAGCCTAGAGGCTTCCTTTTTATACACTAAGTTTAAGAATTGACTCCACAGAAAATGACAAGTCTTAAATTCTAACTAGTGTCTAGGGCCTCTATTTTATGACTCAGACTTTCTCTTCTTGTTAGGAGATGGAAAGAGGACGTCTTGGTTTATTTCATTTTTCTCCAAGCCTACTTATCAGCTAAGGTTACTATAAAAGCTCAATTATGGGATGGTTGAATTCTTTCTGCTTTGATCAATGAAAGATATACTGTGATTGTCTGTTTTATATCAATTTTCTTTCCAGGAGGCAGTCATTGAAGCATATTTTATTTTTTTTAGAGGTAATTTTTTTTAACCTGTATCACTCTGTTTTTACTTGCCTTGGGGATAATTTGAGGAAATCTATTGCAAACATGTCATGAACGATAGGATAGAAAAATGCAGTGAATTCCTTCAAAGTCCTTCAGTTCAGTGCATTTTATTGCGTGTTGTAAATTTCACATATTCAGTTTGGACTCTCTCCTCTAGCTCCTCGGTTCCATCTCACTCCCACATCCCTCCAAAAGATAGAAATATATGAATGCTATCCTTGTCTACTCAGACTTATAGAGACTAATAGCAGCAGTTTTGAAAATCTTTCAGTACAATTCATTTAACCTGTGACATCAATTAACCATAGTGACTCACATTTGTGTAGGACTTTCAGTTCAGTCGCTCAGTCATGACTGACTCTTTGCAACCCCGTGGACTGCTGCACGCCAGGCTTCCCTGCCCATCACCAACTCCCGAAGCTTGCACAAATTCATGTCCATCAAGTCAGTGATGCCATCTAACCATCTCATCCTCTGTCATCCCCTTCTCCTCCTCCCTTCAACCTTTCCCAGCACCTTAGGAGTTACAATATATTTGCCTTTGAACCTTACACAATCCAATGTGATAGACAGAAGAAAAATTGTGCCACAGTAAATGAAGATAACCGAGTCTTCTCAAAGGCCAAGTGATGACTAAAGTCAGCTAGCTAGGGAACTTCCTAGGCCTGAGTCCTAGGTCTGCATTGCTTGTACTATACTATTTTTCTTTTTCCAGTTCTGATGTGACTTCCCATCTACCATGTTTGCAGCATATTCAGCATTTCTGTTTTTCTCATAGGAAGTAAATCAGATAGTAATAAGCCAAATACAGGAGGGAATTTAGAGAATTCTCCAGGTAGGTTGCTCTGGATACAAGTACCTGCTCTAAATCTCATGAAGATTGCACACAGCCTTTATGGGTAATGCCATATATATCTTGCAGCTAAAACTCAAATATCATTTAATGCTTAGAAGAGGAAAAATGAGCAGTCCAAGAAATTTTTCTTAGACTCTAGCATGATCGTCCATCAATATCAAAAGTGCTTAGCTTTTTTGAAGGTATTAGGGCCCAAGAGTAATTGGAAATATGCTTGTAATTCCACAAATATATTTAGATTTCACATTTTTGCATTTCATGAGCTCCTTATGGCCTGAGTCCAGGTCTTATTTGCCTTCATGTTATTGCAGATAAGCACAATGCCTTGAGCATAATAAGCATTTGTTAAGTATTTGGTATTGTTGTTAGCATTTGACAAATACTCGTAAGCCACCATAGGTTCTGATTTAGGATGACTAGATTATGTCTCTTATCAAAATCCTAGGCAAAACCTCAAATAGATAGAGGTTGTTCTTTAGTAGTTTCACTGAAAAAAGTTATGTTTGCAACCCTCTTTCCAACCCTGCTCCTGCTGCTGCTGCTAAGTCACTTCAGTCGTGTCCGACTCTGTGCGACCCCATAGATGTCAGCCCCCCAGGCTCTGCCGTCCCTAGCACTTGTTGATTAAACTGAATCGTTAACTCATCAGTTATAACTTGGAAATAGGGACTTCCCTGGTGGCCCAGTGGCTAAGACTCCATACTTCCGATACAGAGAGCCTAGGTTCAATCCCTAGTCAGGGAACTAGATCTCCCATGCTGCAACTACAAGTTTGCATGATGCAACAAAGAGTTCGCATGCCACAATTAAAGATTTCCCATGCAGCAACTAAAAAGGGCCCACATGCTGCTACTAAAGGTAGCGGCAACTAAGGCCTGCGACAGCCAAATAAAGAGATAAATATTGTTTTTTAAAAAGAAAACAACTCAGTAATGAGCAGTTGTGTGTATGTGTGTGAGAGAGAGAGAAGGGGTAAAAATGAATAATAATAAAAAATAAGCCTGGACTTTATAAGCATGTAGCCCTTTCTGCACTAACCTAGTGTGGCTTCCTATTCCTTCATATTACTATAAATAGCACTTCTCAGCCAAACAGGTTTTAAGATTAAAAAAAATAATACTTTAATGGGCTTCCTTTGTGGCTCATACAGTAAAACATCTGCCTGCAATGCGTGAGATCTGAATTCTATACCTGGGTTAGGAAGATTCCCCTGGATGAGGGCATGGCAACCTACTCCAGTATTCTTGCCTGGAGGATCCCATGGATAGAGGAACCTGGTGGCTACAATTCATGGTGTTGCAAAGAGTTGGACACAACTGAGTGACTAAGCACAGCACAGCCACAGCACGTACAATTTAATATATATTTATATTGTATAGAACATATATTATAAAGTTATATTTATATATAGTTTACATATTATGCTATATTTTTACAGTTATCAGTTCAGTCAGTTCAGTCACTCAGTTGTGTCTGACTCTTTGTGAACCCATGGGCTGCAGCCCACCAGGCCTCCCTGTCCGTCACCAAGTCCCAGAGCTTGCTCAAGCTCATGTCCATGGAGTCGGTGATGCCATCCAACCAACTCATCCTGTCGCCCCCTTCTCCTGCCTTCTATCTTTCCCAGCATCAGGGTCTTTTCCAGTGAGTCAGTTCTTCGCATTAGGTGACCAAAGTATTGGAGTTTCAGCTTCAGCATCAGTCCTTCCAATGAATATTCAAGACTGATTTCCTTTAGCATGGACTGGTTGGATTTCTTTGTAATCCAAAGAACTCTCAAGAGTCTTCTCCAGCACCACAGTTCAAAAGCATCAATTCTTTGGCTCTCAACTTTCTTTATAGTCCAACTCTCACATCCATAGGTGACCACTGGAAAAACCAAAGCCTTGACTAGACAGACCTTTGTTGGCAAAGTAGTTTTCTACTTTTTAATATGCTGTCTAGGTTGGTCAAAACTTTTCTTCCAAGGAGTAAGCATCTTTTAATTTCATGGCTGCAGTCACCATCTGCAGTGATTTTGGAGCCTCAAAAAATAAAATCTGTCACTGTCTCCACTGTTTCCCATCTATTTTCCATGAAGTGATGGGACCAGATGCCATGACCTTAGTTTTCTGAATGTTGAGTTTTAAGCCAACTTTTTCACTCTCCTCTTTCACTTTCATCAAGAGGCTCTTTAGCTCTTTTTCACTTTCTGCCATAAGGGTGGTGTCATCTGCATATCTGAGGTTATTGATATTTCTCCCGGCAATCTTGATTCCAGCTTGTGCTTCATCCTGCCCATCGTTTCTCATGATATACTCTGCATACAACTCTGTACTTTACAGGTATACATACATGTATATAGGCTTCCCTGGTGGCTCAGCAGTAAAGCTTCTGTCTGCAATACAGGAGATACAGTGGACACAGGTTCAACCTCTGGGTCGGGAAGATCCCGTGGAGGGAGAATGGTGACCTACTCTACTGTTCATGCCAGGAAAATCTCAAGGACAGAGGAGCCTGGCAGGCTATACAGTCCATGGGGTCACAAAGAGTCAGACAATACTGAGCATGCATGCATGTATATATTTATATGTATACATGTTTTCATATGTATGTGAATGTATATATTTTTTCTCTTTTCCAAAAGAAATATAAAAAGGGCCTACTTAGTGAATCTACTTATTATTGCATCCTCTCATCTTCAGCTATTTTAAAATCAATAAACATGTATAGATATAAGTGCAATTTATATAAATCCTGAAAGATTAAATATTATCCCTAAGCAAACATTTTATCAATTAGGATATTTCAATGTATGATGACAGATGTTAACTAGACTTATTGTGGTAATAATTTCACAATATATACAAATATTGTGTCCACCTGAAACTAATATAATGTTGTGCATCAATTATAATTCAGTAAAGGAAATAGAATTTTTCAATCAAAAGTATCACAAATCAACCCAAGCTCAGCAAAAAGAAGTTGTTTTGTGAGATAGAACACAAATCTATAGAAAGGCTGGAGGAAAACTCAGAACCAGGTCAGGGTGGGAACTACAACCACTGTAATTGCTTGACCTTCTTTTCAGGTTACTACTGCTGTGAAATTAATAAATGCATGCCAAACATTACTATTTGGTACTCAAGTTACTTCAGTCAGTGTTCAGGGTCCTGAAAAAGAGAATTCACTTGGCTTAGTTACAGCCATATGTTCACACTTAACTCTAGGATTGGGAAAATTATGCAGCATCAACCACATGACTTGAGGTGGAGCCCTAGTGAGAGTAAGGACATCTCTTGGAACTGGGTTGAATGTTCCTGAGTGACCACAACCATCTCATGTAACTTCCATGTTCCATCTCCTTTTGCTGCCCCCATACCATCCTTTCTATGCAGGGATCTTCTAAAACATCCCCAACTAACATAATGTAACTCCTCTGATGAATACAGACTCACTACTTCTCCAAATGAAGATAATTTAAATTCTCATTACCTCCTGCACATGTTTCCACGTGGACGATCTCTTGCTAGGCTTCCATTTCTCCTCTAGTTTCAACATGATTCTATTTCAATGCAGTAAATTAGGGATTAAACAAGTATATTTAATCACCACCTGTTGTGGGTTGAATTATGTCTTCCCACAATTTACACAGTGAAGTCTCAAGCCCCAGTATTTTAGAAGTGGTCTTATTTGGAGACAAAGTTTTTATAGAGATAATCAAATTTAAATGAAGTCATTAGCAGAGTAGGGGAGGGAAGGCTAATTCAGTATGACTTGCATCCTTATATAAAGGGAAAATTTGGACTCAGAGACATGGAGTCCAAATTTATTTTATGGAACTGAGTTATGAGATTAGGGAAATTTGGTAAGTTAAAAATCTGATGGGGAAGGCCTGAAGGCTGGAGACTCAGGGAAAGAGTTACAGTTAAATCTAAAGACAGTCTGCTGACAAACCAGAAAGAGCTGGTGTTACAGATAAAATCCAGAGGCATTCTGCTGCCAGAATTCTCTCTAGCTTTGAGGGACATCAGCCTTTTATTCTATTCAGGTCTTCAACTGATTAGATGAGGTCCATCGGCATTATGGAGAGCAATATACTTTATTCAAAGACTTAAATTTAAATTTACCCAAAGACACCCTCAAATAAAGATTCAGAATAACTTTGGTGAAATATCTGGCTACTGTGTGACATAACCAGGTCAAAACATAAAAGTAACTATCACACATGGTCATCCTACTGCATATACATCCTAGTACTTCTTTGAGTATCTAAACTTCTTTTTATGAGACCAGTCAGATTGGACTGGGACTTACTATAGCAGCCTCATTTTAACTTAATTACTTCTTTAGACGTCTTATCCCCAAATACAGTCACTTTCTGAGGTATTGGGGGTTAGGGGCTCAACAAATTTTGGAGGGAAGGGAGGAACACCATTCAGCCCATAACACTATAGTTAGGGCTGCGCTTTACTGGCACTATAATCCCTCTAGAGCTACCATTGCACTCCTCCTCCTCCTTGCTCTCTTCCTATTACCAACACTTCCAGAAAATCTCTTTTAGTTTCAGTTTTCCGTATTTCTATAAAATGGATTTTACACAGAAGATATCATGAAGCTGAAGGTTTCTACCAAGATTGCATACAAGTTCAGCCAGAGTTCATGGAATACAGTTTAGATAATGATTAAAAAATATTTTAAGACATAGGAATTTTGGTCAAGGAAATGCCAAACTATAAAGAAGTTAGGCCAAGAAGATTGGCAAAACCAATATGCCCTCTCAGGAGGAGTTTTAATTTGTTAGTGGTTACCAACAGGAAAGTTATCCAGCTCAGGGAGCCCAAACATTCTGGCACTAAAGACTCACCAGGAGTTATTAGTTGGATGACACAATCTTCATCACTTGAATGGCTGGTCTGGTTTCCTCAATAGTAAGAGTCTAAGGAATGTTTACCCCGCATTCCTCTCTCAAGCATTAAGTATACAATTGTGTTTACCAATTGTATGGTAATCCCTAGAAAATAATTGAGAAATATTGCCAGTTAAAGACTAAGTGGTGAATCCACATGGAAAACACTCCAAATACACAGATTCATTCATACCATACAGATATTTTAACAGATCAGGAAATACTGAGCTTTCTCCATTTATCTTTTATTCCATATAAATGAAATTGTATGCACAAAGACGATGAGACTCCCAAAGGATGAACATTATTCTATTCTTAAGTTTGTGTCTCCCATGGTATTTCATTCAGTGTCTATTACATCATCTTTGTTCAAGAAATATTTGCTGAATTTTGTAGAGAGAAGACTCTCCAAATTCTGATGATACTAGCTCTATTGCTGTTCTTTGTCTCATTCAAAAATATGTGCCATGTGCAGCTACCCTGCTACTCACTGAACAAATAAAGTCACATCATGGATTTACCCTGAAGTATGACAGTCTATAGCATAGTAAATAGTTCAAGTCAGTCCAACAGTCATTTACTCAGCCTGTGTTACGTGTAAGATGCGACAGAGCTTATCACCCATTAAGGTAGATTGTGTGTACATGAATATCATAACTCAAGGCAGTTTGCTCTATTAATAGAGATACAAATAATGTTCTCAGCATGGGGAACATGGGTAGGACAGGGCAGGAAACCAGAACCAGTGCCAGATTGTGGAGCGGTTTAAAGGTTGAACAGTACTCTAATACTGATAAATTCTTCTGTTGCCATTATTAAAGGTTGAAAAAATATGAAGACACAAAGCCTAGATAGCTGTATGCTCTAATAGGCACAGAAGGAGTAGTTTGATAGTGACACCACTTCAGAGAATAACACCAGTTTAGTAATGAAAAGCCCAAGCTCTTCCTCTCCAAAACATTTGGTTACGAATCAAATATACCAATGCCTCTGTATTTTAATCCATATTATTGAAGCAAACCAGATTTAAAATTCTTTAATGCCATCTGCAATAAGTAAAAATCATTAAAGGGGGAATAGTTACATAATCCCCCCAAGGTCACCATTTGGTAATTTACAAGACCAATTCACCAGTCCCTATTCCCCTCCATCTCTCAGACTGACATAAAAGGAGGAAACAAACTAAAGAGGTGAAATAACTCACAGATAAAGAGTTGTGAGAGACAGAGAAAAGGGAAGATAGAGAATAAAAGTCATATAGCTGGGGAGAGCATTTAGGTTGGTGGTGCGGAGTGGGGGGACGTGGATGGAAACTGGGGAGGGGTAGTTGTGAATAAGGAAATGCAAGAAGAATTGAGAAGAACGGAAACAAAAGATATGATGATTCTGATTTGGATTCCTGTGATGTCTTTGAGAGATACTAGTAAAGAACAGATTTCTTTTTTAGTTTAAGGGAAGAGACAAGATTGCTTAGTCAACAGTTTTTCTGAAACTCCATACTCTTCAGAGACTGAAACCTTGGGGTCCCCAATTTATTAGGATTGCAATAGAACTTAAAATATTTTGAGGATTGCAATAGAACTTAAAATATTTTGAGAACTTAAAATGCATTACATGTATACCAGACATTTCTAAACTAGCAATTAAATTCTGATTTAACCTAGAAAACTATACTCTTAACCTACTGATACAATTTCAAAACAATGCATATGAAAATAAAACATTTCAGGGATTCTAAATAGGACATGGGTTTTTGCTGTTGCTGTCTAACTATCTGTTATTTTTCCCAGAAGCAAGCCACTTGAAGTATCTAGGTCAGAAATGAAAACCTCTCTGCACCAATTGAATCGTAAATGTAAACAGTTAGTGAAAGCTTCATTTCTTTACAATCTATGGACTACATTAGTCAGTTAATGTTGAACTTTTAAAGTGCCATGTCTTTTATTTATGATAAAAATATATGTATATGCAAGCATGTATTCATGCCATGTAAGTGCTGTACACTGATATATTTATCAAATTAATTTAAGCATGTAATAACCACAATGCCACAAAAAAGCCAGGCTTGCAATTTATTTATTGCTAATATATGACATCAAAAGTTCCAAAGCTCAAAGCTGTAACCTAAATAATTAAAAGGCAAAGAAACAATTTATCACTCAGGGCTCCAGAATATCTAAACCTTCCACAAAGCAGGCTAAACAATTAAACATGGATGATAATACTTAAATGCACTGTATATTTGCATTCAAACAGAAGATAACTATAAAGCAAGCAACTGGGGAATGGGAGAATCATGCAGTCTGAAGCAGACAAATACACGTCCAAAGCCCCTGACATCTGCAAGATGAGTGTGGAAATAGGAATCTAAAGCAGAGGGAGAATGACTCAGAGAAATATCTATTATAAACTGCTTATCATCATAGCTTGGAACAAGCCATCATTTAACGGCCATAAACATGACAACCAGCTAGCAATTACTCAGAAAGTGTGTACCTTTCAAATTTGCATGAACAATAATAACATATGTGAGATAGATATTAAGACTGTGGTGAGAAGCCCCTTACAGTCCTGCTTAAAGGAGGGATTTCATCCTTGAATTGAGTAAAAGCTAACTGTAGTTCTAAACCCATGCTTTCCTATTCTCTGAAAGTTATTAAATGAGGCACAGTTCTTCTTTTGATAAAGACCCAAGGAAAGAAATGAGGCTGAGGAGCAGTCTTTACCTCAGCTCCCAGTCTCGAGTCTGTTTCAGTTCCAAGTCATGTCCCAAGGAAAGACAAGGTAGGGCTGGAATGAGGAGAAAGAAAAGAACCAACCCTAGGGCAGAGACTGACTCTGGTAACCCACAGCTGTGTTGTCTGGCCACACTGTGTTTTTAAATGGAGAAAACATATTTAAAATAAGACAAATATTGGAAAATGTCACTTGCATGTGGAATCTAGAAAATGGTACAGATAACCTTATTTGCAATGCAGAAATAGACTCACAGATATAGCAAATTTATGGTTACCAAGGGAGGAGAGAGGAGCAGGATGAACTGGGAAACTGGAAAGGACATATATACATTTAGTTCAGTTCGCTATGTATAAAAAAGATAATTAATGAGAACCTGCTGTATAACAAAGGGAACTCTATCCAGTGCTCTGTGGTGACCAAATATGGGAAGATTTTTTTTTTTTAATGTGGATACATGTGTAGCTGATTCAATTTGTTGTGCAGTAGAAACTAACACAACATTGTAAAGCAACTATACTACAATAAAAATTAATTTTAAAAAAATTAAATATACCAAACAAAAACTAATAAGATAAAGCCAGGTTTCTAGCATTTTGGAAAAGTTAGAAGATACAGAATCTCTGAACTGCTATGCTCACTTCAGCTAGAGTTGAGTAGTTCTTGCTATCTTTAGACAGGGCAGGTGTTTTCTGGTTTATCACACTGCTCATCTCTCCCTATTGCGCTACCTGCCCAATCCTACCCATAGGCATGAGTTTTTACCACTCTGGGATTAATATATCTTCTAAAAGCTCCAGGCAGAACTGTAAAGAAGTTCTTGCATTTACAAAAGATTTTCTATAATTTTCATAGCGTTCCTGAGATTCTAGTCTGTTTCAGGATGAGCTGCAAGACATGGAACCTTGCCTTATTTATATTTGGCTCTCTCATAATCCACACAGAACCTGTCACATAAAAGGCACTCATAAAATGTTGCTTATTACAAGCTAAGTGTAGAAAGGGCCAGAATAACCCTCAAAGAGTCTTGAACATCTTGGTTTACTCAAATCCAAACCTTTGGATCCTGGATTGGCCTTAAATTGAAATAAACCTGGATTAGGGGCTAATGGATTGTGCTGACATGGAGATCAGAAATCAGATACCTTGCATGGGAGCAAGACGGTGTACAGTGGGAAAAAGACTTGAGTAGTGTAGAGGAGGGAAAACATCCCTCTGCTCTCCTAGGTTGGAGAAGGCCCTGGCACCCCACTCTAGGACTCTGGCCTGGGAAATCCCATGGACAGAGGAGCCTGGTGGGCTGCAGTCCATGGGGTCGCACAGAGTCGGACACGACTGAGCGACTCCACTTTCTCTTTTCACTTTCATGCATTGGAGAAGGAAATGGCAACCCACTCCAGTGTTCTTGCCTGGAGTACCCCAGGGACGGGGGAGCCTGGTGGGCTGCCGTCTGTGGGATCGCACAGAGTCGGACACGACTGAAGTGATTTAGCAGCAGCAGCAGCAGCTCTCCTAGGTTCTGTGGTTGGTCTAAGAATTAAACTGACATAAGACAGATTAATAAGAGAAAAACATGCAAATTTAGTTTAATTGTTTATGTTATACATGGGAGTCATCAAAAGGTAAATGACTCAAAGAAGCCATAAGCCTGAAAGCTTACGTATATTTCTAAACAAAGAGCAATAAATTGTAGGTGTGACAAGACAAAGGGTCTTAGGCCACAGGTAGTAAATTGTGAAACAGTGACAGGGAAATATGGGGAAACTAATGGGAGATAAGAGTTATTCTAGTAGGTTTATTTGTACAGATCTGTATCAGTGTTGAATCCCAGTCTCTGGTGTTAAGAATGTTCTTCTCAGTACAGGGAGGGTATCTTTTTCATAGGACATTTTATGATCTGCTTTTAGGTACAAAGGGGGAAGTTAAAGAGCCCTTCCTGCATATGCTGTTTCTCAAGTACCTTTAATTCAAAATAATCAAATGCAAAAGTGGCATGTTTGGGGATGGCATATTCTGAATCCCCTCACTAGGCATTAGAAGTTCTGGATATATTGATTCCATAAATAAATACTTATTTATTGCCTACTATGCACTAAGTACTAAGGATATACACATGAATACAAGATCCTTTAAAGAGTACAGCCCAGGGAAGATTCAGCTTTAGTGGAAGCCATGCAAAACTGGCATGTCACCAAACCCTTCCAAACTCTGTTTTTCACTAGCAAAAAGGGGTTGACATGTCTGTTTCCTGGGGGCTTATTTCTTGCTACAGTGAGAAACAGCTAATATAATAAAACTGTACACTTTGCAAGCGGTGAAACACAGGCAGCAAGATGATAGAATTGGATTCTTCCTGCCTTTGTATCTTAGGACTGTAACATAATAGATTGTGGTCACAAAAGTAAGAATGAGACACACCCCACTCCAAATAGAGTTTTACAAAGAAATGGCCCTGAAGAACCAGTTGCATACCAATTGGATTCCTCAAGTAGATGGAAACCATGAAGAATCCGGGCATGGTTCAAAATACATTTCCTGTAGTTAGTAACAGAAGATTCTTGCCTGGATCACAGTGAGGCATCTAAGGCAGAGTGTGGATGATCCTGGGGAAATTAGATGGTAAGAGAGAATTGTTGGAGGATCCAAGAGGGACCTGCCATATTGGGATTGCATTACCCATGATGAGTTTACCTAAGCAAGAAATATAGGATGTCTCCTGTCGACAAAAGTGAGCTATTCAGGACAGAGTGACCTCTGTTATGTTTGTGTCCTGTAGAGCTGTCCTCCTAGACATATGAGGTTACCTTAGTAGAAAGCCTTCCCTGATGGCTCCCGCGGTAGAGCATCTGCCTGCAATGCAAGAGACCCGGGTTCGATTCCTGGGTCGGGAAGGTCCCCTGGAGAAGGCAATGGCAATCCACTCCAGCACTCTTGCCTGGAAAATCCCATGGACGGAGGAGCCTGATAGGCTACAGTCCATGGGGTCCCAAAGAGTCGGACATGACTGAGTGACTTCACTTTCTTTCACTTTAGTAGAAACAGCCTGGATCCACACTCAGTGAAATTCAAGGACTGAGCAAGTGGTTGCTAGTGAACATGGTAAAATGCCTAAAGGAGAGAGGAGCCCAGCAAAGAAAGGTCCATGAGACTGCCACCCAGGAGCAAGTTCATTTTTGTCCCAAATCCCTGCCTTCCAGGATTTTCAAGAGAGGCTAGCATTAACCATCTGCCAAGTCAAAGAGCCAAAGTCACCTAGCCAAGAGTCAGTCTTATCCTTTTATCTCTCCCCTCTTCCATGCTACATGAGACTCTTGGAAGGAGCAAGCAGGGAGCATGAAAGAGGAAGAAGAGACAAACTTGCTTGTTCTCCTACTGTTGATTTTAAGCTGAAACAGGAGCTATTTCAGATTTCAGGCAAGAGAGATTTGATGTTAAATTATGTTTGTAGTTTTGACTTTACATTATGACTTAAGATGACCATAGGACATCCCAAAGACCTAGGAGTAGCCTAGATCTTCACCTAGAGTCACATGAAGATTATCCCACACAAAGAATAAAGGGAAAGTAAGGAATATAAACAACAACGCATTTGACTGAAATGCACATGTCATTCACCATACATATGCACCATATAACAGGAATAATTCTGAGAAGCAGCAGTGTTTTTGCCTCTTCTTGAACAGCAGTTTTTAACAATGAACTATTGCTGAAGTAGACATAACTAGCTTTTTCTATGGTTCTATTCTTAAGACAAAATGTGGTTAATGACTACTGACAGAATTATAATGGCTATAGGTCACATCAGAGATCTGAATTTCAAGGTCATTTGAAGAGCACTGACAAAAATTGTTTTAGGGAATGGTGGACTTCCCAAATAATGTTAATTGAGTCGCCCCATCTCTTGAAATTTAGGACTTTCTTCAAATTTTGGAAACAGGAGCAGCCGTTGTCTCATGCCTCATGCCTCAGTGCTCGAGTTTCTGTGATCCGTCAGTCAAGTGGAATCCTTAGAAGCACCAACTGGCCACACTTGGCAGTGAAATTGAGTGTAGAGAGAATAATTATTCTGTGCACCTGTGCCTCTATGCCAGCCTAATAAAACTTCCAAAATATTGTTCCCATCTCCCCCAAAATACTGTTCCCATCTTACTCAGGAAATTTAAATTTCTTATAAAGGAAATTAAAAAGAAAAGCTCTGTAATTCAAATAAGGATTCCACTCAAGATCCTGCCATTTGCAGTACCCCTTTAAAAATTTCTACTCTGCCCATTAAGTTATCCTGTGATTAGCATATCATTTAAGTTGAAATCTGTCAAAGAAATTAGGTTTACTCTTTTTATTTTAGCCTTGAAAAAATATACTTCCAGGGAGTCTTAGATATAAGCTGTGGACACAAAGCAGGAAATTTTTTTCTTTTAATTGAGAATTATAAGGGTGGAAAAAGGAGAGAAAATGCCCTCCTTCTCTCCAAAGGTACTGTCCTAGACTTAACAATCCCAATTTCCTCTCCCAGGTCCCTTCTTCCCACTCCTACATCTCCACATTTTATTTAGAACAGTTTCAGGATTGATGAAACACTTTTCTTAATTTCTGCTGTGTTGCCTTAAAGCTGTAGTGCTGCTTATCTTTTAGACAGTTACTGCTGCCTCCTTGCCTCGTCAATTGTCACTGACAGCTGTGTTTAAAAAACAATCACTTTAGTGTCATAAAGATCACTGCTAATTAAACTCAACCAGAGTATTCACTATTTGGTGTCTGTCCATTGTGCATTTTCCCAAGATCCTCTTATCCCAAAGTTAATTATACCAAAAGACAGCAGATTGTCTGAACCTCAGGGGGGATTTTTCCCCAGTTTGCCTTTTTGCTATTATTCTTAGAGGATTATTCTTGACATTTGTTGAAAAAAAGTTTCTTGAAAAGAAGACAGAATTGACAATAGAAGTGTTAAATTTTGAGAAGGCTGATTTTTAATTAACATTATTAATGGTATTAAGCAGATATCTATACAGAAATATGCTTATTGTATTTCACCAAAGATGCATACTAACAGGTTTAGAAAAAACTGGACTATAAAGAGAAACTTGTACTTCATTAACTCATTTGAGCAGCTCCTCATATATTATATACTTAAAAGAAATATAAGGCATGGGCCATGCTCTCAGAGATCATACAATCTAGTTGAATGGGTATGAATCTTTTGAATTTCATAGGCCAATAACTTTTCTGAAGAATGAAAAAATGGGAGGAACAGAAAATATAGTGATATCAATTTTTTTCTTCTGCCCAACTCAACAATAAAAATGACTAACATTTACAGAGTGCATGCTATGTGCCAGATGTGGATCTGAGGGCTTTATTTCATTTAAACTTTACAGCAACTGTTCTGACATTTTATAAATATATAAAACATTAATTATATATTTTATTATTGATACATATAACTTTGTGTGTGCAAGTGTTCATCACTCAGTCATGCCCAACTCTTTGCAACTCCATGGACTGCAGCCCACAAGGCTCCTCTGTTCAAGGAATTCTCCAGGAAAGAATATTGGAATGGGTAGCCGTTCCCTTCTCCTGGGGATCATCCTAACCCAGGGATCGAACCTGAGTCTCCTACATTGCAGGCAGATTCTTTATCATCTGAGCCACCAGGGAAGCCCTATATATAATTATATGTAGATCGTGTGTGTGCGTGTATGTGTGTGAGTATACTGTTAATAGCCCCACTTTTCAGGAAACTGAGGTCACAAAAGTCAATGACTTCAGTCTCATCAGAATTTGAATACAACCAGTCTGGCCCGCAAAACCTTTAACCACTATACTATCTCACATCAGTTAATTTCATCAATTCATGGAAGAGCTTTATCTTAACACTAAAAGAGTAAACAAGTCATCTAAACACAAAATAAAGATCTGTTAAATACAATGTATGTAGCTTTAAGACAAAAGCTACATTGTCCTTATTTTGGTCATTTTATATGGGTGTATCAAGACTGGCATTTGGGAGCCGTGGAACAACTTCAAAGAGACAAGACCTATACTTAGGAAGTGTAATTAAAATATGAGCCAGTTTGTGATTCAGGTGAGTGGTAAAATCACTGAAGAAGTGAAGCCCACACTGGGTTGAAAGACTGAATGGTAAAACAGTGTGGGGAGAGAATTCCAGACAGGCAGAGGATATAGGCAAAAGCCCAAGGAAATAACAGAGGGGTACGAACAGCAAATATACTAGTTTGATATATTCAGAAATTTGACCCAGGATAAATGGCACAAGCTGTAGGCCCTTGAACTCTACCAGATTTATAACTATGTTTTTTGGCTTGCATAGCACTTTTAAAGTAATCTATTTTTTAATATAACATACTAATAGAAAAATGCACAAATTATATATGTGCAGCTCACTGAATTCACAAATTTTGAACACACACATGTAACTTCTTACAGATCAAGGAACAGAACACCTACTAGCACCTATAAATCTCTCTCATGCCCCTTTGCCAGACACTGTCCCAGGAAAGCAATTACTATCAGCATGGATAGGTTTTGTCTGGTTTTGAACCTCATATAGATGGAACCATATAGTACCTATGATTTTGTGTCTTTGTGTTAATGAGATTCACCCATGTTATTCCACGTAGCAATCATACATTCCTGTTCATTGCTGTACAGTAATTCATTTATAAATACACTATATTTTATTTTATACTCTATTATTGAGGACAGTTGTGTTGGGGGTATTGTAAATGAAGTTTCTTCGAACATTTTGGTACATAACTTTTGATTGACATGAGTACATTTCTGATGGAAATAGAGTTGCTGGATCATAGTGTAGGTATATGCTCAGCTTTAATGGACACTATCAAGCAACTTTCCAAGGCAGCTGTTCCTGTTTATACTCCCACCAACAGTATCTTCACTGTAGCTTTAATGTGCATTCCCCTAATGATTATTGAGATGACAAATTTTTTCAAATGTATACTCACCATTTAGACATCTTTTATAAAGTTCAAGACTTTAACCTATTTTTCTATTCGGTTGTAACTCTTTCTTATTGCTATATAGGTATTCTATATTCTGCCTATCAGTCATTTGTGAAATATGTACTTTACACAGCAACCCTTCTTACTCTCTTATTGGTGTCTTTTGGCAAACAGAAATTTTAATTTTTAATTTATTGTTAGTATTTGTTTCATCCTTTTAAAGAAACCCTTGCTTCCCCAAGATCATGAAGATATTCTTCTATGGTCTCTTCCTTCATTATTATTGTTTTACTTTTCATATTTAAACATGAATGTGAAAGTCTCTCAGTCGTGTCTGACTCTTTGCAATCCCATGGACTGTATAGTCTATAGAATTCTCCAGGCCAGAATACTGGAGTGGGTAGCCTTTCGCTTCTCCAGGGGATCTTCCCAACCCAGGAATCGAACCCAGGTCTTCTGTATTGCTGGCAGATTCTTTACCAGCTGAGCCACAAGGGAAGTACAAGGAGGGGCACAGCATAGTTTTAAATTTTTGAGTCATTATTTTAAAATCTGAAGATTTCATGAACAAATAAGGATTTTCAGCTCCTCTTGAAAACAAAAATGTCTGGCAGAACCAGTTAGATACTCCTGAACTCCAACAACAGGCAGGAGCTGCCCACTCTCACTTCAACATGTGTTCTCCCACTTGTCACAGTTCTTATGCCAAACCCAGGGCATGAATATGGACTCACAGCTCTGACTCACTCATTTATTGTATCTTCTGGGTCATGACCTATGGCTAAAAAATAAGGAAGGAAAATAGTGAGAAATGTGAAAAATAATGTTTACCTATTCATTCTTCCAATATTTACTGAATTCTAATTATACACCAGAATTATAACAATGTTGAATGTTTTTAACAAAATATTCTTCTTGGCAACTTTCAGTCAACCAATTAAATGAATTACGGGTGATAGAAGAGTGAGCGCACAGCACGACACAGAAAAAAAAAAAAAAAGAACATGGAAGAAGAGCCTGTGGCTGTTTTGCCATATTAACAGATAACTTCTCAAATACACCGGGACATCAGACAACCCTTGTTTCACAACATCCTCAGGTTCAGAGTAACAGACACAAAAGCTATCTGAAGCTTTCACTCCCAGGAAGCTAACTTTCTATGGTAGCATACTTAGGTTGGAAACTTCTTCAGTGAATTTCAATTTCAGGAATTTTGACATTATTCTCCTGCTAATCCCTGGGTCATCGGAAAGATACTCTGGAGGTGGAAATGGCAATTCATTTCAGTATTCTTGCCTGGAAAATTCCTTGGACAGTCCATGGGGCTGCAAAAACTTGGCAAGTGAGCACAATGGGTAATCAGTGGTGTTTACTACCTTTAATTCTAGGTTTCATAGAATATTTACCGAAATCTCATTCTTCACTGGATCTCATGTATCTAGAAATAAATCAACACTGACCCTAACTCAGTGAGTTATTTGGTTTCTGTGAATGGTGGGAGAAAAGGAGAAAAAAAATCCTCCCATCCAATGAACTTTTAAAATACAAAGGGGCAGTCCAGGGTGAGGTGGTATCTATTTCTTTCACCAAGAACTCAAAGCACCTTTTCACTCAGCTCAGTTTGACTTTCCCATTGCAGTCAGCAGTATAATACCAAGACATGTATGTGCGTGTATGCGTGTGCGTGTGCGTGTGCGTGTGCGTGTGTGTGTGTGTGTGTGACTGGGCAGGGAAAGAGGCAGTGAAAGTGAAGTGCAATCCAATTTTACTAATGGACTGCTAAATTTTCCCTCATGTAAAGTTATTTTCGCCTTCTCCTTCTCCTTCTCCTGTGTCTTATGTCATGTCTTGGGATCCAGTCAGCGCTACCAGCAGCAAGCCCATTAACTCTTTCAGCTCTCTAGGGTACCATTCAGACTACTCACTGCATTTCTGGTGCTCTACTCTCTAAGTGGACCATACAAGGATGCTATTTACTTCAATACACTAGTGATTCATACAACAATTCCTTGAAGGTTTGAAAAGAGTTAACCTGTATCCCTCTTGAAACATTTGGCTTAGAGCAAGGGACTGACTGAGAAAATGAGGAGAATAGAGACCAATATGTCATTAACTGGCACAAAATTCTAGCGACATAAGCAAAAAAAAAAAAAACAGACTATCATCTTTAGTATACAGGTGGAAAAACTGAGAACTACAAGAAGTTTTCGTCCACAGTCACACAATAAGCTGACCTCTGAGCCAAGGCTGTTTCCAGGTCTCCAAATGTTCCATCTGGAGATGGTTTCCTCCAAATCCAAACCCGTGTGGGGAAGGGGAGGATGGAAGTGTATGATGGGGCAAAGGTTAACACAAGAATCCTTCTGGGCCCTTCCAGGACCAAAATTCTTTTTTTTTTTTTTTTTCTTTTCATTTCTCTGAAATGCAAATGCTAATCTGTTCCACTGTAAATCCTACTTGAGATGAAACAGAATTTTAAGTAGAATCTATAAAACCATCCCTTCCCAATTTCCTTCCTGGCCAGTAATTCCTGTCACCTCTGACCACACTAAACCCAGCAGCCTTTCCACGTTTTACCACAGTTCCCATCAGCATGTTTGCAACTTTCCATAGTTTATTTTCATCTCTCTCCAGCGAACAAGGCCTCTTGTGAAATGAGAGAAGACAGGTCAACACACACACATTCGCCTGCTGGTTCGACAGAAAACACCACACACAACCAGGGAAGCCTGCGTGGGGTCTTCCAGGAGGCCACACAGCTAATTCGCATGCTGGTACTGCAGTTGGCTCCTTAGAAGACAGAAGTCTCAAGTTTAACTCACTCTGTGGTTTGAAAGGAAGTTAAGAATAAAGTGGGTGGGGGAATTGTCATGACTTCACAACCAAACTGTGACCAACCTCTTCATGTGGAAGTCCAGAATAATAAATTTTGGAGTTGGAAAGTGTCTGCCTCACATCTTATCAGTGAGAAAACTGAAGTAAACAAGGAGGTGACCTATTCAGGGCCATGTGATTTATTAGCATCACAGTCAGTTGGTGAGGGCACTTCAAGTGTAAAGAACAGAAAGAGAGAGGCTCACCACAGAAAATGAGGATTTGTTTCAAGGATCCACAGGGCAGGGAACTTTAGTGGTAGCACCTGCAAGCTTCATTGAGCACTAAATATTGCAGGTACCTAACAGCAGCTCTCGGAAAAGGCAATGGCACCCCACTCCAGTACTCTTGCCTGGAAAATCCCATGGACAGAGAAGCCTAGTAGGCTGTAGTCCATGGGGTCGCGAAGAGTCGGACACGACTGAGCGACTTCACTTTCGCTTTTCACTTTCATGCATTGGAGAAGGAAATGGCAACCCACTCCAGTGTTCTTGCCTGGAGAATCCCAGGGATGGGGGAACCTGGTGGGCTGCCATCTATGGGGTCGCACAGAGTCGGACACGACTGAAGCGACTTAGCAGCAGCAGCAGCAGCAACAGCAGCTCTAGCCTGCTAGTTTCACAATGGCAAACATGCCGTAGACAGTAGCACCTGTCTGCTTGCTCTGCTGCTGCTAAGTCACTTCAGTCGTGTCCGACTCTATGTGACCCCGTAGACGGCAGCCCACTAGACTCCCCCGTCCCTGGGATTCTCCAGGCAAGAACACTGGAGTGGGTTACCATTTCCTTCTCCAATGCATGAGAGTGAAAAGTGAAAGTGAAAGTCGCTCAGTCATGCCCGACCCTTAGCGACCCCATGGACTGCAGCCCATCAAGCTCCTCCATCCATGGGAGTTTCCAGGCAAGAGTACTGGAGTGGGGTGCCACTGCCTTCTCGGTCTGCTTGCTCTAGTCCTTTGCTATTGTGGCATTAACTACTCTCTTCTCTGCTCTTGCTTTTACTGCTTTTGTTCATATAAACACATATCTCTCTATTATCCTGTTTGTTTCTTAATTCCTGCTTCCCAGGGCCTCTGCTTCCTGTGTTGCCTTTCTGGCTTATTTTCTGTGTGTCTCCTGACTTCTTTCCACTGACATATAACTGGCTATCCTTGAATAGACTTATATTCAAGTTCTGGGAGGGAGGATCCGATGGGTTGACCTAGTAACTCTCCAGTAATTCTGTCACCAGACCTTAGGGTTATTATAGATGATGGCCACAGTTAGATGTCCTTTCCTGGTCAATGAAGATAGACTGCAGAAACAAAGCTGAGTAGTCATCTCTCCTCAGAATGGGGTTTTGGGTATGGAAAACACTTGGAGCATAACAGAGTCCTCCTCAAATTAGTGCTTTGGACTAGATCCCATGTCTCTGAGTTACGTAGTGAGCAGTAGTGAATAAGAGAATATTTCTGGAGCCAGGCTGCCTGGCTTTTAATCCAATGACCATTACTTTCTGGCAAGTTATGCTTTAGGAAAGTTATGCAAGCTCAAATTCCTTACAATAGAGATTATAATATGGTCTGTCTTATAGGGTTGTGGGAGGACTGGAGTAATTTACATAGAATATTTAGAAGAGGATCTGACACATTAAGTGCTCAATAATGTTAAATATTATTATTATTATCATATTTTTTCCATAGCACCTCTAATGAGTTTTCGTTTGTTTGTTTTGTTTTGGCCACACTGCACAGCTTGTGGGATCTCAGTTCCCATGGATCAAACCTGTGCCCCCTGCAGTGGAAGCACAGTCAACCACTGGACCACCAGGGAAGTCCCACCTGTAATAGTTTTAAACTAGATCCGTATTCTTTGACACTTTTCCCACAAAACCATGGAGTCTAATTCTTCTACTTTGAATATGGTCCAGAATGTGCAGAAAGCAATAAAGTAATGCATCATGATTTCCAAGGCTAGATAGGGAAGGCAATATAGTTTCTGCCTGGTTGGAATTCTTGCTTTTACACCTACACTGCAGCTTCTCTCTAGCTCCTGCCCCCATTCCTCAGAATAGGAGATTCTCCAATCTTAGTTCACAAAACTAAGCTGCTAAGTGGGAATTCTTAAGCCCAGCTCCCAGAGATTCTGATACACTAGCCTAGAAAACTTTTAAGAATCACTCCAGGAAGTCTACTGCAGGTTAATTTTAGACCAGACCTTGTAAAACACAGAACTAAATCTTTAAGAGGTCATTTAGTACAATGATTTAAGAGCGCAGTGTCTAGAACTCAACCATCTGGGTTCACTTCTTGGCTCTTCTATTAAAACTTTCTGTGTGACCTTGCACATGACACTTAACCTCATTGTGCCTCAGTTTCTCCAACTGTGGAATAGGATTAATAATAATACCTACCTCACAGGCTTGATGCAAGCATTAAATGCATTAACATATATGGAGCATCAGAATAATGGTGTACTTATCAATTTGCAGTAGGGGAATTACCTAGCTATCCCTGGAAGCTAGACCTTGCCTATAGACAGCTACAACAAGATTCTTACAGTGACACCAATAAGTGTGAAGAGAAGTCCATTAGGTGCTGGTTCTCTGTCCATTCTCTTTTCTCACTTTCCCTTGCCCCTCAAGCTGTGGCCGATAGACACATTTTGTTAGAAATCAAATTAAGCCATGAGCCAATCAATCCTGCTACACTTTTAAGTCCTTCTATGTTTTAAGGACCTTTTCTAATCTGTTATTTGATCACCATATTTGGCATGTCAGCAGACTTTAAGTCTTTTCCACCATTATTTTGATGCATGCTGTTAGCGAATTTGGGTTTCCATGTTTCTTTTACAGTACATTTCACCAAGAGTTCATTTTCAAATGCAAACATAAAAACTAATGTTCCTAAAGCTTTATGACTCATAAAATGCATTTCTCCCCCTTCCCCCTCATTCACTAGCATGATAGCAAATCTTTTACAGATTGCCTTGCACCTAGGGAGTGGCTCCCAATGCTCACATAAATAATTTATACTGATCAACACTTGCTCCAATTAATGGAAATGATAATGTTGTAAAGAAAACATTTTACTGTGTTTCCAAGTCTATTCACCAGAGAAATAATATTAGTATTCCTAGATATATGGGAAACCTCAGAGCTAAAAGTTCCAAAAAAACAGGTTTTTTTTTTTTTTTTAATTTCTTGATAGCAAAGAACAGTCTTTTCTTATAGTGCAGGGTCTGTTATATACTAGATACTGTTAATACCTCACTGGCAGAAATAGCTCTCTCATATTATGGAGCTGCTGCAATTTTTCTATCAGCCAACAACTGTGGTTTCCTGAAGTAGCAAAACCTGAAAAAAATGCAGCAGCTCAGAGAGGAGGAATCAGAGTGGGCTGGTGATTCATGCATCCTCAGGAAGAGGGTTGGACATGACCTCTGAGACACCTGTCAACACTGTTTTTTGTTTTTCTACCATTCTACTCAAACACTAATTTATGGTCAAATATCAGTCACACCTAAAAAACAAACAAGATATTTTCACTCCCTCTCCCCCTTTCTAAATGTTGTGGCTTTAAACTTTGCCCCAGAAAGTTGATCAGACATGTAAACAAGTTAAATTTAAGTCACTTTATTCATGCAATTCGTTGACGTGCATAAGAGTTATAGAATGTGTTTAGTCAGCATTAAAGATAAATTCCAAATATAGCTCTGGAGTTGAAGATTATATTCCACCTAGACTGTAAGACAACACTGTTTGCTCCTTGGGAGGGGGAAGAAAGGATGTATTATTGACCTTAAGTGACCTATTTTTGATCCCTTGTAAACATGAAAAGTTGGCAGCTGAGTATTTGTGTGCTAAACTCTGCCCCCTCATCCACATACCATGTTTGGAGGAACTGAAAGCATTTCCTGTATGGGGTCATGACCCAAGGCCAGCAACTACAATTTAGGCAGGCGATGGCACCCCACTCCAGTACTCTTGCCTGGAGAATCCCATGAATGGAGGAGCCTGGTGGGTACAGTCCATGGGGTCGCTAAGAGTCGGACATGACTGAATGACTTCACCTTCACCTTTCACTTTCATGCATTGGAGAAGTGGCAACCCATTCCAATGTTCTTGTCTGGAGAATCTCAGGGACGGGCGAGCCTGGTGGGCTGCCATCTATGGGGTCGCACAGGGTCGGACACGACCGACGGGACTTAGCAGCAGCAGAGCAACAGTATCTGCAAGTGGGATTGGCACCTCTTAAAAGCCATCATCGCCTGCTGACAAGAAACTTAGAATCCAAACTTAGGCAGAGGACAGTAGGAAAGCTGAGGCGTTTTATTAAAGAGACACAGCCCTTCTGTGTACCATGTACTGCTGGTTGAGCTCAACTTCACAACAACTCATATCCATACAGTGCTGGCTTCCCTTCTGTCACACACATACACTCTCCTGGGGGGTGAGAGGAATGGCTCAAACACGAAATTAGAATTCTTTGAAGGGTGACATCCGTTATGGCCCTAAGGAATTCTGTGACCTTGACTTTCTAAAATTAATCCACCTAAAATCTTAAACATGGAATACCTATTTCATCTTGAAGGAGACTTTTGCCACTTTGCCAAATTACCTGGTTAATTAATTCAGGCCTAATAGTAATAGAACTAATTTAAAACCAAAATATCCATCACGTAATAGAACTAGATATGCTGTTTTTATCAAAGTAAATATTAGGATAATTGCCAAACTTTCCTTTGTTTTATTCCATATAAGCCAATCCCACTGGTTTATATGCACTATATATACATATATCCATATATTAATAAACAAATGTGTTGAGAATAAATTTATAGTCAGAAACTTTCCTCCCAGAGCAAAGGATAAAAAGAAAATAAGAGCTGTATTTCCAATCCAGATTGTGGGCTTTATATAAATAAATGAAAACTTTATTTAAAAATCTATGTCTTTATCATACCTATATTCAGAGGGTTTCTGTATATAGTAATAAAACCTTTTTACTGGCAAATATCAACAAAATAAAAAAATGATAAATGAGAAAAGTTAGGACTACTATACAATTTCAAGCCACTTCCAAGGGTGATTGAAGTTTGACAAATTCCCTACTACCCATCTATGAAAGGATCTGAGAAGGTGTTCTTCCTCTTCCAGTATGGCTCTTCATCCTGTGAGTCCCAAGGAGCTGGGCTGTTGGAGTTCCTAAACAGGTATTGGAACAGTTGTTCCTCAACAACTCACCTGGCTATAGAGCTGTCCTGAGACTCCTCTAACACTTCTCAACTCTGAGTCACTATCCACAAAGTCAATGACTAATGTACCACGTTAAAAGAAAGTCTTAGAGAATTTTCTTCAAAGCAAAGGCCTCAAACTCGAACACCCACAGAAAACAGGAACGTAAAGTACAGCAGGGAGGGAAGAGGGGACAATTAAAAAGTATGGGCTGCAGTTATTTCTGCACTCTCCCTAACTCCATCCAGTTTTTGCCATGAGAAGTTGTAGGCTCGGAATTGCTATTTTTCCTCATTTTTAAGAGATTTCAGAAATCTGATTTTATTGATATCTGCTGATTTATAAATATTTACAGTGAACTTGATTTTGTATAACATTGTGCTAGGAAATAAAAAAACATCTGTGACAACAATCACTAGTTTATAATCTGTGATTTATAGTGTCATTCCCTGCACACACAGACAGGCATAGGCATATGTGTGTGCACACTCACCCACCCCTGAAGAGTGATAGATCCTGGGAGCTGAGCCTGTCAAATTTCAATCAACCTTGGAAACAGCTTCAAATTGTTTCACAGTTCTAACTTTCATTCATTTATCAATTTACAATTTTGTAGACTATTTGCTAGAAAAAGATACTATTATAATTTATAGAAAAACACTGAACATAAGTACAACAAAGCATGACGCTGCTGCTGCTAAGTCGCTTCAGTCGTGTCCGACTCTGTGCGACCCCACAGACGGTAGCCCACCAGGCTCCCCCGTCCCTGGGATTCTCCAGGCAAGAACACTGGAGTGGGTTGCCATTTCCTTCTCCAATGCATGAAAGTGAAAGTGAAAGGGAAGTCGCTCAGTCGTGTCCGACTCTTAGCGACCACATGGTCTGCAGCCTACAAGGCTCCTCCATCCATGGGATTTACCAGGCAAGGGTACTGGAGTGGGGTGCCATTGCCTTCTCCACAACAAAGCATAGGATTTTTAAAAAATTTTATTTGAAATATAGTTGATTTACAATATTGTGTTAGCTTCAGTTGCATAGCAAAGTGATTTGGTTATACACACATACATATATATTCTTTATTTTTTTCCAATTCTTTTCCATTGTAGGTTATTACAAGTTATTGATTACAGTTCCCTGTTGTTGTTGTGCTCAATCACTCAGTTATATCCAATTCTGCAACCCCATGAACTGTAGCCCTCTGGGTTCCTCTGTCCATGAGATTTTCTGTCTCCAGGGGTTTTTTCCCAACCCTGGGATCGAACTCATGTCTCTTGCATCTCCTGCATTGGCAGGTGGACTCTTTACCACTGTACCACTTCAGAAGGTCCATAATTCCCTGTACTGTACAATAAAACCTTATTGTTTAAATATGGTAGTGTGTAACTGTTAATCCCACACACCTAATTTATTCCTCCCCTCTTCCTTTGGTAACCATAAGTCTGTTTTCTATAAGATATGATTTTTAAATTAGGTTTTCATTCATTTACTAAACTGTGAACTCCAGTTAGAAAATTCTATTTAAAGACTAAAAAATTTTACTTATAGTTTATGTATATAAATAAAACTATTTACATACAACCAAAAATTATACTTATTTACCAATAAGTAAAGAATTAATGCTTCTCATCCAAAATTTTGTTTATTCTCCATAATTACTAGAATCAAAGTTTGAGTCAAAAAGCCTGAAATAACACTGAAAACAGTCAGTGTCCTTACCTATATGAGGTAAGCAGTTAGTCACAGCAGACAATTCCTAGGGTGTGTCCATGATGACAAGTTTCTGAAGGATATTGTTACAGGTATAAACAGGAGATGAGTAGATGAGCTGACTTCTGATTATATATCATATTAAACTTCCATATTATATATCATATTAAAACTTCAAGCCAAATTTTCAATAATCAGTAAAGTCCTTACTGAACCAGAAGATAAAGAAAAGATTCTTAAGCAAAGTGACTTCCAAAGACAGACATATAAGTTCAGTCCTGATTTTTAGTTTGACATAAACATCTGTTTTTTGGTGGTGGAGGGAGACAAATTTAATGTTCAAATACATATTCATTGTGGCTTGAAAGCACAATATACATGTAAGAGATATTCCATAGTGTTTATTACAGCCTTAACAGTCAGTGTGAAATGCTGGTTATCTTTTCCTTCCCCTCACAAACAGTAGACTTCATTTTCCTGTAGAATTTGTTGAAAGGGTTTTCAGTGTTCTGAGAATTGGGACTCATTATGGGATGTCTGTTGAAAATAGTTGCTTACTCAGAATAAGCTGAGAGCAAAAGGATATTATTTTCAGTCTAAAATCATTCTAATGGGATTGGGCCAATCAGTCTCTCTCCTTGATTTTTATATTGAAAATGTTTTCCTCTTTCTCTCACTGAAAATTTCTGTTGCTTACAAGCATTTGCAAACTTACACAGGAAAACCTGTGTAAGCACCATGATTACAAGCTAAAGGCTAGACTTTAATACTCTGTATCACAAAATAGCTGCTTAAAATCAGAGGTCCTGCTTAGACAGAACTAGAAGGAAATTTTGTCTCCAAATTCACCATTGTTGCTCTTCTTCTTTGATATATATTCAGTAAAATAGTTTGTCTCTTCAACTGTGAGGCAATCACCACTAACTTTTTCTAAAGGATTTGGGAAATATTTCTACTTCAGAGAAGTGGGCCTTGAAATCTGAAATATTTGGAGTCATGTTCTTATTCTGCCTCTTAGCAAACTAAATGCTCTTGGGCAAGCCCCTTAACCCCTCTGAGCCTTTGTTTTCCAATATCTACTTTTCAGCCTTGTTGTGAGATTTTAAAAGAAAACACAGAGAGTTAAATACAACAGCAAAACATTTTAAATAAATATTTTAGGACAAAGCAGTTTCAGTTTGTTAGACTGTGGTAACAGAAACAACTTTCCAAGATCAGTCAATAAAGACAATCTTCAGAGAAAATTCTTGAGTTCCTTTTCCATTCACTTATGGTTATTTCCATCACATAAATAATTCTCACTAGAGCTATATTCAAGGAGACTGTAAGCTGGGAGTGAGAAAAAAAGGAAAGGAGAGATATCTAGATAGCCGAATCAGTTTCATAAAGGATTTAAACCCTAGTAGTAAACAAGGAGATAAGACCTGCCAGCAAATGACTATAAATCAGAACAGAAGTTCATCCAGGCTGTAACAGGGGCAGGGCTAAAGAGCAATGACAGTTGGGTGAGGGAGGAGATAATTTTGCCTCTGAATTGTTTCCTTTTATAGTTCTGATTCTGAAATGCATAGCAAAGCCCACCCTCTAAAATAATTTTTTTCTAGCAAATGGCTCCAGAGAATTTTAGAATTCAATATATTTTAATAGTCTGTGGTTAGAACACCTCCATTTTACAGATTAAAAAAAAAAAATGGGCCCCCAAAGATGAGTTAAGTAATCAAATTAGGGCAGAGTCAAAACAAGAAGTATTGTCCTTCTCCTGCTTCAGACAACCCATAACGTCTCTTTGTCTGAGTCAACTGGAAATACCCTTTGAACAATGTATGTCTCTTCTATCACAGGGAGAGAAAGTTCAAGTTGCAAACAAAAAACTCTAGAATACTCTGAACTTTAGGCTTTTCCATGGCTTTAGTCCTCCTGCCCTTCTCCAACACTCCTTTTTCTCCAGAGATTTTCATTTCTGCCTAGCATATAGGACTTTCTTTTGATGATTTATTGTCTAACAAGCAAAACCAGAGATCCTTGAGCTAATGACTTCTTCCTTCCTTTCATCCTTCCTTTCTTTTCCGTTCTTCTTTCCATGTGGCTTCCTATGATATTGGAATTTGATCCAGCATTCTTAGGTCGACCTTCGAGTCCAAGTATGGCAAAATATCTTAAGGAGTATCGGGCAAAGAGGATTCTCAGCATATTCAGTCTTGATAACAATGAGTATCAAGACTTTCCTAAAGGCTTCATGAAAGATTCTGAACGAACTCTTCACTGAAAATTGAAAGGAGGTGGAGAACCCAAGAACCGCTGAGACTGAATTTCCTATCCAGTCCACACGGGAGTCAAATTAGATAGAAAGAAAGGAAAACAGACAAAAGAAGAAAAAATAAGGAGTTAAGGTATTATTTTATTTCTTGCATACTTAAGATGTAGGCTGACATTCATTGACACTATATTCTACACAGAGCTCTACACAGTGAATGCCTCTACATACATGCAGACTACGTCGTTTCAGTCGTGTCCGATTCTTTGGGATCCTTTGGACTATAGCCGACCAGGCTCCTCTGCCCATGGAATTCTCTAGGCAAGAATACTGGAGTGAGTCGCCATGCTCTCCACCAGGAGATCTTCCCAACCTAGGGATCGAACCTGCATCCTTACAACTTCTGCATAGGCAGGCTGGTTGTTTACCACTAGTGCCACCTGGGAAGTCCCATTCACACAGTGATAAAGTGATCATATTACCTTTATAACTCAAAATGAAGGTAGTGTTCACTCAGTACCTACAGAGCAATTGACCTTAGCCAGAATAAAGGATTAATAGGTGAATGTTCAATAGATTACTGAGCATCTACAGGATCTTTACCTACATTATTCAATTTTATCTAATTATCAGAATAGTTCTATAATATTGGTGTCATTAACCCTGTTTCAGAGATGAATACAAGGATCAAGAAGTCCAAGTAGTTTACCTAAAGTCACGAGACAGTAAGTGGTAGTACTGGGATTAGAATCCATGTCTGTCAGGAGCCACATGAACTGCTTCATACCCTTCCCATGAACTGCTCTGCTGCCTAAGATTGCAAGGCATAGTGACTAGAGTTCTGAATTGGAAGCTGGGACACTTACGATTTACTCCAGTTTATATTCCTTATTGTTCTTCAGTCTTTTCCAAAGACTTTGACTCTCATGTCTCCTTTTATTCACATGTGTTTCTTCTATGTGCTAATTCACTGTCTGATCTTGACCACAATCCCATCTCAACTAACGGCCTCTCATCAACACTTTCTTATCATCTGAGCCCAGGCCCATCCTGGGTTTGCTTCTGTTACGCTTTTCTGGTTCTGACAGCTCACACTTCACTATGTGGTCCAGGGGAGATAGTGAGTGACAAGGGAGTCATTCAGAGAAGACTGAGATGACTACAGGCTGTAGCAGTCAAGGAACATTTGATGGAAAGAGATTATTAAGTGGGAAAGAGGGAGAAGACCACTGTATTTAGAAAGGGAATAAAACGCATGAAAATTAGAGTATGGACAATAAGTGCTGTGCTTAGTCGCTCAGTCATGTCCAACTCTTTGTGACTCTATGGACCTGTAATCTGCCAGGCTCCTCTGTCCATGGGGATTCTTCAGGCCAGAATATTGGAGTGGGTTGCCATGCCCTCCTCCAGGGGATCTTTCCAACCCAGGGATCGAACCCAGGTCTCCCACATTGCAGGCAGATTCTTTACTGTTTGAGCCATCAGGGAAGAATAAGTAGAACATAATTAATGTAGAAGAAGAGAATTAAGCTTGATAATAGTCAGAGATTACTTTGGTATGTGGGTTGGGATTAACTGTGAATTATCTGAATGTTTTAAGATTTAAATTTCCCTGCCAATATTGTACAGTATGTTTAGAAATAGAAAAGAGTGAAGGCAGAAAAACCAATGATTGTTACTGAGAAATAGGTAGGATCCAAAAAAACTCCACAGATGTAAGCCATGATAAATAGGAGGATGACTGAGACCGAAGGAAGAACCGGGAAATTCAAGAGGCAGACATTATTTACAAAGAATATGAATTTTTTTTTTACCCATGGTGACTCTGGGATAATTTGGTGATGTTCCAGTGAAAATGCGTAAACCATGCAATTTAGATTGTGACTTGAACCTACAGTCTTTTCACCAAGGTCACACCCAGTCTCAGGGGTTAATGAATCATGTTCTTAACATTTCATCACAGAAAGAACTCAGTAAGAGTAAAGTGACAGGCAAGAAGTGGATTTATTCAGAGAGAAACACACTACACAGAAGACTGTAGGCCATCTCAGAAGGCAAAAGTGGCCCAAGAGTATGTGGTTGTCAGTTTTTATAGGAGTGGATAATTCCACAGGCTGAGTGGGAGGAGTATTCCATTAACTTGTAGGGAGAGGTGAGGATTTCCAAGAATTGGGCCTCTGCCCACTCTTTGCCTTTTCATACTGGGCATGGAGTTCTCCAGGCAAGAATATTAGAGTATGTTGCCATTTCTTCTTCCAGTGGACCACATTTTGTCAGAACTCTTCACTATGACTTGTCTATCTTGGGTGGCCCTGCACAGCAGGGCTCATAGTTTAATTAAGTTACGCAAGCCCCTTTGCCACCATAAGGCTGTGATCCATCAAGGGGATTACTACTGAAGGTAAAACTCCAATACTTTGGCCACCGGATGCAAAGAGCCAACTCATGGGAAAAGACCTTGATGCTAGGAAAGGTTGAAGGCAAAAGGAAAAGAGGGTGACAGAGGATGAGATAGGTAGATAGCATCACTGACTCAATGGACACAAATTTTAGCAAACTCCAGGAGACAGTAGAGGACAGAGGAGCCTGGCATGCTGCAGTTCATGGGGTTACAAAGTGTCAGACACAACTCTGACTGAACAACAACGTTTTGACCTTTACGGTCAGTCTTGAAACTGTCATGGCACCTGTGGGCGTGTCATTTAGCTTGTTGGCATATTACAATGAGTGTATACTGAGGCTCAAGGTCTAGAGGAAGTCAGCTATTCTGCCATCTTGGACTTATTTGGTTCTAATCAGTTTATGACATGTCCTTGGAATGTGTCATTCTTTTAAAGGCTGTGTCCTGGCCCCTTCTCTTCTATTTCAATACCATCAAGAAGTTAGAACTGCAGGACCAGAATTTGTGAAGTTGGTCTAAGTAAGATTATCCACAAAAAACTGAGACTTAACTCCATGACAACAGATGTACTAACGAAAGGAATAGCACAGGCAATTTCAGATTGATTAACACAATCTTGAATGCATTTATACCCACAACAGTTTATTAATGACTCATAGTATTCCAGGACTAGAGTAGATAAAACCAGTTTAGGGGGTTTTAGAATAGAGAAGCATATTTGGTTAAAAAAAAAAAAATGTTTAACCCTTTTTAAGTTTTTGTCCCTCAATTGTGTCCAACTCTATGCAACCCCATGGATGTAGCCTGTCAGGCTCCTCTGTCCATGGGGATTCTCCAGGCATGAATACTGGAGTGTGTTGTCATGCCCTCCTCCAGCGGATCTTCCCAGCCCAGGGATTGAACCCAGGTCTCCAGCATTGCAAGCAGATTCTTTACCATCTGAGTCACCAGGGAAGCCCTTTTAAGTTTTTAACTGCGGTAAAATACACATAATGTAAAATTTGCCATCTTACCCACTTTAAGTGCACAGTTAAGTGATAGTAAATTGTGAAACGTCACCAACCTTCCTCTCTAGAATTCTTCGTTTTGAAAAATTGAAACTTTGTACCAATTAAACAATGATTTCCATTTCCCCTCTCACTACTTCAGCCTCTAAGAATCATCATTCTATTTTCTGTTTCTCTGAACTATGACTATTCGAGGAACCTCATGCAAATGAAATCACATAATATTTGCTTGTGACTGATACATTTCATTTAGCATAATATCCTTGATTATGCTTGATTCAAACTTGATGCAAAGAGCCAACTCATTGGAAAATACCCTGATGCTAGGAAAGACTGAAGGCAGGAGAAGGAGACGACAGAGGATGAGATGATTGGATGGCATCACCAACTCAATGGACTTGAATTTGAGCATACTCCTGGAGATGGTGAAGGACAGTCCATGGGGTCGCAGAGTCAGACATGACTTAGCAACTAAACAACAATGTCCTTGAAGTACACATGTGTTATAGCATATTTCAGAATTTCCTTCCTTTTTGAGGCTGACCAATACTCCTTTGTAGGTATAGACAACATTTCACTTATCCATTCATCTACTGATGGACACTTGGTTACTTCCTCTTTTGCCTACTATGAATAGTCCTGCTATGAATATGCTTGTACAAATACCTCTTCAAGACCCTGCTTTTGATTCATTTAGGTATATACTCAGAAGTGGAATTACTGGATCACATGACAGTTCTATTTTTAAGGAACTTCCATACTGTTTTCCAAAGCAGCTGCACCATTTTACATTCCCATCAACAGTGAACAAGGGTTCTGACCTCTTCACATTTTTGCCAACACTTGTTATTTCCTGTTTTGTTTTGTTTTATAGTGGCCATTCTAATGTATGTAAGGAGGTATCTTGTGCGGTTCTGATTTATATTTCCCTGATGCTTGGTGATGTTGAGCATCTTTACTTGTGTTTATTGGTCATATGCATATCTTCTACGGAGAAATGCATATTCAAGACCTTTGCTCAGTTTTCAATTGAGTTGTTAGTTTTGTTGTTGAGCTTCAAGAGTTCTTCATATATTCTGGATATTAACCAATTATGAGATACTTGATTTTAAAATATTTTCTCCCATTCTGCAGGCTGCCTTTTTCATTTCCTTGATTTTGTTCTTTGAAACACAGAAGTATTTAATTCTAATGTAGTCCAGTTTATTTTTCCTTTTGTTGCTTATGCTTTTGTGTCATATCCAAGAAATCATTTCCAAGTTGAATGTCATGAAGTTGTACCTTGTTGATTTTCTTAAAAACTTTATGAAGTATAACTTGTATTTTATAAGATCTGTCCATCACAAGTGTACAGGCTAATTCAGTTCAGTTTGTCACTCAGTCATGTCTGACTCTTTGTGGCCACATGGACTGCAGCATGCCAGGCTTCCCTGTCCATCACCAACTCTGGCAGCTTGCTCAAACGCATGTCCATCAAGTTGGTGATGCCACCCAATCATCTCATTTTCTGTTGCCCCCTTCTCCTCCTGCCTTCTATCTTTCCCAGCATCAGAGTCTTTTCCAATGAGTCAGTCCTTTGCATCAGGTGGCCAAAATATTGGAGTTTCAGCTTCAATATCAGTCATTCCAATGAATATTAAGACTGATTTCCTTTTCATTGAATGGTTGGATCTCCTTGCAGTCCAAGGGACTCTCAAGAGTCTTCTCCAACACCACAGTTCAAAAGCATCAATTCTTTGGCCCTCAGCTTTCTTTATAGTCCAACTCTCACATTCATACATGACTACTGGAAAAACCATAGCTTTGACTAGACAGACTTTGTTGGCAAAGTAATGTTTCTGCTTTTTAAAATGCTCTCTAAGTTGGTCATAGCTTTTCTTCCCAGGAGCAAGCGTCTTTTAATTTCATGGCTGCAGTAACCATCTGCAGTGATTTTGGAGCCCAAAATAATAGTACCTCATTGTTTCTATTGTTTCCCCATCTATTTGCCATGAACTGATGGGACTGGATGCCATGATCTTAGTTCTCTTAGTGTTGAGTTTTAAGCCAGCATTTTCACTCTCCTCTTTCACATTCAGCAAGAGGCTCTTTAGTTCTTCTTCACTTTCTGCCATAAGGGTGGTGTAATCTGCATATCTGAGGTTTTTGGTATTTCTCCCAGCAATATTGATTCCAGCTTGTGTTTCATCCAGTCTGCATTTCACATGATGTACTCTGCATATAAGTTAAATAAGCAGGGTGACAATATACAGCCTTGACATACTCCTTGCCCTATTGGGAACCAGTCTGTTGTTCCATGTCCAGTTCTAACTGTTGCTTCCTGACCTGCATACAGATTTCTCAGGAGGCAGGTCAGGTTGTCTGGTACTCCCATCTCTTTCAGAATTTTCCACAGTTTGTTGTGATCCACACAGTCAAAGGCTTTGGCATAGTCAATAAAGCAGAAATAGATGTTTTTCTGGAATTCTCTTGCTTTTTCAATGATCCAGCAGATGTTGGCAATTTGATCTCTGGTTCTTCTGCCTTTTCTAAATCCAGCTTGAACATCTGAAAGTTCTCGGTTCATGTACTGTTGAAGCCTGGCTTGGAGAATTTTGAGCATCGCTTTACTAGCATGTGAGGTGGGTGCAATTGTGCAACAGTTTGAACATTGTTTGGCATGCCTTTCTTTGGAATTGGAATAAAAACTGACTTTTTCCAGTCCTGTGGCCACTGCTGAGTTTTCCAAATTTGCTAGCATATCAAGTATAGCACTTTCACAGCGTTGTCTTTTAGGATTTGAAATAGCTCAACTGGAACTCCAACACCTCCATTAGTTTTGTTCATAGTGATGCTTCCTAAGGCCCACTTGACTTCACATTCCTGGATGTCTGGCTCTAGGTGAGTGATCACACCATCATGTTTGTCTGGGTCGTGAAGATCTTTTTTATACAGTTCTGCGTATTCTTGCCACCTCTTCTTTGTATCTTCTGCTTCTGTTAGATCCATGTCATTTCTGTCCTTTATTTAGCCCCTCTTTGCATGAAATGTTCCCTTGGTATCTCTAATTTTCTTGAAGAGATCTCTAGTCTTTCCCTTTCTATTGTTTTCCTCTATTTCTTTGCACTGATCACTGAGAAATGCTTTCTTATCTCTCCTTGCTATTCTTTGGAACTCTGCCTTCAAATGAGTACACCCTTCCTTTTCTCCTTTGCCTTTAGCTTCTCTTCTTTTCTCAGCTATATGTAAGGCCTCCTCAGATAACCATTTTGCCTTTTTGCATTTCTTTTTCTTGAGGATTGTCTTGATCACTGCCTCCTACATAATGTCATGAACCTCCGTCCATAGTTCTTCAGGCAGTCTATTAGATCTAATCCCTTGAATTTATTTGTCACTTCAGTGATATTCATTAAACTTATACAGGTAGACAACTATCTTCCCAATTCAGTTTTAGAACATTTTTGTCACCCCCAAGAGGTCCATTATGTCAGATTATAGTTAATCCCAGATCCCATTTCCAGCCCTATACAACCACTGATATATTTCCTGTTCCAATAGATTTGCCTGCACCTGACTAAATTTTAAGTAATTTTCAAGTAATATTTTTTAAAAAGTAGCATTTCATAGAATTTTGTGGTAGGAGTAGTATCTCACATAATCCCCCATCATGCTTTCACACATTTCTTTTCATTGATTCACCATTTGTTATCAGGCTTTGTTTTAATCTTTGTTAAAAGCAAATTTGAAAATCAATCTTGCTGGTAAGTGACACACTTAAAATATTAGTTATTAGTGTGCTGCCACTACTGCTTCTGCTGTCACTTCAGTCGTGTCTGACTCTGTGCCACCACATAGACAGCAGCCCACCAGGCTCCCCCGTCCCTGGGATTCTCCAGGCAAGAACACTGGAGTGAGTTGCCATTTCCTTCTCCAATGCATGAAAGTGAAAAGCGAAAGGGAAGTCGCTCAGTCGTGTCTGACTCTTAGGGACCCCATGGACTGCAGCCTACCAGGCTCCTCCATCCATGGGATTTTCCAGGCAAGAGTACTGGAATGGGGTGTCATTGCCTTCTCCGATTAGAGTGCTATTTAGTCCCTAAAGTGTATCTCCCATCACTGAATCTAATTTGTTTCTAAAATAAGGCATGACATTTCCACTAAGGCCCCCAGGTGAGTTATATGCCTGCCCTAATCAACAGCCACCTGTCATGATCCAAACAGGTTTCTGGGTTGTTAATATTCTCTTCCTCCCTCCCTAACTCAAGCCTGAGGCTTCTACTCTTCAGTGCCAATCACGTTTACTCTGCATACACTACAACCTGTATTGGGTGGTATTAAGAAGCCTCAGTAGAAATATAAACATGCTGAAAGTGAATTCCTTGAGGCTTTGATATATGGAGGCCCACACCTGTGCTATCTTTCATATGGGATTCCTTCCAAAACAGTTTTTTTTAATATATCTTAAGGAAGAAAGAAAAGGAATTTTTTTTTTTAAAAAAAAAAGGTGTTTCAGTGAGCAAATAATTTCTCTGATAATCCAAGTCAAATTCATAACATTTGATTTTAAAATAAAGCACATGTAACACTGTAGAGACAGATTTCAAAATTAATTTCCTGAGGTGATAAGGTCAAATTCCAAGTTACAGGTTTTCTAAAAAAGTTAGCTTCAGATTAAGAGCTTTGTGTTGGGCTAGCCCTTGTGATATATAGATGTTTTATTGACTTCAATTGAGGATGATCTTTAACAGAGTGAAACCCCTTCATTTTAGAATTAGGAAAATAGGATTAGAAGTTGAATCATACCATGTCAACACAAGATAGTGTGGGAGTGTAATATTACAGAGCAGGTTATGTTTGTGGCTTGACAAGTTACCCTACATCCACATCACCTTTGTACCTCAACTCAAAGAAAACTAAATAGGGAATAAATGCCTTTGGCTAGAAGCCAGAGAGTCTCCAGGAAAAGAAAATATTTGAACCTAAACTCTATTGAGTTTCACCATTATTTAACAATTCTGAGATCAATGAGTAGGAAAACCCACCAGGGATGTTCTCCCAAAGGAGAAACTAACGTTAATTATTAGGAAATTACCTGAGTTATTCAGGTAATATTATTGAGACCAGACCGTTGGTGACAATGGGCCAGTGGTCTGGTCTCAGCAGCGTTATCTGAATAATTAATGCACAGGGGAGTTCTTGACACAGAGTACAACTGAGATACACAACCTCTCCTGGTCTAAGTCTTCCAGTACTATGGATATGCCTTTATGAGCAGTTATGCCTCTTAATGTCACGGTAAGCAATTTCATTGAGTTACCAGGCATAAAGTGATATGGAGTGATCACAGCCAAGTACCATACCACACGGCTACTTCTATCTTCCCTGCTTGCACACTGGTCCTGGGAATTTACTGCCAAACCAATGGAGTGAGGATATCAGGGGACTGTTAAAGGTGGCTTGTTTTCAACAGAATCCTGTGAGATTGGCTTCTCCAATTCTCTCTCTGGCAGCAGGCTTGGCAATATTTCCTTTCTGGACTGCCTACTGAAACACTAAAAAAATAAATTACAAAGGTTAAAACAATATGGCATAGATTTTTACATTTAGGTCATTACTAAAGAAGAAATCCTTATAATATGCAAGAGATGAATTTAACAAAAGCATGCATTCTTATTCTGTGCATCTTTGATATAACAGAGTGACCTGCGGTGATAATTTAACTTGTATCCGAATTTTTATTCTCTATTAAAAGTCTCCTATTCATTGAATGGACAATTTATCAAGAAGGAAAAAAAGGCATTCTATCTCCATTCTCTAGAGGAGAAATGGAAAGATTCTTATGTTTCTGAAGCCCAAGTTCCTCTTAATGGTCTTTAAAACTTCACTATGGGAGGAAGAAGGTACCATTTATTTTAGGAATATGAAGAAGGAAAGATGCCCACACCCTAAAAAGACCATAGAATTCAAGAAAGGTAGAGTGGTTGTCATTTGAGAAACAATGAGATGCTTAGACATTCTTTGATTGGGTAAAAGACCTTCTGGGAGCATGGATGTGAAGGCTACTGAAAAGGTGAGCATTAGTGAGTAGCCTAGGGACCTAAGCAACAGGTTCAAATAGACGACAGCAAATTGTGTAAACTTTGGGGCCATCTTTTTTTCAAAGTCCCATGCTCTCAGCAGGAAATCATATGACTTGATGCACTGCTAATATCTAAACAGCTGGGCTGGAGGCACAGCGGAAAACTGATGGCTCCAGCAAATCCTAGACAGGAAAGACACAGTAAACAGAGATGTACCCGGGTCCCTGGTGACTGGAGAGTGGAATTCTGGCAGACTGTGATGTGTTGCTTAAGCCCCTTGTGATGTTAGATGGTCCAAGAAAAAGAGGAAGGAAATGTCTTTGTCTGTTCAGGCTGCTGTAACAAAAAAAACCATAAACTGGGTGGCCAATAAATAGCAATTTATTTCACACAGTTCTGGAGGCTGGAAAGTCCAAGAGAAAGGCACCAGCATACTCAGTGTCTGGTGAGGACCCACTTCCTGATTCATAGACAGCCATCTTTTCACTGTGTTTTCATATGTTGGAAGGGGTAAAGGAGCTCTCTGTGTACAAAGCCACTAATTCCATTCATGAGAGCTCCACCCTCATGACCTTGTTCAGGTCAGTTCAGTCGCTCAGTCGTGTCCGACTCTTTGCGACCTCATGAATCGCAGCACGCCAGGCCTCCCCATCCATCACCAACTCCCAGAGTTCACTCAGACTCACGTCATCGAGTCTGTGATGCCATCCAGCCATCTCATCCTCTGTCGTCCCCTTCTCCTTCTTCCTCCAATCCCTCCAGGCATCAGGGTCTTTTCCAATGAGTCAACTCTGCATGAGGTGGCCAAAGTATTGGAGTTTCAGCTTTAGCATCAGTCCTTCCAATGAATACTCAGGACTGATCTCCTTTAGGATGCACTGGTTGGACCTCCTTGCAGTCCAAGGGACTCTCAAGAGTCTTCTCCAATACCCAGTTCAAAAGTATCAATTCTTCAGCGCTTAGCTTTCTTCACAGTCCAACTCTCACATCCATACATGACTACTGGAAAAACCATAGCCTTGACTAGACAGACCTTTGTTGGCAAAGTAATGTCTCTGCTTTTGAATATGCTATCTAGGTTGGTCATAACTTTTCTTCCAAGGAGTAAGCGCCTTTTAATTTCATGGGTGTAATCTGCAGTGATTTTGGAGCCCCCCAAAAATAAAGTCTGACACTGTTTCCACTGTTTCCCCATCTATTTCCCAAGAAGTGATGGAACCAGATGCCATGATATTAGTTTTCTGAATATTGAGCTTTAAGCCAACTTTTTCACTCTCCAATTTCACTTTCATCAAGAGGCTTTTTAGTTCCTCTTCACTTTCTGCCATAAAGATGGTGTCATCTGCATATCTGAGGTTATTGATATTTCTCCCGGCAATCTTGATTCCAGCTTGTGTTTCTTCCAGCCCAGCGTTTCTCATGAAATGCTGAAATAGATTTAAGTGAAAAATAGATTTAAGGGACTAGTTCTGATAGACGGAGTGCCTGATGAACTATGGACGGAGGTTCGTGACATTGTACAGGAGACAGGGATCAAGACTATCCCCATGGAAAAGTAATGCAAAAAAGCAAAATGGCTGTCTGAAGAGGCCTTACAAATAGCTATGAAAAGAACAGAAGCAAAAAGCAAAGGAGAAAAGGAAAGATATAAGCATCTGAACGTAGAGTTCCTAAGAATAGCAAGGAGAGATAAGAAAGCCTTCTTCAATGACAATGCAAAGAAATAGAGGAAAACAACAGAATGGGAAAGACTAGAGATCTCTTCAAGAAAATTAGAGATACCAAGGGAATATTTCATGCAAAGATGGGCTCAATAAAGGACAGAAATGGTACAGACCTAACAGAAGCAGCAGATATTAAGAAGAGGTAGCAAGAATACACGGAAGAACTGTACAAAAAAGATCTTCATGACCCAGATAATCACAGTGGTGTGATTACTCACCTAGAGCCAGACATCCTGGAATGTGAAGTCAAGTGAGCCTTAGAAAGCATCAGTACAAACAAAGCTAGTGGAGGTGATGGAATTCTAGTTGAGCTATTTCAAATCCTGAAAGATGATGCTGTGAAAGTGCTGCATTCAATACACCAGCAAATTTGGAAAACTCAGCAGTGGCCACAGGACTGGAAAAGATCAGTTTTCATTCCAATTCCAAACAAAGGCAATGCCAAAGAATGCTCAAACTACCGCACAACTGCACTCATCTCACATGCTGGTAAAGTAATGCTCAAAATTCTCCAAGCCAGGCTTCAGCAATGCAAAGAAATAGAGGAAAACAACAGAATGGGAAAGACTAGAGATCTCTTCAAGAAAATTAGAGATACCAAGGGAATATTTCATGCAAAGATGGGCTCAATAAAGGACAGAAATGGTACAGACCTAACAGAAGCAGCAGATATTAAGAAGAGGTAGCAAGAATACACGGAAGAACTGTACAAAAAAGATCTTCATGACCCAGATAATCACAGTGGTGTGATTACTCACCTAGAGCCAGACATCCTGGAATGTGAAGTCAAGTGAGCCTTAGAAAGCATCAGTACAAACAAAGCTAGTGGAGGTGATGGAATTCTAGTTGAGCTATTTCAAATCCTGAAAGATGATGCTGTGAAAGTGCTGCATTCAATACACCAGCAAATTTGGAAAACTCAGCAGTGGCCACAGGACTGGAAAAGATCAGTTTTCATTCCAATTCCAAACAAAGGCAATGCCAAAGAATGCTCAAACTACCGCACAACTGCACTCATCTCACATGCTGGTAAAGTAATGCTCAAAATTCTCCAAGCCAGGCTTCAGCAATACGTGAACCATGAACTTCCAGATGTTCAAGCTGGTTTTAGAAAAGGCAGAGGAACCAGAGATCAAATTGCCAACATCCTTTGGATCATTGAAAAAGCAAGAGAGTTCCAGAAAAACATCTATTTCTGCTTTCTTGACTATGCCAAAGCCTTTGACTGTGGATCACAATAAACTGTGGAAAATTCTGAAAGAGATGGGAATACCAGACCACCTGACCTCCCTCTTGAGAAACCTGCATGCAGGTCAGGAAGCAACAGTTAGAACTGGACATGGAACAACAGCCTGGTTCCAAATAGGAAAAGGAGTATGTCAAGGCTGTATATTGTCACCCTCATGACCTAAGCACTGCCTAAAGGCCCCAACTCCTATTACTATCACATGGGAGATTAGGTTTCAACATATAAATTATGTTGGGTACACAAACATTTCAGTCTATAACAGGAAGGCAGAAGTATGATACTGCTGCTGCTGCTGCTAAGTCCTTCAGTCGTGTCTGACTCTGTGTGACCCCATAGACGGCATCCACCAGGCTCCCCCGTCCCTGGGCTTCTCCAGGCAAGAACACTGGAGTGGGTTGCCATTTCCTTCTCCAATGCATGAAAGTGAAAATTGAAAGTGAAGTCGCACAGTCGTGTCTGACTCTCAGCGACCCCGTGGACTGCAGCCCACCAGGCTCCCCCATCCCTGGGATTCTCCAGGCAAGAGCACTGGAGTGGGCGCCACGGCCTTCTCTGGAATGATACTGGATGATACTGGATCTCCCTTACTTCTGGCAGGCAGTGCCCAGAGCCAGTTCCATGGTAATCCGAAAAGGCAATGCATCCGAAAAGGATGCTGCCCATCCTGGGTCATGAAGCATTTTATAAACCATAATGTTCAGAGTTGGATGGAATTTCACATATATGTTACAATTTATAGCATCAATTATGTCTTCAATCAGCATCCAATAAGGGGGAACAAAGATAAATGCAGAGACTCCCTGTGCTCTCAGGAGTTACTGGAGCTGCCCTACAACAGGTACCTACTATGATAAAATGAGGCAAGTTCTATTTCCTATTAACAGGGAGCTGTGGGAAGACACCACAGCAAGGTTTTAACTTGGCCAGGGGTGTTTTTATTTGATTTGAGTCTTGCTGCTTGGGAAGGTGTTTGGTCTTTCTTCCATTGCCAGTCCTTTAACAGAAACACCACAAATGAACGCACGTTCCCACCAGGAGCATGTCTGTGAAATTCTGTTTCACTTAATCAGACAAGCGTCCCTCTCTCACCTTTTCTAGTTTTCCAACCTCCATTTAACCCAATTTACTTCAAGTGGCCCTTTAAGGTAAGAGATTTAGCTGGAACTAGAATGTCTCTTTTGTGTCCACTTTTAGGCAAAATGTTCCTTTGTTATCTCCACCTTTCCTGGAGAGATTTCAAGTCTTTCCCTTTCAGTTGTTTTCTTCTAGTTTTATACATTGTTCATTAAAGAAGGTCCTCTTGTCTCTCCATGCTGTTCTTTGGAATCTGAATTTAGTTGGATGTAACTTTCCCTTTCTCTCTAGTTTTTCTTCTTTCTTTAGTTATTTGTAAGGCCTCCTCAGATAATCACTCTGCCTTCTTGTTTTTCTTTTCTTTGGGATGGTTTTGTTCACTGCCTCCTGTATAATTTTCCAGACCTGTATCCAAAGTTCTTCAGGCACACTGTTTACAAGTTCTAATCCCTTGAATCTATTCATTACATCCACTGCCTATTCATAGGGGATTTGATTTAAGTCATACCTGGCTGGCCTAGTGGCCATATAGTCAAGCCTGTGGTCTTCCCAGTGGTCATATACAGTTGTGAGAGCTGGACCATAAACAATGCAGAGTGCCAAAGAACTGATGCCTTTGAACTGTGGTGCTGGAGAAAACTCCTGAGAATCCCTTAGACAGCAAGGAGATCAAACCAGTCAATCTTAAGAGAAATCAACCCTGAATACTCATTGGAAGGACTGATGCTGAAGCTGAAACTCCAGTATTTTGGTCATCTGATGCAAATAGCTGACTTATTGGAAAAGTTCCTGATGCTGGGAAAGACTGAGGGCAGAAGGAGAAGAGGGTGTCAGAGGAGGAGATGGCTGGATGGCATCAGTGATGCAATGGACATGAACTTGGGCAAACTTTGGGAGATGGTGAGGGACAGAGAGGCCTGGTGTGCTGCAGTCCATGGGGTTGCAAAGAGTCAAACATGACTGGGCGACTGAACAACAACAACGGAATGCCCCACCTCCACATCCCCTACCCCGATGGAATGTTATCAGTCAGTTTCACCCTGCTGCGCCTCTTAATCAGAACTGGGGGATCAGACATTGTTATGTAGAGGAAGTGAACCAACCAGTAGGAAATATTAGTGGACCTACCACATTCTTGGAATCCGTGCATTCAACATTTTCTTATTATGACCTCTGAATCAGTCATAAGTCAGTTCAACTCCTGGTCACTGAAAATTCTTAGTAAATACTTTGGTAGCATCTTAGTGTGAGTGGCTATTTTAGAAAGTATCAAGACTTAGTGGTTCAAACAACAAACATTTTTTTCTCATGGTTCTGGAGGCTGGAAGTGTGAGATCAAGGCCCTGTAGAGAGTCCACTTTCTGGTTGCAGACTGCTGACTTCTGGATGTGTCCTCACATGGTGGGAGCTCTCTGGGGTCTTTTTCATAAGAACATTAATCCCATTCTTGAAGACTTCACCCTCATAACCTAATCACCTCCCCAAAGGCTTCCCCCCCCCAATAGCATCACCTTGTGGTGGTGGGGGGGGTGTGGTTTAAGATATCAATATATGAATTTTGGAAGGACAGAAACATTCAGACCATAACAGGTAGTGAAAGATCCAAAATATGGGAGCTTTCAGACCATAGTGGCTTGGATCACAAGTTCATAGTCAAGTTTAGGCTTAAATTTACTTTTTCCAACAAATTCTCATGTTTCCCCCAACTTGCTCCCTCCAAACCAAGGAGAATGGGCCAATACACCACAGTTTTGGAGCTATTTCTAATGAGAATGTACCATTCTCTGCAAATATGCAAGGGTAAAATATATATTAACCACTAAACTGATTTATGAAAGGGCCTAGTATATGCCTGGCACCTAGTAAGAATAAATAAATGGCTGGTTTAAGGACATGATATATAAATTTAAAATGTGTGATTTGTGGTACTTGGCCTTTCCACCTGAAATTTACTGGCTAGTATATACGAGTGCTACACATGTGTTAGATTCAATTCAGATCTTCTGTATCCCTATACAGAAAACCCTTTGCTAAAATACCAGTTAATAATGTTTCATTTCTCAAACTGTTCCAAATCTAATACATATCAAAAAATTTACTCTTCTATTTTTCATTCTAAACTCCTCCAAGCTATTGATTTTCAATTTGGACCTGCCATGATTAGCCATTTGCTTAGAGAAGAAATAAACTTTTGTTATAAGACCAGAGCTCAGTTCATATCAGTAGTTACTGTGAAACCCTCCCTAAAATATTTAAACTGAGCATATATGGAATTGAAATTGCTTCCACTCAGAATGAATCGTTATATGAAAGTAGACAACAAACATGAGAGATACACCCCTGCTATTTTATGCCTCCCCCACAAATTGTTTCCATCCCTGTCTCAAGTGAAGGTTTGTTTTCATGAATACAATGATAACTGGCAACACAGAGCTGGGAATAAGTGTTAGGCTGGGATGGAAGGGGATATTTTTACATCTGCAGAAAAACCCCACAAAAGATGTGCAATTTGCATTTCAGACTGACTTCCAGAACACAGGAAGAAGTTAATGAGAAACCAGACTTTCTGGCGGTCTAGTAGTAGGCATCAAGTTCTGGGGCTTCCTCTTTGGATAAATACAAAAGGCAGAACTTCTATAGTCAGGCTAAAATTGACAGAGGAAGAAGAGACTTACTGGAATCAAATACTAACTTGATTAATAGAATACTGTGTTCTAATGAAGAAGAAATATAAAAGGTTTTATTGCAAACATAGTGATTGACAGAGATTAATCTCCAAAACATACAAACAGCTCATGCAGCTTTATATTAATAAAACAAACAACCCAATCAAAAGTGAGAAGAAGATCTAATAGGCATTTCTCCAAAGAAGACATATAAAAGGCCAAAAAGCACATGAAAAGATGCCATCATCGTTAATTATTAGAGAAATGCAAACCAAAACTACAAAGACATATCAGCTCACACCAGTCAAAAGAGCCATCATCAAAGTCTACAAACAATAAATGCTGGAGAGGGTGTGCAGAAAGGGAACCCTCCCACATTGCTGGTGGGAATGTAGACTGGAACATTGCTACAGAAAACATTTATGGAAGTGCCTTAAAAAGCTAAAAATAGAACTACTATATGATCTAGCAATCCCATTCCCAGGCATATATCCAGAGAAAGTCATGTTTGAAAAGATACATGCACCCCAATGTTCATTATAGCACTATTTACCATAGCTAAGAAATGGAAGCAACCTAAATGTCCATTGACAGATGAACGGATAAAGACAAGGTACATACATACGATGGAATGTTACTCAACCATAGGAAACAATGAAAGAAAGCCATTAGCAGCAACATGGATGGACCTAGAGATTATCATACTAAGTGAAGTAAGTCAGACAAAGATGATATGATATCACTTATATGTGAAATCTTTTCAACAAAGATACAAATGAATTTATTTACAAAACAGAAAGAGACTCACAGCCTTTGAAAACAAATTTATGGTTACAAAAGGGAAGATGTAGCGGGGAGGGATAAATTTGGAGTCTGGGACTAACATATACACACTACTATGTATAAAATAAACAACAAGGACCTAGTTATAGCAGAGGGAACTCTTCTCAGTATTCTGCAATAACCTATATGGGAAAAGAATCTGAGAAAGAGTGGAAAAATGCATATGTATAACTGAATCACTTTGTGGTACACTTGAAAGTAACACAACATTGTAAATTAACCATACTCCAATATAAAATTAAAAAGTAAATTTTTTAAAAAGAGAGGGTTTAATGTCAGTGGTGCAGTTTTACAGACCACAGTTTTCCCCAGATGGAAAAATTTTTAAATGGACATAACCATTGAGATATGAAATTATAGATTTATTTTGGCTAGAAAAGACATAGAGGAAGTATCTCATTTAGAACAATTTGTGGTATGAAAGTGGGTTCTTTATATGTCAACAAATACCAAATGAATTTAAATTATTGAGGCAAAATTTTCCCTAAGGAAAGTGATTTATTGTTTTGACATAAATGAACATGGTCAGTATCATCAAAATCCGCTTAACCCCAGAAAAACTGTACCATCTCCAAACATGCCCAGCGTCTAAAAAGTACACCCATTGTTTATATACGAATCAATAAGATTCAGTGAAATCATGCAATAATTTCTCCAGTAACAAAAGTAAATAGTTTCAGGGGTGTCAGTTAGCTTACCGACTATGGAAAGTGTTACAAAAAGAGAATTTAATCATTAATATCATTAGTATTTTAAATAGCTAGACTAATGGAAAACAACACTAATGCAGACAAATGCAAAATTAGCAAACAAGTATGTAACAACACAGATAAATATTTATACATTTGAGGTGCATAAGGAGGAGTTATTGTAATTTGTTTCACTTTACCAAGCCTTCAGCAAGTTGACAGGTGAGGTCAAGCAGAGATAAAACCCAAGATACACAGTAAGAAGGCTGAACTCATATATCATTGTCTAAATCAGTTCCTTCTGAACTTTTTAATCCCATACACCTATGAATAAAACACTTAAGTATATATCTTTGATGTGTATGTGTGTATATCAAAGGAATATCCTTAAATATACAAATATAGAAAAATTATATGCATATACTATTATACTAACATATACACATAGTAAACCATACATAAAACAGAAATTCAAAAAATATCAGATTAAAGGTAACATAAATAATATTTTATTTTATTAATTTATAAGAATATATATTCACACTTTAAAAATCATTGGTATTCCTAAAAATTGTTTAAATAATGTAATATACTTGACCTGCTTTCTGAGAAATCTGTATTTCTTAGAAGCAACAGTTAGAACAGGACATGGAACAACAGACTGGTTCCAAATCAGGAAAGGAGTACATCAAGGCTGCATATTGTCAACCTGCTTATTTAACTTATATGCAGAGTACATCGTGCGAAATGCCAGGCTGGGTGAAACACAAGCTGAAATCAAGATTGCCAGGATTCAGTTCTGAATATTTATTGAAAGGACTGATGCTGAAGCTGAAACTCCAATACTTTAGCCACCTGACGGGAATAACTGATTCATTGGAAAAGACCCTGATGCTGGGAAAGACTGACGGCGGAAAGAGAAGGTGACAATAGAGGATGATATGATTGGATGGCATCAAGACTCAATGGACATGAGTTTGAGTAAGCTCCAGGAGCTGGTGATGGACAGGGAAGCCTGGGATGTTGCAGTCTATGGGGTCGCAAAGAGTTGGACATGACTGAGCGACTGAACTGAACTGAACTTATTTTTTTAAATCTTGCCTTAATATTTATGATTCAGTTCAGTTCAGTTCAGTTCAGTCACTCAGTTGTGTCTGACTCTTGAGACACCATGAATTGCAGCACGCCAGGCCTCCCTGTCCATCACCAACTCCCAGAGTTCACTCAAACTTACATCCATCGAGTCAGTGATGCCATCCAGCCATCTCATCCTCTGTCGTCCCTTTCTCCTGCTCTCAATCCCTCCCAGCATCAGAGTCTTTTCCAATGAGTCAATTCTTTACATCAGGTGGCCAAAGTACTGGAGTTTCAGCTTCAGCATTTTTCCTTCCAAAAAACACCAAGGACAGATCTCCTTTAGAATGGATTGGTTGGATCTCCTTGCAGTCCAAGGGACTCTCAAGAGTCTTCTCCATCACCACAGTTCAAAAGCATCAATTCTTCGGCGCTCAGCTTTCTTCACAGTCCAACTCTCACATCCGTACATGACTACTGGAAAAACCATAGCTTTGACTAGACAGACCTTTGTTGGCAAAGTAATGCCTCTGCTTTTGAATATGCCATCTAGGTTGGTCATAACTTTCCTTCCAAGGAGTAAGCATCTTTTTATTTCATGGCTGCAGTCACCATCTGCAGTGATTTTGGAGCCCCCAAAAAATAAAGTCTGACACTGTTTCCCCATCTATTTCCCATGAAGTGATGGGACCAGATGCCATGATCTTCATTTTCTGAATGTTGAGCTTTAAGCAAACTTTTTCACTCTCCTCTTTCACTTTCATCAAGAGGCTTTTTAGTTCCTCTTCACTTTCTGCCATAAGAGTGGTGTCATCTGCATATGTGAGGTTATTGATATTTCTCCCGGCAATCTTGATTCCAGCTTGTGCTTCTTCCAGTCCAGCATTTCTCATGATGTACTCTGCATAGAAATTAAATAAACAGGGTGATAATATACAATCTTGACATACTCCTTTTCCTATTGGAACAAGTTTGTTGTTCCATGTCCAGTTCTAACTGTTGCTTCCTGACCTGCATATATCGAGCCCATCTTTGCATGAAATGTTCCCTTGGTCTCTCTAATTTTCTTGAAGAGATCTCTAGTCTTTCCCATTCTGTCATTTTCCTCTATTTCTTTGCATTGATTACTGAAGAAGGCTTTCTTATCTGTCCTTGCTATTCTTTGGAACTCTACATTCAGATGTTTATATCTTCCCTTTTCTCCTTTGCTTTTTGCTTCTCTTCTTTTCACAGCTATTTGTAAGGCCTCTTGAGATAGCCATTTTGCTTTTTTGCATTTCTTTTCCATGGGGATGGTCTTGATCCCTGTCTCCTGTACAATGTCATGAACCTCCGTTTATAGTTCATCAGGCACTCCATCTACCAGATCTAGACCCTTAAATCTATTTCTCACTTCCACTGTATAATCATTAGGGATTTGACTTAGGTCATACCTGAATGGTCTAGTGGTTTTCCCTACTTTCTTCTATTTAAGTCAGAATTTGGCAATAAGGATTTCATAAGCTGAGCCACAGTCAGCTCCTGGTCTTGTTTTTGTTGACTATCCATGGGGATGGTCTTGATCCCTGTCTCCTGTACAATGTCATGAACCTCCGTTTATAGTTCATCAGGCACTCCATCTACCAGATCTAGACCCTTAAATCTATTTCTCACTTCCACTGTATAATCATTAGGGATTTGACTTAGGTCATACCTGAATGGTCTAGTGGTTTTCCCTACTTTCTTCTATTTAAGTCAGAATTTGGCAATAAGGATTTCATAAGCTGAGCCACAGTCAGCTCCTGGTCTTGTTTTTGTTGACTGTATAGAGCTTCTCTATCTTTGGCTGCAAAGAATATAATCAATCTGATTTTGGTGTTGACCATCTGGTGGTGTCCATGTGTAGAGTCTTCTCTTGTGTTGTTGGAAAAGCGTGTTTGCTATGACCAGTGCATTCTCTTGGCAAAACTCTATTAGCCTTTCCCCTGCTTCATTCTGCATTCCAAGGCCAAATTTTCCTGTTACTCCAGGTGTTTCTTGACTTCCTACTTTTGCATTCCAGTCCCCTATAATGAAAAGGACATCTTTTTTGGGTGCTAGTTCTAAAAGGTCTTGTAGGTCTTCATAGCACCTTTCAACTTCAGCTTCTTCAGTGTTACTGGTTGGGGCATAGACTTGGATAACTGTGATATTGAATGGTTTGCCTTGGAGACGAACAGAGATCATTCTGTCATTTTTGAGATTGCATCCAAGTACTGCATTTCAGACTCTTTTTTTGACCATGATGGCTACTCTATTTCTTCTAAGGGATTTCTGTCCACAGTAGTAGATATAATGGTCATCTGAGTTAAATTCACTCATTCCAGTCCATTTTAGTTCGCTGATTCCTAGAATGTTGACATTCACTCTTGCCGTCTCCTGTTTGACCACTTCCAATTTGCCTTGATTCATAGACCTAATGATGCTAAAGCTGAAACTCCAGTACTTTGGCCACCTCATGCGAAGAGTGACTCATTGGAAAAGACTGTGATGCTGGGAGGGATTGGGGGCAGGTGGAGAAGGGGACGACTGAGGATGAGACGGCTGGCTGGCATCACTGACTCGCTGGACGTGAGTCTGAGTGAACTCCGGGAGTTGGTGATGGACAGGGAGGCCTGGCGTGCTGCGATTCATGGAGTCGCAAAGAGTTGGACACGACTGAGTGACTAAACTAAACTGAACTGATGGACCTAACATTCCAGGTTCCTATGCAACATGGCTCTTTACAGCATCGGACCTTGCTTCTATCACCAGTCACATCCACAGCTGGGTATTGTTTTTGCTTTGGCTCCATCCCTTCATTATTTCTGGAGTTATTTCTCCACTGACCTCCAGTAGCATTTTGGTCACCTACCAACCTGAGGAGTTCCTCTTTCAGTATCCTATCATTTTACCTTTCCATACTGTTCATGGGGTTCTCAAGGTAAGAATACTGAAGTGTTGAAGTGTATGATTCAGTACAACTTCATTATTTACTCATTATTTCTGTACTTGATTTTATGACTGTCATGACTGAAAGTTATTCCTAATGATACAAGTACGTTGTATCATATAGTTCAAGTACATGACAGTGCATTTGTGCAAGGACTAGCACCAGTCTTTATATTATTAGTAAAGTGTAATTTCTTTTCTCTATAAATGTGAAATGTGAAAAGAAATGTCCTCATCATCTTGCCAATTAAATCATGGCATTTTTTTTTAACCCAATCCACCAACTATGCAAAATGTTTATTTAAATTTGAAACAGTATTCAACTAAAGTGAGGTCTATAGTGACAGAGAAAGTAAATCCTAATTTCATATTCTTGATCATTTCAAAATTCATCAGAATTTATAAGTTTATATTTTACTTATTTGACTGCCAGAGAATTGGGGTTGTACAGGATTAAGAGAAATGTCAACTTTGCCATTTTGTATACTATTACACAGTGCATGAATTATTATTTTTAATTTCAGATATTTTTACAGAAATATTTTTATCCATTGGTCCATTTTGTGCAATGAACTGAAGTGAAGTGAATGTTGCTCAGTCAGATCCGACTCTTTGTAATCCCCTGGACTGTAGCCCACCAGGCTCCTCTGTCTGTGTAATTCTCTAGGCAAGAATACTAGAGTGAGTTGCCATTCTCTTCTCCAGGAGATATACCAATGCAGGGATCAAATCTGGGTCTCCTGCACTGCAGACAGATTCTTTACCCTCTGAGCCACCAGGGAAGCTGTTTGTGCAGTAGATAATGAAATCCTTAAATCCACCTAATCAGGTATCTATACACTTCACTGTGTGTCAATACACTGAAATCAAGCAACAGAGAACCCCACTGCCAGTCCTTTGGGATTGGATAAGTGCTATTCTTCCCTTAAGAAACTCAGACGCCTTTCTGACAGTACATTTGTGTAAGGACTAGCACCAGTCTGTATATTAATTATTAGTAAAGTGTAATTTATTTTCTTTATAAATGTGAAGCTATAAATTATAATTCTTTTTCCATATGCAAATAAATGGTCTTGTTCACACTCTGATAAGCATGTCCTCCACTTTGAAATGAATGTCTCTCCATAAAAACTTGTCTCCTTTTTTCTTTAGAGTAAATGAATGAGTGCTTTATGGCCCATGGAGAAACTCTAAGAGTGAGGCTGCTGCTGCTGCTGCTGCTAAGTCACTTTAGTCGTGTCCAACTCTGTGGGACCCCATAGACGGCAGCCCACCAGGCTCCCCTGTCCCTGGGATTCTCCAGGCAAGAACACCAGAGTGGGTTGCCATTTCCTTCTCCAATGCATGAAAGTGAAAAGTGAAAGGGAAGTCGCTCAGTCGTGTCCGACTTTTCGCGACACCATGGACTGCAGCCTAGCAGGCTCCTCCGTCCATGGGATTTTCCAGGCAAGAGTACTGGAGTGGGGTGCCATTGCCTTCTCCGAAGAGTGAGGCTACAGGTAAACAATTACTAACACTTCCAGTGACTTGAGGTTCTTGAGGTAATTTGTTTTTTGTGGAAAGTATGACTGAAAAATATCACATTAATTTCACAGATATTTATTGAGATTGTATTATCTTACCACTTTCAAATTAGATATAAAATCTTGGAGTAATTTAGAACCAAAGTGAATAATTTGCTAAATAATTTATACCAGAGGCCAGAAACTCTTCCTGTGAAGGACTGCTGCTGCTGCTGCTGCTGCTAAGTCGCTTCAGTCATGTCCGACTCTGTGCGACCCCATAGATGGCAGCCCACCAGGCTCCTCTGTCCCTGGGATTCTCCAGGCAAGAGTACTGGAGTGGGGTGCCATTTCCTTCTCCATGTAAAGGACTAGAGAGCAAATATTTTTGGCTTTGTTACTCAAACTTGTTGCTGCAATTTATTGAGTTCTGCCAATGCAAAATGAAAGCAGCCATAGAAAGTATGCAAAAGAAGGTGCTTGGCTGTGATCCAACAAAGTTTCATATATGAAAATAAATAGCAGAAAGAATTTAGTTGGTGGGCCCTCACTTGCCAACCCCACATCTGCTTCTCTTTCCCTATCTGATCTGACTACAGTGACAACAGTCTACAGAATTTTACCTATATGCCTCTTGAGTCTATTTTCTTTTACCTGAATAAGTAAGAAAATTAGAAAAAAACCAGTCATTTTATTGGTGCATAATCAGATAAGTGTCTTTACTTTTTCAGATATCCTATTTACTTTTATGCCAATGCAAAATGAAAGCAGCCATAGAAAGTATGCAAAAGAAGGTGCTTGGCTGTGATCCAACAAAGTTTCATATATGAAAATAAATAGCAGAAAGAATTTAGTTGGTGGGCCCTCACTTGCCAACCCCACATCTGCTTCTCTTTCCCTATCTGATCTGACTACAGTGACAACAGTCTACAGAATTTTACCTATATGCCTCTTGAGTCTATTTTCTTTTACCTGAATAAGTAAGAAAATTAGAAAAAAACCAGTCATTTTATTGGTGCATAATCAGATAAGTGTCTTTACTTTTTCAGATATCCTATTTACTTTTTGTTCCCAGGTGCACTGACCAAATGAGTTGGTCCCTTATTTCTTACAAAAGAAAATTAATTTATAGAGTCAAAAGGCACAATCTAGCCTACGAAAGAACAAAGGTGTTCTTAAACAATATTTGCTGGCTAGAAACGTCTAGATGGTTCTTGTTTGTTTTCATTCTTGTGATAATATATATGTCAAATGCTATAGGAACAGGAAAAGCAAAGTATGACTCTCCAGGAAGAGGGTTAACTTTGATTATAATAAGTAAAAACTGCGCAGTGATGACTATAGTGCACTAATGCCAACTTAGAGTCCACTTCTCAGTGTACTCCAAGAACTATTCTACCTCAATAGGCACCCAATTCTTGGTGCTCAAATTTGAGTATTCCGAAGTTTCACCCTGGAAGTTGGTGGAAATCCGGATTGTAGGTCTTTGGATCCAGAAATCTGAGAACCTGGGTTTCTTGCTGATTCTAATTGGGCCGGTCAGAAGAATACATAAATGCAGAGAAGCACAGAGTACATTTGCTAAATTCCCCCTGCAAGGTTGGTGTGAAGATTAGTGAAAATATATCTGAAGTTCCTAAATCAGAACTTGGCAGATAGTACATGCTCAATAGATTAGGTAATTTTATAATTTTATTGTGATAAAATTATCATCTTATACAGAAAAAGAGCTTTGGAAACTGGAAACATTTAAACTGCAATTAGGCAAAAAAAGGAAGAAACAATTTACAAATCCTCAATATAAAAAGTGGTTGCAGTATGGGACGGTCATAAACTGCAATAGTTAACAAGAAAGGTCATAACTGCTAAATCACTAGGTAATCATTAAACCAAACTAGAGACAAGTAATGAAGGAAAAGAGGTGAAAAGGTTTTAATGGCTATTTGCCCATATGTCACAAAACTGAAGCAAAGATGTGTTTATTATCTGGATCATCTGGGTCTTAGCCACAGTTCTCTGACTTTCTTTGCCTGAGTAAACCTGTATTTAAGGCAATAAAATCGAGAAAGCAGTAGGAGTTAGGGGAAAGAGAGATTTGCAAACTGTAACTAAAATCAGAGAGCCATTCCAGCCTAAAAGTCTACAAGCAATAAATGCTGGAGAGGGTGTGGAGAAAAGGAAACCCTCTTACACTGTTGGTGGGAATGCAAACTAGTACAGCCACTATGGAGAACAGTGTGGAGATTCCTTAAAAAACTGGAAATAGGACTGCCTTATGACCCAACAATCCCACTGTTAGGCATACACACCGAGGAAACCAGAATTGAAAGAGACTCATGTACCCCAATGTTCATTGCAGCACTGTTTATAATTAACAGGACATGGAAGCAACCTAGATGTCCATCAGCAGATGAATGGATAAGAAAGCTGTGGTACATATATACAATGGAGTATTACTCAGCCATTTAAAAGAATACATTTGAATCAGTTCTAATGAGGTGGATGAAACTGGAGCCTATTATACAGAGTGAAGTAAGCCAGAAAGAAAAACACCAATACAGTATATTAAAGCATATATATAGAATTTAGAAAGATGGTAAAGATAACCCTGTATGCGAGACAGCAAAAGAGACACAGATGTATAGAACAGTCTTTTGGACTCTGTGGGAGAGGGAGAGAGTGGGATGATTTGGGAGAAAGGCATTGAAACATGTATAATATCATATATGAAACGAATCGCCAGTCCAGGTTTGATCCATGATACTGGATGCTTGGGGCTGGTGCACTGGGATGACCCAGAGGGATGGTATGGGGAGGGAGGAGGGAGAGGGGTTCAGGATGGGGAACACGTGTATACCTGTGGCGGATTCATCTTGATGTATGGCAAAACCAATACAATATTGTAAAGCAATTAACCTACAATTAAAATAAATAAATTTATATTTAAAAAAAAATCTTTGCTTTCCTCAATAAATTCCCAGAGACTCATAGTTTTGTCATTTGCTTTGGCCTTGGCAGAGAAAACTTGGACTGTACTCAGGCCAGTCCTGGTTCTTCCACACCTTTGTTCATTCATTCATTGAGCCAATATTTAAGAGCTCAGACTGTGTGACAAGCACCATGCAAGGCACTTGGGATACATAAGTAAACAAAATTATAAAGATCTCTGCCCTCATAGAACTTACGTTCCAGCAGAAAAACAGAATCAAAAATAAATGTGATGATTAAGTAAGTTTTATAAAACAAAAAGGAAAGTAAGCTTTACACAGAGGGACTACTTCACGTGGAAGCATCTGCCACAAATACTGATGTCTGCTTGAGAGTGGGGGAGATGAGAGGGGTGGTCAGGGTCAGTCTCACTGGGAAAGTAAGACTTAAGCAAAGATCTAAGGAGGTAAGGGAGTGGGGCCAGCAGCCAAGGGAAATACAGCATTCGCAGTGGTTGTAGTTCATCTGTGAAGAAATAAAAAATTTGACTTTTCCAGATATTTATGATTTTTAAAAATATTTTACAATGTCTTTTCACCCCAATAGATTCTCTCCAAAGCCTTTAGTTCTCATGGAAACAATCCTCTTCCTTTTCACATGTATATTTCTTTGGTTTTCCTACTACTTAATAAACTATATAAAATCAATAATGAACACAACTGACATAAACGGATTTGGGAACAAATGCAGCTGACTCTTGGTAAACATAAAACTCAACTGACAGGGGCAGAAATGTGTGAATGTACTAGAATAGTCTTCTGACTGTCAGTACTCCTCTGCAATGGGCATTGTCCAGCATGTTTTACTGAGGAAATAGAGTATGATTACTCTAGGGAGTCAGTTAAAGGGACTTGAATAACTGAGCATCTATGATATAAACTAGTGATGTCAAGTGATGAAATCTTATTGAGAACTGCAAACATAGGAACTGGAAGGAAAAATAAGAAAAATAACTACCATAATCCAATCATTTAGCAGATGAGAAAATCCAGACACCAAGAGCTAGGTATCTTCCCAAAATAGGTTCATCATTAGGAAGAGAAGCAGATTTGACAATTCTGTTCAGTGTCCCTTTCCACACCGGAGTACTCCATTTTGTCACTACTTGATAAAGTTACTGAAAATGACCGAAATTCCTCTTTTCTCTGGTCCTTCTGTTTTTCAAATAGAGTACAAAGAAGTAATTCTCTCACCTGAGACTAACATATTTATTACCTAAAAAGTTAGAGATGTTTAACCTTGAGGTTTTCAATTAAAAATATGCTGCTGCTGCTACTGCTGCTAAGTTGCTTCAGTCATGTCTGACTCTGTGTGACCCCATAGACTAGTGTTTTTAAAATATGATATTTCAGTAACAAATTACATAAAGTTAGTTTGTCCTTTTCAAAACATGGAAACTTATAAGAATCAATTTTTTCTCATAACGCATTGATTTCATAAGGAGTCACATAATGGGCATTGGTCATTGAAAATAACTCAGAGGGGAAAAAAAAGCAACTGAAATACTAGAAAGACTGAATGAATAAATAAGAAATCAACCTTGCAGCCGACTTTTCCAGACACTTGGCCAAGATGCCTAAGGTCATTGGTAAGTACTCAGTTCTCCTGTAATGCTATCAAAAATATCTACCATAGAAAAAGATCAGAAATTGTAATATTTGCATTGCAAAAAGTATAAGGCTTATGATGTATGCTCATGTGTATTTATAAAAATAGGTTAAAATACAATGTAATAAAATTATAAAAAAGGAACTGGAGAATTAAAACCATTTTCCATGTTCTATTTATTTCTTCTTATTTTTTTCTGCTAGAAAAATATCTACAAAATTGGCATAAATAAATGTGTATGCTTATTAACTCCACCTGCAACTCAGCCTCAGCTTTCTGGCAATAATGAGCTACTTTTAATCCCTAAGTTTCATGATCACTTCCCATAAAGATGAATGAGGGGTGCTCACCTGTTGGGGAGCATTGCTACTCCCTTCTTGCTAGAAATCCTCACCCCCAGCTCCTCCCAAGGATCGTATTGGCAGGCACCTGGATAACTGTTCTAAGTGAAAGTTTAAATAGTTATTCAAAGCTTCCATGATGCTGCGCTCCACTGGTTCTTTTCAAATATCTTGTTTTCTCTGTTTCCTCATATTTATTTTTCCTTCCTTTTATTATTAAATATGGAATTTCCCAGCATTCCAGACACAGCTGATTGTTCTTCCTAGTCATCTTCTCTCCCAATTAATTTCCTTCCCTCTCAGAGTCTTGCCTATAACATGTTAAGGACTTTCAAATCTATGGATCCTCACTGGCTTCCCAGGTGGCACAGAGGTAGAGAAACCACTTGCCAATGCAAGAGACACAAAAGATGAGGGTTCAATCCCTGGGTCAGGAAGATCCCCTGGAGTAGGAAATGGAAACTTACTCATATTCTTGCCTGGAAAATACCATGGGCAGAGGAGCCTGGCAGGCTACACTCCATAGGGTTGCAAAGAGTCGAACAAGACTGAGCTCACAAGCACACCAATTGAGCGTTTGATCCCTGGGTCAGGAAGATTCATGAATGCATAGTCCTCTCACTAGCAAATGAGTCATGTCAAACTTCCATGAATAGCTGAATATTTGAACACTTCAAGATTATCTTATCAAAAACTGAACATCTGATTTCCTTTCCTCCCCAAACTGTTTTCATATGTTCTTTCTCTCTCCTAGAAGAACCCAATCCAGAAACTTCAGAGCAAATCCTCAGCAATAATTTCAATTGGATTACTGCCATTTAATTTGGATGTTTACTAAGTGTGTAATTATAGGGTCTTAAGATGACACTGCTACTGCTGCTAAGTCGCTTCAGTCATGTCCGACTCTGTGCGACCCCATAGACGGCAGCCCACCAGGCTCCTCCATCCTGGGATTCTCCAGGCAGGAACACTGGAGTGGGTTGCCATTTCCTTCTCCATGAATAAGATGACACTAGTCTTATTTAAATAAATAAATTTTTGTACTTCACAATGGTATAACACAAAGTACATTAGTGAATTAACCCACTAAGTTTTTCTTAGGCACTACACAACCATAACTACCATCACCACTGGCTCTATCATGCCTATTTTTCCTTCCAAGTAAGGCTCTTCAAAAGGCTTTCCAGGAGGTTCAGATGGTCAGATAGTAAAGAATCCACCTGCAATGCAGAAGACTGAAGTCTGATCCCTGGGTTAGGAAGATCCCCTGGAGAAGGGAATGGCTACCCACTCTAGTATTCTTGCCTGGAGAATCCCATGAACAGAGGAGCCTGGTGCGCTACAGTCCATGAGGTCGCAAAGAGTCAGACACCACTGAGCAACTAAGAATAACCACACAACAGAAGGCTCTTCGAAGACTTATGGTCATAATTATGCATTGGAAATTCCTAATTTGTATAACCTTGTCAATATATAGCTATATAAAAGCAACCAGCACCACAGATTGCATGTATTTTGAGAATAAGAAAAACAAACAATTCAGTATCTAGGTCCATATTCTCACTTCCTTTCACGTGTGTATATTTAAATTTTTCATTTCTGGACTAAGAAACAAGGAAAGGGACAAAAGCAAAAACATTTCCTTGAGAAAAAAGTTCCAGAAATAAAAAGGTAGGGAGGGGACTGAGTAGGGAAAGAGATAAAAAAAAAACTGATACATTTTCTACTTACCCTAATTAAATCTAATCAAAGCTCACAACTGACTACTGTGTTGTGAATTTGCAATGTCGGTCTAAAGGCTTCTTTCTGATTAAATCAAGTACAAGTAGCACTGAAGGCACTAATGATAAAGCAAGCCCTATTAGACTATTAAAATATAAAAGGGGTTCTCTTTTCTCAAATCAGTGTATTTCCATTTAGCCAGAGCCTGCCACACTGAAAATACGTCACTAATCATTCTTCTCTGTTCTTGATCTTTTGCTACTTTCTCCAGGGCCTGCAGTCAACTGTGGAGGTGGAACAATGAAGTCTTTCATATAGAAGAAAAAAAAAGAAAAAAGAAAACTCTGAATGCAATGCTTTCTCTCCTTCTCTATATCACTGTGAGCATACCAAAAGAAACAAAAGGGAAGGATCAACACTTTTTCCAGTGGTCAAAAGGTATTTTAGAAATTAAAGGAAGAAATCCTTGAGAATGGTTTTGTGTCTGTCTTCCAAATGACTGTCACTGATAGTGCATGTTAAACCTTTTCAATGTCAGGAATCCAAATCCAGAGGAGACATCCAAAGTGTAAACTCAGGTTTTCTCCTGAAAAGCAGTGAATGACATTTGGCTAAGACAACCAAGACCCTTTGGCATTACAGAGAATTCTATAAGATAAAAAATGTTGGCACCATTGAGCATTTTGAAAGTTTAGACAGATAAATGTAGACAAACCTCCTAAATGTGATCTTACTTATTGTTTACAAAATAATTTTAAAAGATATGCAGTGAGATCTTGGAATTTACATCTAACTTCAGGGTCAGGAGAGAGGTCAAGTAACATACAGGGAGCTTTGAAAGATTAGAGCCTACATTAGGTCAAGATCATAGCCATTCTCTGTTCTTCAGCTGAGAGTACAAGCAAAGTCAGACAATTAAGAAAGAACTGGTGTGTGCAAAAGATCTAATCAGTGCGCTGCTTCTAATCTACAAACTACTGAAAAACCAAGGGACTCAGGAGTCCTTGCCTCTGCTAGTTTGTGAAAAATACATTGGCCTCACTAAATCTTTTAGTCCAGTAGGTCTTTCTTTAACATAGTGTTTAAAATTTTTAAATAATATTCTATTATATTTTTAATACTAAAGAGGTCTAGCAGAATTTACTCATCATTAATTCATTTTATCCTCACCTCAATTATTAATCAGCCAGGATGAGTGACAGCAACTCAGTTTTGTAAATGTGGAGTCAGAGCATTGTGGGGACTGAGAAGATAAGGCAAGAGTCATATTTGAAAGCAGCAGAGCCAGGACTAAGACCCGGTTCTCTGATGATCCAGCATTATGTTACCACATAAACAAATTATATTTAAATAACAAAGGAAGCTACATTTTATAAAAGGCAAGTAGGCAGTTTTAATCCAATTTAACTCATTATATACTAAAGCAAAAGCATTTGTCTAAGAATTTCAGTCACATAATCAATATTCAGCTAAAAGTGTTTGGAATGGAGGAGCGATGCTGTATGAATGACTGCCCATTGATAAAGCTTATTATTAATTATTCATTTATTTTAACTGAGGACCATACTGGGAAGCAGAGACTCTCATCAAACCCTGCACTCCTAACACTTCAAGTGACAATAGCTAATATGGTTTTAATATTGCTGATTTACAAGCCATAATACATTTGTTTGAATGCTCTACCCGGAGGCTTATTTAGATGTGAATACAAAGGAACTAGTCATAAAGAGTCTCTTTGTTTTGAATTTAGTTGAAAAACACTAGAAAAACAGTTATATTTGAGGCGTAAAGTATATCTTTGGTATACTATTAGTGTACCAATCAACTTTAAAGCAAAATGCAATGAAGATTTTTTATGCTCTGTATGTTTTTGTTTTTTTTTGTGTGTGTGTGTTTGTTTAGTTTTTTTTTTGTTGTTGTTGTTGTTGCTGTTGTTGTTTTAATATTCCCTTATTTGGCTGTACCACGTCTTAGTTGTAGAATCTGGGGTTTAGCGCCCTGACCAGGGGTCGGTCAAATCTGAGTCCCTGCATTGGCAGCAGGGAATCTTAGCCACTGGACCACCAGGGAAGTCTGAAGGTTGCCTATATGTTTTAATATAACTAATATTCACTGAGCAGTTAATGTCCATAATGTATTATATAAAGTGAATAAAAATTATAAACTGGTTTTGGGGAAAGATGGACAATGAATTAAACAGATTAATTTAACCTTCTTCCCTCTAGAAACCCCTATAAAACCACAGTAAAGAGATGGATGGGTAAATAGATAATGTTTTTAAAGGTATATATCAAGAACAAATAGAGATAATACAATAGCACAAAATTTAAGAAGGCAGAAAGGCAGACAGAGGAATATAAACCAAAGGGCCTTGTAGACCTAAAAAAGCCAAATATAACTAGCACTGATGAAGGCTGAAAACTGCTCTTGTCTTCACTTGAAATTCTTCAAGTCTCAGAAACTGACAGCACCAGACCTGTCTGAAAATGGAAATTAAGTGAGTTGGGGAGCTAAAATAAGGAGGGTTGGCTTGAAGCTTTAATGAAAAACAATTGAATTCATTTCTGCACATTCTTCTGGCTATTCCACTGAATTACCTCCCTTTCCCCTCAATAATAGAAGATCAGAATGACTAAAACAGAGCCTCCACTCTGGAGGAAGCCATGCATAGTTGAGGGTAAGAGTACTCATCTGAAAATGTGCGAATCAAATGGATAATTATTTGACCGACTGCTAGCAGATAGCCCTTACACTTCAGGTCACAGATGAGAAGTTACTTCTTTAAGGGATCAGCCCAAGTGGAAAGACATGAATATCAGGGCTCCTCCAACACTAGCTCAACCAAATTACCCTGCAAGGAAACTCAGCATCGGCCAACCCTCCCATGCCCTCAGAGATTACAGAGATTCTACTTAGGAGATCATATTCTCCCACTCTGAATCATAAGCCATCAAGCAAAGGTTACCAGAGATCAAAAGAAAACATCTCATATGCAAAACAGAGATGAGAATAAACTGAATAAAACACTTGGAGAAACAGGCTAAACAGATAGAAGAAAACTTCAAAAAGTTCTCTTTAATATCTTCAGAAAGAGGATTTCCATAGCTGCAGATTGCTAACAGCTAACTAGCAAGACTGAGCGACTGAACTGAACTGAACTAGCATCTATGAAAAAAGAATAAGATGGTATTTGAAAAATTCAAAGTAAAAAGAACTCTTAGAAAATAAAATTTGATAGCAGGGAGGAAAAAAATTTAACTCTATTATAAATATATAAAAAATATAAATATATTTTTAAAAACTCCACTGAAGGTATTGAGGGGAAAAGATGCTGACTTTGCTGCTGCTGCTAAGTCACTTCAGTCATGTCCAACTCTGTGTGACTCCCTAGACAGCAGACTACCCGGCTCCTCCGTCCCTGGGATTCTCCAGGCAAGAACACTGGAGTGGGTTGCCATTTCCTTCTCCAATGCATGAAAGTGAAAAGTGAAAGTGAAGTCACTCAGTCGTGTCCAATCGTTCGCAATTCCATGGACTGCAGCCTACCAGGCTCCACTGTCCATGGGAGTTTCCAGGCAAGAGTACTGGAGTGTGTTTCCATTGCCTTCGCTGACTTTAGCACACTGGAAATGAATAAAGTTTGTAAAAATGAAAACATATACACCCGTGGTTGATTCATATCAATGTATAGCAAAAACCACCACAAAATTATAAAGTAATTAGCCTCCAATAAAAATAAATTAATTTTTTAAATTAAATTTTAAAAAAAGAAACCCCATATATAAACACTGAACTACAGGTGATAAATTTGTTTCCTATGAGAGGACCAGCTAATAGTCTTGTACTATGATACATATACTGGAATTGAACAATCAAATGAGTGGATGGATATTACAGCTGCCACATTTCTCTCTGAGAGGGATTCAAAGACAGGAAAGGAAAAACAGTGAGAATGATACATATGATAATGAATTAGGGTTGAAGACATCAGTGTGAACTTATATTTAGTTTAATATAGATATAGATGTTAAATATAGAAACACTTATAGATACAAGTGTATAACTGAGTTGGTATCAGTTCAGTTCAGTCACTCAGTCATGTCCAACTCTTTATGACACCATGGATGGCAGCATGACAGGCCTCCCTGTCCATCACCAACTCCCAGAGTTTACTCAAACTCATGTCCATTGAGTTGGTGATGCCATCCAACCATCTCATCCTCTGTAATCACCTTCTCCTCTGCCTTCAATCTTTCCCATCATCAGGGTCTTTTCAAATGAGTCAGCTCTTTGTATCAGGTGGCCAAAGTATTGGAGTTTCAGCTTCAACATCATCCTTCCAATGAACACTCAGGACTGATCTCTTTAAGAATTTTTCAGAGTTCATTGTGGTCTACACAATCAAAGGCTTTGGCATACTCAATAAAGCAGAAGTAGATATTTTCTGGAACTCTCTTGTTTTTTTGATGATCCAGCAGATGCTGGCAATTTGATCCCTGGTTCCTCTGCCTTTTCTAAATCCAAGTTCATGGTTCACGTACTGTTGAAGCCTGGCTTGGAGAATTTTGAGCATTACTTTGCTAACGTGTGACATGAGTGCAATTGCACGGTAGTTTGATCATTCTTTGGCATTGTCTTTCTTTGGGATTGGAATGAAAACTGACATTTTCCAGTCCTGTGGCCACTGCTGAGTTTTCCAAATTTGCTGGCATATTGAGTGCAGCACTTCCACAACATCATCTTTTAGGATTTCAAATAGTTTAACTGGAATTCCATCACCTCCACTAGCTTTGCTTGTAGTGATGCTTCCTAAGGCCCACCTGACTTCACATTCCAAGATGTCTGGCTCTAGGTGAGTGATCACACCATTGTGGTTATCTGGGTCATGAAGATCTTTTTTATACATTCTTCCATGTATTCTTGCCACTTCTTTTTAATATCGTCTGCTTCTGTTAGGTCCATACCATTTCTGTCTTTTATTGATCCCATCTTTGCATGAAATGTTCCCTTGGTATCCTTAATTTTTTTTTTTAGGGATCTCTAGACTTTCCCATTTTATTGTTTTCCTCTATTTCTTTGCACTGAATGCTGAGGAAGGCTTTCTTATATCTCCTTGCTATTCTTTGAAACTTTGCATTAAAATGGGTATATCTTTCCTTTTCTCCTTTGCCTTTCACTTTTCTTCTATTCACAGCTATTTATAAGCTTCCTCAGACAACCATTTTGCCTTTTTGCATTTCTTTTTCTTGAGGATTGTATTGATCCCTGCCTCCTGTACAATGTCATGAACCTCCATCTATAGTTTTTCAGGCACTCTGTCTATCAAATCTAATCCCTTGAATCTATTTGTCACTTCACTGTATAATCGTAAGGGATTTGATTTGGTCATACCTTAATGATCTAGTGGTTTTCCCTACTTTCTTCTATTTAAGTTTGAATTTTGAAATAAGGAGTTCATGATCTGAGCCACAGTCAGCTCCAGGTCTTCTTTTTGCTGACTGTAGAGAACGTTTCCATTGTTGGCTGGAAAGAATATAATCAATCTGATTTTGGTATTGACCATCTGGTGATGTCCATGTGTATAGTCGTCCCTTTTGTTCTTGGGAGAAGGTGTTTGCTACGACCAGTGTGTTCTCTTGGCAAAACTCTGTTAGCCTTTGCCGCACTTCATTCTGTATTCCAAGGCCAAATTTGCCTTGGTATATACACAAGTTTTTGTTCTTTCTGCTGGGAGGGCCTAGCAACTAACACACAATAGAAAGAATCAGATATCTTTGGAGAAATGTCTATTCTAGGATTTAGGTAAGAAATATTCAATCTCACAGTGACAGAAAGTTAGGAAATGTTAAAAAATAAATAAGTAAATTCACAACGTTAGTGGTATGGACACAGGAGCCAACCAATATCTCACAATGGCCAAAGTTGGAAGAGTCTGAGCAACAAAATAGATGAAGTAGTATTTGATTGTAATCCAGAGTATAAAATAAGCATTTGTTAGTCCACAGTGCCATAATTAAGTAACTGAATAAATAAATAAATGAAGGATAAAGAGAAAAATGTCCCATGCAGGAGAATTCCAAATAATTTATGTAGATATTCTGCCATCTAGGAAGTGGAACATAACTCCCCATCTAAGTATGAGCTACACACAATGACACTTATCCAAAGAGTACCGTATGGAAAGAGAATAGTAATATTACACTGCAAAACCCTGAGAAACACTGCCTCAGCTAGATGATGGGAAAGCAGAAAAATCCCTGGGATTTTTAAAACCTGAGGGACATTATACAAAATATCTGATTTGAGTTCTTCAAAAGTCAAGGTTAAGAGAAACAAGAAAAGTTTGAGAAACTATTACAGCTAAGAGGAGCCAGAAAGCATGACTACTAAATTCAATATGATATCTAGATAGGATCCTAAAAAAAAAAAAGATGACATTAGGTAAAAACTAAAAAATCTGAAAAAATACAGATTTTGTTTAACAAGAATGTATCAATATTGGTTCATTAATTGTGACATAAACCATAAATATACCACATTAATGTAAGATGTTAATAAGAGCAACTAGGTGTAGAGCATATGGATACTCTTAATACTATCTCTTCAATTTTTCTGTAAATCTAAAATCACTTTTAAGTTCAAAGTCTATTAAAGCATGTTTTAAATGGGAAGAACAAGGTAATAAAATATTTCAAAAATTAGAAAAAAATTGCAAAGATAGAAAATGTGAGAGAAAATACAGTAACAAGAACCATAGAAGTTCTTGACAAAATGTACAGTGTTACAAAACATATTCAGAAGGAGGGAAGAGAATAATAGAGGGGAAACAATTTTCAAACCAAAATTAGAAGAAAATTTTCTAGTGCTAATGACACTTCAAACTGCAAAGGCCTATTGAGTATGTAACAAAACATACAGAGGGAAATAAACCTTACATTCAGTCACATAATTTTGAGATACTGGAACTTAAAATGTAAGGTTTGAAAAACATTCATAAAGAGATAGATAAATAAAATAGATCACTTCTAATGGAAAGACAATTGGATTGCTTCAGCTTCACTGAATACTAGAAGAAAAATTGTCAAGTAGAAATTTTTGATTCTAGAATTTTTTTAACCAAATCAAACTACTAATCAATATAAAGACAGCTACTTTTAGACATGCAAGGACTTAGAAAGTTTACCTAACATGTATTCTTTCTCAGATATTAAATTTTGGATTATTTTTTTCTGTAAAATGAATTAATCGGTGAAAAAGGAGGACAACAGATGGATCTTGGAAAGTGTAGATTCAACTCAAAAGAAAAATGAATAAGTCTCAGGACAATAGATTTATAGCCATTCTAGATAATAACTAGGCTGTGTTGAAACAGGAGCAGTCCAGGAAGAAGGTATTCCAAAAAGAGATAAATCCACTTTTGGGATTCCTGAGACACTGGAAGGATTATAGATATGATAAACAGCAGAATGAAACAAAAAAGGCAATTACAAACCAAGGAAAAGCAAAAATCTAAACAAGAAAGTAAATATGGTTAACAAGATTGTGAACAATATTAACCATAATTATGCAAGCACTATTTACTCTCCTTAGAACCTATCAACACATAGACTTAATAATAGTTAAGCAAATGTTAACAACCTTAACCATATAAAAGTATAAAGAAAATAGAAAGTTAAAGGGGTGAAGGGAACAGAAGAGAAGAGTTGGTATGATAATGTCTCAGGTTTACAGTGTAGAGAATCAAGAGATGCTATGGATAATGGAAAGGTACATTTAAAGTACACCAACAGAGGACAAAGAGACAATGATTTGGGAAGCAGAGGTGAGATGGTGGTATAAATAAGCTAAATCGTTTTCTGTTTAATAAGTACATATATAAATAATCTTTAAAACTGATTCAGCTAAATCAAGAAATAATGGTATAAATAGACTTTTAGGCAAACTGAGATGAGCTGGTTTTTAAAAAGGCAGAGGAACCAGAAATCAAATTGCCAACATCCGCTGGATCATCGAAAAAGCAAGAGAATTCCAGAAAAACATCTATTTCTGCTTTATTGACTATGCCAAAGCCTTTGATTGAGTGGATCACAATACACTGTGGAAACTTCTGAAAGAGATGGGAATACCAGACCACCTGACCTGCCTCTTGAGAAATCTGTACGCAGGTCAGGAAGCAACAGTTAGAACTGGACATGGAACAACAGACTGGTTCCAAGTAGGAAAAGGAGTACGTCAAGGCTGTATATTGTCACCTTGCTTATTTAACTTCTATGCAGAATACATCATGAGAAACACTGGACTGGAAGAAGCACAAGCTGGAATCAAGATTGCCGGGAGAAATATCAATAACCTCAGATATGCAGATGACTCCACCCTAAGAGCAGAAAGTGAAGAGGAACTAAAAAGCCTCTTGGTGAAAGTGAGAGTGAAAAAGTTGTCTTAAAGCTCAACATTCAGAAAATGAAGATCATAGCATCTGACCCCATCACTTCATGGCAAATAGATGGGGAAACAGTGGAAACAGTGTCAGACTATTTTTTTGGGCTCCAAAATCACTGCAGATGGTGACTGCAGCCATGAAATTAAAAGACGCTTACTCCTTGGAAGAAAAGTTATGACCAACCTAGATAGCATATTGAAAAGCAGAGACGTTACTTTGCCGACTAAGGTCTGTCTAGTCAAGGCTATGGTTTTTCCTGTGGTCATGTATGGATGTGAGAGTTGGACTGTGAAGAAGGCCGAGCGCCGAAGAAATGATGCTTTTGAACTGAGGTGTTGGAGAAGACTCTTGAGAGTCCCTTGGACTGCAAGGAGATCCAACCAGTCCATTCTGAAGGAGATCAGTCCTGGGATTTCTTTGGAAGGACTGATGCTAAAGCTGAAACTCCAGTACTCTGGCCACCGCATGCGAAGAGTTGACTCACTGGAAAAGACCCTAATGCTGGGAGGGATTGGGGGCAGGAGGAGAAGGGGACGACAGAGGATGAGATGGCTGGATGGCATCATGGACTCAATGGAGGTGAGTCTGAGTGAATTCCGGGAGTTGGTGATGGACAGGGAGGCCTGGCATGCTGTGATTCACGGGGTCGCAAAGAGTCAGACACAACTGAGCAACTGAACCGAAATGAACTGAGATGACACCAGAATAATAAAAATACCAAACTGTTAAAAACTAGATAGGCTTTCCTTTGGCAAATAAGGGAGTAGGAAAGGATGAGGTGGTTGCTCTTGTATTATTTGAAATTTTTAGCTAGCAAGCACATGTATTACTTTAATAAAGATAAAAATGAGTTAATTTTTAATGACAAGATATCATTCCTGCTCTGAGGAGTCTTACAATCAAGTACAGAAAACTGATAACTAAAATGTGAGGAAGCAAGGGAAGAAAGGAGGCAAAAAAAAGGAGGAAGGGAAAAAGAAAAGGAAGGAGGGAGGTAACAAAATTCTATTGAGTGTCTACCGTGTTCGGTGCATTTTGCTGGCTGATTTACATACACCATCCCATTTCAAGTTTCTGCCTTCTGGTGATTTTCCCTATTTTATTTTGAACAATGGAGGCTTGAAAAGGGAGGCAATTTATTCAAGATTACATAGTTCCTATGTACCAGAGCTAGGAATCAAATCCAGGTCTATCAAAGTTTAAAACCATGTACTCTCTCTTATAGAAGGCAATCACTAAGCACAAAAGTTATTTGGGTATCAGTAAGATATCTAAGATAGAAGCTACCTTCCTACTTCCTAGTTATCATACAGTTCTCAGACACAGCAAGACAAGGCAGGCTCCAGCCCCTTCGTGAGGCCTTCTCCAGAGAGCAGATTGCTGAGGGCCCACTTTTGATGTCTGTGTCCTATCCAATATATCCAAAACTTTTAACAGCTGGAGAGATGAGTGATTCATCTGAACCTATCCCAGGAGCCTAAAACTGTTCTCTTTATTGCACTGAGACATTAAAATAACCAAGAAGAGAGATGGCTTCCTGTAAATCCCTACCACAACTGACCTCAAATCTCATTCCACTTCTCTGTCACTCACCTATGAAATTTAGGGCTAGACTAATTTGGTCGTATTACTCCTCAGCAGCAGGCCCTCCCTCAGAAATCTGTGTTGGTATTTTTGGCCACCATCTTATTCCTTTCCTTGGAATAATTTTGTTAAATTTCCACCACCTCCTTAAACTTTCAATTCCCCTTCCTTTTCTTCCTTCCTCCCCCTCCTCTTCTTCACTCCTCCCAGCCTCCCAGCTCCTCCACTTTCTCCTCCTTCCTCTTCTTCATTTCTCTCTCTCTCTCTGTCTCCATCTGTCTTTCTTTGTGCCTCTCTATGATAACTATGCCTACGATTTCTCTAAGAAACAGAAACCATCAGTCTTACAACTTATAAATCCAATCAACTTCAATCCTCATCCATTCTTCTTTCCTCCTGCGTCAGAAGTAAAGCCCTTCCCACAGGCAAAGCCTAGATCCTCCATTGCAATTTTCCTCCTGTGTGCTCTAATCTCTCCTGGAATTGGCACCATCTCTTATTGTCTCTTCTCCGTGCTTTCTATTCCTCCTTCTCCATGCCACCTTTCCCTTACCCTAAAATACAGCTAAACTTCTCCCACTGAGGAACACCCTTTCTTTCTTCTCAGTTACATTCTTTCTTCCACAGACATTTGTGAGCACCTGTTAGGTGCCCAACATTGCACTGAAAGATGAGAATGCTCTGGGAAATGAAGCAGGCCTGTCCGCAGTGGAGCTTACAGCCTAATGTAGGAGCAGATGATAAGTATTAAGTGTAAATTTTAAATTTGCCACAAATCCCAGGAAGGAAGCAAATAAGACATAGTGAAAAGGGAGGTCCACTAAGTTAGGGTAGCCAGGAAAAGGCCCTTAATTTTTCCACCATTTCCATTACTAGGTTTTAGGCTGTCATTTTTCACCTAGGTTCCAAAAACTCTTAAACGAGTTCCCTGCTTACCAATTCCACCTTTTGGTCCTTCTCACATATTGCTACTATTGTTGAGTTTCTGAAGCAGATCAAACTTTGTCATTCCCCTACTTAAGCCTCCAGTTATTTCTCAAGCTCTAATCCTTGAGCCTCGCATTTTTAAATGCCTACGTGATTAAGCAGTAACTTTGATATCACTATATAAACAGCAACAGTGCTGTGCAGAATTCTTTGTGCTGACTCAAATCTCCAGAACGCTTGGGTTTGTTATTTTTGCCCATCGATCTCTGTTTCAGTTTGTTTTGTTTCACCAATGGAAAAGCTAGTGCAGCAGCATTCTCCTCTATGACCACTAAGACGTCTTAAGATGTTAAGTTGGGCTTTGGCATCTGCAACATGGAGAAGGAAGTGACTGAGATGCTGAAGAAAGACAGGACCATCAAGATCAGAGCAAGCAATTCTAGAAGATGAGCAGCAGGAAGGATATTTTGATGTGGGCTTCCAAAGAAACAATTAATACAACTTCCTCTCTTTGGATCCCTTTCCTCTAGCTCTTGCAGAGACAAAATTTAACATTTTCCCTTAAAATGCTATTAGGAAAGACAGTCAACTAAAACAAAATAGATATAAAGTTGATGAATTTCCCATTTGATGAAATGAGTTTCCATGAATTGCTTGTTGAATGAATTTGCTTTGAAAGTCTAAGAGAATTTGACATTTCGCTTATTTGACCAATTTTACTAGGGGGAAGTGAGTTATGTGGGTCAAGGTTAATGCCAGGGATAGAGAAGCTTCTGCTCTACTTCCTTTTTAGTATTAGGGAGGATATTGCATCACTGGTTGCCTTTGCATCAACTTGTGGATAGCAAAGGGTGGGCCTAAATTCAGCTCTCTTGAGCTGCCCTTGAAAGGGAACATTTAACTTAGTTGAAGATCTGAATAGGAGCTTATCAGAAGCTGTCTTGACAAAGCAGATGAAGTAACCTGCCAAGAGTGGACCAAAACTGGCTTACCAGCTCAGAGAACTCACTGCTAAATAGTCAGAAATTTTGCAAGCTAGTTGTTTAGCATGGCAATTATTCAAAATTAAATTACTTAAACTTCAATAAATTCTATTAAAAATATAGTTGCTCAAAACTATCCATTATAATAAATATAATTACTCCATTATTTATTACACTTTACTATTATCTTTGCTCTTGAGATTACTTACATCTGTTGGATCTGTATGGTGCATCTCTTCCCAACTCTGCATTTGGTGGCAATATATCGGTAGCTTGAAATGCCAGGGTGGGACTCTCTATACCACAGAAGTCTTCAAATACTACAAATCAGGGCTTCTCCTGCCCAAAGATAACTGCTAAGTATCTACTTCCTATGGTTCATGGAGCAGGTTGAAACCGAGGGGACACAGTGGAATTCTGTAGTGCCCACAAGGAAAAGCTAAGTCAGCAAGGTTGGGAATGGTGTGTGAATTATACCAGCCTCAGACATCAGCAAAGCACCCGAGGATGACAGCAGTCCTCATCAGTGGTCACCAGCCCAAGAAGAAGTTATGACACAGCAGAGACCAGCAAGGACCAAAGGACACCAAGAACCCCCGCCTTCCTCTACCACTGTTCAATCACTCAAATCTCACATTCAGATCCCATCTTGGAAAGCAACAAGAGGCAGCAGAAATCTGAAAAGCTGAGTTCTTTATCCAACAGAGATAAGAATTTACCTAAGGAAAATATTTTTTTTCATAGAACTGAACAAAATTTGTCTGGTGGGACTGAAACTGATCCTATCTCACAAACTTAGCTGCCTGGGGCAAAGGAAGATGGGTGAGGAGGCTCTTTCATGAAGATGAACCAATTATAGGGGAAAGGAACCATACTTTGTTGTTGTTGCACATTTAAGAGAAATGGGTATAATTTTACCCTTCTGCTGAAAAGCTGATATTCAGCTTTTAGTAAGTGATTAACGATTGTTACTACTTCATCTTCCATATGCAGATAAGGAAATGAAGACTTAGAAAGTTTATGTAACTTGCACAAGGTCACACAGCTGGGAAGTAGAAGGAGGCAGATTTGTTGTCTGTAGGGATTGAGCCCTTTTGTTCTACTCCCTGTCATTAACTGTTCTCAGGCTTCCCTTTGGTCCTTTGGGCTTTTAGGCACTTCAGAAGGCTTGAGACAAACCAGAAGAGAAATGCCTCATAGGAAAGCATCTGGAATGGACAGCCTGAAAGCTAAGTCAGAAAAGCTATTACTTGAGAGGGTGACCATATATATTTTAGGACCTAGGGAAAAAATTGATTGTTACTGGAAAGGAAACTGGGGTCAGAAGCTAAGCACACAAATAATGAAAACAGTAAATGAGTAATAAAGTTGGTAGCTAATAGAGCTGAGAGACTGAAGAATTGACTCAAGTACAGAGCAGAGATTAGACTGTGTAGAACCAAACCTGGGAATAGTGAGCAATCATACCTTTTATGCACTGCCCATGTCATCTTGCCAGAGTAGCAGCAGCATCATAAAGGAGCCAAACCAGGCACGAAACCAGCCTTTCTCCAAAGTGTGATTATTACTCACACATTCCCTCCTACTGCCCTGCAGGCCCAAGACTATCTCCATCCTACTTGTACTTGTTTTGAAAAAAAAAAAAAAGCATTTTTATTAGTTTAGCAACATAATTCACATAGATAATTTTAGAAATTCATATAATACAGAAGGGCTTATAAGAAAAAGCAGCAATAGCCTGCCCCACCACACCTCCTTTCCAAATCCAATTCTCCACACTTTGCATTCCACTTTGTAAATTTCCAAATGCCCCCTGTACTCCCACAGCTTTCACGGAACAAAACAAGTTGGGACTCGTTCCATTATTTCTCCCCTGGTTTTATTATCTCAGAAAGAGTAGGAGGGGCTGACCAGAAAGGTCCCAACATACAGAGCCCTTGTGAATACAAACAGCCTGAGATCCAGAATAGGCAACAGGCGGGAGGAGAGGGTGTCTACAGCCCCTCTTTGTTTCACTGATTTCCATGGGCGGACAGATGGTTTCCCTCCATAGCCCGGTGTGTATTGTACACTTTGCCAGCTCAAGAGAATGAGTCAGCATTGCCCTCCTCCTTTGTTTCCCATCCACTTCTATTGTAGCTCTACAACCTTGTTGACTCCCTTTAAAGCTGAGAAGAACTTCAAACACAATGTGAATTCAAAGGTACATTTTTCCATTTCAGTTTGTCCTGGGGTCTGACGCTGCCTTATTGTGGCCTTTTCATCTGACTTTCTCTCTAGGCCATTCTCAAGATGAGGAAACAGATGAACATTAAACTGTGACCACTGTGCTGAGCACATCCATGGCACAGACTGGATACACAGCAAACACTTGTTGAATGAATGAATACAGGAATGATGTCCTTTAGAACGGTAGACAAAAATAATTCCTAAGATGAAAAGGCCACCATCCCTGAACATAGATAACCATAGAGCTAAATAAGAACCTTGCTCTAGCAACCAGCCTGGTTCCCTGATTGTGCATGGTTCAGTTTTGCTGTTTCCAGAATCCCAGTTCCAATATTTGTCATTCAGATACTTCCTTCCTGAGCACTCCAAGGCCCTGAAAAGGGAAGTAAAAGCTTTTCAAAGCTATATTCCTATTGTCCAAGAAATTATATGCAGGACAAAAGAAGCAGGACTGGAAGACACATGGAAGTCTCCCAGAAATTCCAGCCCAGCTCCCCCTGAAATTCCACTTTGGTGCTTCAACCTTTTATCTAAGCACTCTGGTAACTATTAAGCTGACATTCATCCCAGAGAGATAATATTTGGATTAAATAAGTTCCAAATTTTTTCATTTTGATTTAAAAAACATATTAACACTTAAGAGTAGAAAAGTGGAAACAATTGAGGGGGGAAAAACCATCAGGTGAGAAAAGAGGCAGGGGAAAGGGGAGCTAATAAAGACAATAGGTGAAGAAAGGAGTGATTGAGCTAAAAGGAAGAGAAGGAATTTGGACAAGTGAGCACAGAAATGAAATGCCAAAACTAGAATCATTTAAATGGACAATTTTATGGGAAATGTATTTTAAAATATGTATTGAAAAGGGGTGAGGAAGACGGGAAGACAAGACAGGAAAGGATGGATAATATCATATTTGGTCCATAGAGAATCATTTGGACTTTGTTTGGTCGTAAAAAAAATTTTAAAAGACCAGCCAAAGACCAAGCAAATGTGCCACTCCTTTGCTGTCTTTGTTATACAACTTCCTTCAGCTAACACATAGCATTGGCACAGCTGCTCCAGCAGAAAACATACTTGTAACTATGCCAGGAATAACCTTTCCTAACTTGTTAACATAGAGGGCAGATGAGCTCTGCTCGTCTTCACAACTAAGACTCACTGCTTTTGTGAATTCCTTCTGAAATTACTCCTCTACCTCCCTGTCCCCCTCATATTCTCTGGGGAAACAGTCAACTGTACAAAGAGTCTAATTATTCTCCATGTGTAAGAGAAAGGGACTACAGTAACCCTGAGAAATCATTTCAGAATTAATTCATAGCATGAAAAATTATCATACACACTACCTCTGGGATCCTTGATCTTAAAAATAGTGTTTTACCAACAATCCACTAAAAAGATGATTTTAGCTTAGATAAGACACTTTTCAAATTGTTTGTTGGATACACATTGAGGGTCCTTCCCTGTGTATTTCATAAATATACAGCCCAACACGGAATTGTAGCTTAGTATTTTAGAAATCAACTCACTGGTGAGGAAAAGATTTATTCAAATTGTTCACTCAGCATGGAGAAGTTTACCTTTCCAATTCAGAAAAAAAAAATCAGAAGGGGAATTTTCTACTCATGTGTATCTTCTAACAAAAACAGAGAAGAAAATATCACTTTGCCTAGGAGTTTAGAATAAATCTGATGACAATACACTCAGGAATTTTTTGAAGCACCATTGGGGATTACTTATAGACTTTCATTGTAAGTAGTAAATCTGGAAAACCATGTTACCTTGAAACCATTATTTATTTTTCTTCATGAACTTGAGAAAGTATTGATTTGGAAATATGGATTTATCTGCCCACTGAGTCTTTTGGAAAACATATTCTGGTTCTCTTTATGATCCCAGCCTATCCTCTTAACTTTACATGGAAGTTAATTTCTTTTGGCATTGTACCTGTTTCTTCATCTAATGCATATGTAAGATTCAACTACATCTCTCTAGAATTTTGTAAATACTCATACTCAGGCTTTCAGAGAAGGAAGAACTTTAACTCCACGTAGGAAAGGCTGGAGAGTTAGAAGGACCATTGGTCCCTTTAGCAAGAAATAGAGGATTTCCCTTGGAGCAAGAGGGAAATAGTTAAGCAAAAAGGATTTTTTTTTTTTTTTTTTGGCAGATACAAAATCTAACAAATTCTGAAACTGACTATCAAGGAATACCTATTATAGAAGATGTTTAAAAGGATTATCCACAGATCTCTTTTGAATTATTTAAGTAGTAAGCGCTTTATGAATGATGACAGTCCTAAAGTACACAAAGATAAAAAGCCACACTCACAAACCATCTGTGTTATAGAGCTTTATTGTAGGCTGCAGCAAGAAATCTCACATCCGCCACATGACCAGCCCAGCTCCCAGCTCTTCTGATTATGGGGAGATTGCAGGCTCAGGAGTGTAAGAGCAATTCAACAGGTAAGACAGTACCCCAAACTTGAAAGGCTCACCTTCTTCTGTTCAATTAACATTTTTTTACTTCTCAAAAAGAAATGTAGGTGAATTTTCTATCACTTGATTTGAAATAGAGAATAGGCAAAGATGACTCATTATAGTAAATCACCTTTCTCCATAAATAGACCTCCTAGTTAAATTGACTATGGCTAGGACAGCAAGGTTTGTTTGATTAAGAAGCAATAAGCATCAACTGTATCCAATTCTGCTGGAAAGAAGTAGTTAGGGTCATTTTGCTTAAAAGGTACTTTGCCACAATGACAGGAGAAGAAAAAAAAAAAAAGATACATGTAATACATGTGGTGAAGTATCAATAACTATAATATAAAAGATGCACTAAAAAGAAGAAAAATTGCCATTGCATAAATTAAAAAAGAGCCTTTGTTTTTGGGGGGAGCTACCCAGGGACTGAAAGTCCATCTAATGTGGATAAGTACCGGTGGAGAATAAGCCCCTACTTTTTACTGTGGAAACCAAAGGGCTCAACAAACTCTGTTCTTATCCCACTGATTACTATAGTTCAGGCACGTGACCTAGGCTCAGTCTATCAGGTGCTCCCACTTGGGACTCTGAATCTTCAGAATGATGCAAAGACTGAGTGGCAATTAAGAATTTCCTCACAGTAATATTGGGAGTCCCAAGATAATGACTGTGGGTTGTGTAGAAGATGCCAGTGACAGTATATTAACGGTTCTGTTTTGTGATATTAGAATACTGCATTCCCCACTGTCCAGCCCTCCTTTAACAAGCCTATTTCTCCAACCATCTAACTGATTCCATATGCTAACCCATATCCTTCTAACAAAAGCTGTTTCTATCTAGATTAACCAGAAGCGGCTATTGGTGCTTGTAACTAAGAGCCTTAGTTGATAGAAGAAATGAATTGACAATTTACTAATAAAGCAACACATGTGAAAAATAAACATAGAGAAAGATGTTCAACTTCACTAATAATCAAGGGGAGTAAATAAAGAGAATAAAATATGCTTTTTCATTAGATTACCAATTATAAAAGAATTGTGAGAATCCAGTGTTGGCAAAGGTGTAGAGAAACCATAAATTTAAACCATTAATGTTAATGGGAATATGAACTGATGCAACTTTTCCAGAAGGCAAACTGGAAATGTATATCAATAGTTTAAATTTGTATATTCTTTAATCAAAAATTCACAACTGGTAATTTATCTTAAAGAGATAATCAATTAGTCAAGACCCACAATTAGTGTTTATATGACAACAATATTTATAATAAAAAAAACTGGAAACAATCTAAACATCTAATAAAGAAATTATTTAATTATGATAAATCCTTTAAAAAGAATACTATTTAGGTTATATTTACTGAGAAATATCTTCACAGCTTTAATGAAAGAGAAGTCTGCATAAGAATAAAGATTGTACAATTTCATATAAAAACAAGTTTTTTTTTCTACCTACGATAGTAGGCAAAATTCTAAGATGTCCCCCAGGATCTCTATCCCTACTGTTATACCCATGATTATGTTACATTACATAGAAAATGGAATTTCATCAACTTAACTAAGAGAAAAGAATGGCAGAAGAAGAGAGAAGAGAATGGCAAATTACTCCAATATTCTTACCTCAAGAACCTCATGAAGTCCATGGGGTTGCAAAGGGTCAGACGTGGCTTAGCAACTGAACAACAATAACTAAGATTACTAACCAGCTGACTTTGGTTAATCAAAAGGGATATTATTCAGTTGGGTTTGACCTATTCACGTAAACCCTTTAACAGTACAGCTGGTAGCAGAAAGGGAGCTCAGAAATTCAAAACACAAGGAGGACTCAGTGTGCCCTTACTGGCCTGAAGAAGGAGGGGAACACATGAAAGGATCTGACATAGCCTCCCAGAGCAGGGAATAACCCCACAGGCAATAGCCAATAAGAAAAAGAGACCTCAGTCTTAAAAGTAAACTACAAGGAAATAAATCACACCAACAACCTGAATGAGCTTGCAATCGGTTTTTCACTGGAACCTCCAGAAAAGAGCCCATGCTGGTTGACACCTTAACCTCAGCCTTGTGAAACTCTGAGCAAAGAACCCAGTTTAGACCACCAGACTTTTGATAATTGATCTCACAGTAATATAAAACTGATAACTAGTAAATAAAATCTAAAACTAATACATAAACTATATATATGTTTATATAGACAGATTTATATAAGACACATCCATATTTGTTTGTTTTTAGACACTGACTGGCACGCTGCCTGGCACTCGACTGGCAGGCACAATGGAGGGCATTCTGGCTGTCACCCGACTGGCAGGTGCACTGACGGGCACACTGGATGGCTCGCTGGCTCGCACCCGACTGGCAGGCGCTCTGGAGGGCACACTGCCTGGCACAACGTATGACAGGCGCACTGGCGGGCGCACTAGCGGGCACGCTGGATGGCACCCGACTGGCAGGCGCACTAGCGTGCACTCTGGCTGGCACCTGACTGGCAGGCACACTGGCGGGCACACTGACTAGAACGGCAGATGGCAGGCGCACAGGCGGGCACATTGACAGGCACGCTGGCTGGCAACAGCCTGGCAAGCGCATTTGCGGGCATGCTGGCTTGCACCCGACTGCCAGGCACACTGGCGGGCACACTGTCTGGCACGCCCGAAGGCAGGCGCACTGGCGGGCGCACTGGCGGGCATGCTGGTTGGTACGCTGCATGGCAGGGGCACTGGCGGGCACACTGGCGCGCATACTGGCTGGCACCTGACTGGTACGTGCACTGGCAGGCACACTGACTGGCACGCTGCCTGGCACTCGACTGGCAGGTGCACTGGCGGGCACAATGCCTGGCACACTGGTTGGCAGGTGCACTTCCGGGCACATTGGCTGTCCCGCTGGCTGGCACCCGAGTGGCAGGCGCACTGGCGGGCACAATGTCTGGCACACTGGTTGGCAGGTGCACTTCCGGGCACATTGGCTGTCACGCTGGCTGGCACCCGACTGGCAGGCGCTCTGGCAGGCACACTGGATGGCACGCTGTCTGGAACTCGACTGGTAGGTGCACTGGCGGGCATTCTGGCTGTCACCCGACTGGCAGGCGCACTGGAATGTCTGGCACACTGGTTGGCAGGTGCACTTCCGGGCACATTGGCTGTCACGCTGGCTGGCACCCGACTGGCAGGCGCTCTGGCGGGCACACTGGCTGGCATGACGGTTGGCAGGCACACGGGCGGGCACCCTGGCTGGTACACCGGATGGCAGGTACACTGCCTGGCACGCCGGATGGCAGGCGCACTGGCGGGCACACTGGCAGGCATGCTGGCTGGCACCCGACTGGTAGGCGCACTAGTGGGCACAGTGCCTGGTACGCCAGGGGGCAGACGCACTGGCGGATGCACTGGCTGGAATGCTTGCTGGCACGTCGGATGGCAGTCGCACTGCCAGGCGCACTGGCTGGCATGCTGGCTGGCACACGACTGGCAGGCACACTGACGGGCGAACTGCCTCACACGACGGATGGCAGGTGCACTGGCGGGGGCATTGGCGGGCATGCTGGTTGGCACACGACTGGGAGGCGCACTTGCGGGCAGTCTGGTTGGCACCCGACTGGCAGGCGCACTGGCGGGCACACTGGCTGGCATGCTGGCTGGTACGCCGGATGGCAGGTACACTGGCGGGTACACTGTCTGGCACGCCGGATGGCAGGCGCACTGGCGGGCACACTGGCAGGCATGCTGGCTGGCACCCGACTGGTAGGCGCACTAGTGGGCACAGTGCCTGGTACGCCAGGGGGCAGACGCACTGGCGGATGCACTGGCTGGAATGCTTGCTGGCACGTCGGATGGCAGTCGCACTGCCAGGCGCACTGGCTGGCATGCTGGCTGGCACACGACTGGCAGGCACACTGACGGGCGAACTGCCTCACACGACGGATGGCAGGTGCACTGGCGGGGGCATTGGCGGGCATGCTGGTTGGCACACGACTGGGAGGCGCACTTGCGGGCAGTCTGGTTGGCACCCGACTGGCAGGCGCACTGGCGGGCACACTGGCTGGCATGCNGGCACGATGGCTGGCACCCGACTGGTACACGCAATGGCGGGCACTCTGTCTGGCACGCCGGATGGCAGGTGCACTGACGCGCACACTGGCTGGCACGCTGGCTGGCCCCCGACTGGCAGGTGCACTGGCGGGGACACTGCTGGCACACCGGAAGTCAGGCGCACCGACGGGCACACTGACGGGCACGCTGGCTGGCACGACGGATGTTAGGCGCACTGGGTGGCGCACTGGCAGGTACGCTGGCTGGCACCCAACTGGCAGGCACACTGCCAGGCACTCTGCCTGGCACCCGACTGGCAGGCGCACTGGCGGGCCCACTGGCTGGCATGACGGTTGGCAGGCGCACTGGTGGGCACCCTGGCTGGTATGCCGGATGGCAGGTACACTGGTGGGTACACTGCCTGGCACACCGGATAGCAGGCGCCCTGGCGGGCACACTTCCTGGCATGCTGGCTGTCACCCGACTGGCAGGCGCACTGGCGGGCACAGTCCCTGGCACGCCAGGGGCAGGCGCACTGGCGGGCACACTGGCCGGTACGCCGGATGGCAGGCGAACTGGCAGGCACGCTTGCTCGCAACCGACTTGGAAGGCGCACTGGTGGGCACAATGGCGGTCATGCTGGCTGGCACGCCGGATGGCAGGCGCACTGGCGAGCGCACTGGTGGGCACGCTGGCTGGCACCCGACTGGTACACGCACTGGTGGGCACACTGACTGGCACGCTGCCTGGCACTCGACTGGCAGGCCCACTGGCGGGCATTCTGGCTGTCACCCGACTGGCAGGCGCACTGGCGGGCACACTGACTGGCACGCTGCCTGGCACTCGACTGGCAGGCGCACTGGTGGGCATTCTGGCTGTCACCCGACTGGCAGG